>CM019159.1:25362826-25469397 GCA_009733165.1 Naja naja | reverse complement strand
AGGAGAATAAATGCTGCATGCGCCTTACAGAACACAGAACACTTGACAGTCAGAAAAGAAGAAAAAACTTCCTCCTTTTCCCTTTGCTTAAAGCCACAGGACATGAAATTGATTTTGGGGATCCAAACTTATCTCCAACACTGAACACTTCAACAAGAGAATAATTAGGGAAGCCATCGAAATAGAGAAACACCCCATAACATGAATAACGGGATGATACTTCCCAGCCTACCAGACATCTGGAAACTAGCCCTCATCAACAAACGAGTCACAGCCACGAAAACCAACACCGACCCAAAATAACACAGGATGCCACCACCAATCTCCTTCACCAGACTCAAACCCAAGCCCACGGCACAGATGAAAGGCAACCACCATCCAGAAACCAGACCATGGCTGCAACACCAGCTGCTACACCCCCTCCAACCCCAAACTAAGCAAACTGACACATGCTATAAACACATAGCCAGACCTCAAACTCGGAGCCAAACCAAGGCCCAGAATGTCACATCACAGCCTTCCACCCAGGATACTACATCACAGAACTCAGGAGATCACAACACAAAACATCAGGAGGTTGCAACACAGACAACGACCCAGGAGATTACAGCACCACACCCAGGACGTCACAACAATAGAACTCTGAAGGTCATCACACAGCCCATTACCCAGGTCGTTACAACACAAAAGGCTGAGAGACACACAGCCAGCACCTCAGCCACACAGGGTCTCAGGAAAAAGCCATCCAATCTGCATACATCACCTCCACAAACCAATCAAGAAGTAACAACACAGCCAACTCTAGAGTTTAAAAGGGAAAAACAGCCACGATCACACACTTCTCCCAGGAGAACGAAGCTGAAGACACCAGCCTGAAGATGACGGATGAGATTCGTCAACGCGTTGCCAAGGTATTCTCAATCTTACACGGGACAAGACCCGAATACACCAAGACCTACATACCTTTACCTGTGAAAATCTACGAAAACATATACATATATATATATATATATATATATATATATATATATATATATATATTAATCAAAGCAAAACAAAAGAAGGCAGTGATCTAAAAGACTGAGCTTTCTTTAGCTTGGAATTGTAATTCACTACAAGTTTCAATTAAGGAACTGTCTGCTTGTCAGGCAGTGATAAGAAAGGGGTCTTGTACCTCCAAATAGTACATGGCTGAAAATGCAAGTGGTTGTCCTTCACTGTTTTCTCCACCATTATTTCTAACACCTACACATTCACACATACTTTTTGATAGATATAAACATATTTTGGGACTGCAAGCTTTCTTGCAGTTTAGAATGTATGCATTTTATGATTAAATCCTGGACAGCTTGAGTAAGATTCCTGAATGCACTATTTTTATGTATGTTAAACTTCAGCAGTGACATTTATAGACATTTAATCTGATTGTTGGTCTGCTAAGTTGTCTTTATCTTGTGCCCTCTTATATCTTACTGTTTACTAGGTCTCTGTGGTTTTGGTTGTCATTTGGAAAAGATGGAAACATGCACAGGCACCAGTCTGTGATTCCTTCAGGGAGCCATCTCTTTTTCCAGACTCATTTTAAGGCTTTGAACTTAGTTGCTACAGCCAGAGAAGTCTTTTACTGAACATTTCAGATATGTCCAGTAATTAAGTCACTCCATTCTGAAAGGTAACTCAAGTTCTCACTTAGAGTTTATATAGACCTGTGAAATCTTTGTCCTCATAATATTTAGACTCCTTTTGATCTTGCAAAGCCTTAAGAGAATTGGCTCACCTTTTTCCTGATCTTCTTTATGAGTCTAAAACCACTTTTAAAGTGGTATGAGTCTAAAACCACCTTCCTTATTATATTACCACAGTGCCTCGTAGTCCCCAGACAGTGAGCTGTTATAGTGCAATAGGTATAGCTCTAATAGTAGAATATATAGTTTGCTGAAGACGGTGCTTAGATTTAATATCTGACATTTTCTAGGAAAGATGGTTGTCTCAAACTGTTGCCAAACTGAGATAGGCAATGCTGTGCTACAGAATCCAATGCTGTGGTTCGGTCAGAGAAACTCCCTATGAAGAACGTGACCTGTTTTCTCCTTCTTTCCAATAACAGATTGGCCTGGTTGCCATAAAATTTCTTCATGGGCGAGTGCCTAAACCTTTTTTGAAATTTTTGGCCTAAGACATTTTGAGCTGCACAAGTGCAGCTACTTTTTTGGCTCTTTATCTCTCTGCTGATTTTCAAGCATGTTCCTAATATAATGGCATGGTGTGACAGACACTAGAAGGTATTAAATCATACTCACTTTTTATGTCCATTGGTGTCAATCACCAATGAGGGTGATACATGTCCTCTGCCTCACTCAACAAACCAGGTAAGGTGCTTTTTTGGCCTGTCATGATGCTTCAAGGTAAAAAGGATTCTCTCTTTGCTCCTGGGGATCTATTCATAAGTCAGATACTAATTGTTATGTATGTAGGTTTGAATGTTATTGGTTTATTTGAACTGTTCTTGTAAAATGTTAAATGGTATTGGTTTAAATAGTGCAGGAAGAAACCCTGCACTCCCATTGGCTGGCAACTATGGCTGCTGGCTATAAGAAGCAGCCGTAGCCCAGCCAACTCGGGTCCATTTGAGCTGTAGTCACTGAATAAACTCTTTACTGAAGCTCTTCATGTTTGACTCTTCATGCAAACTTAACACTGGCGACGAGGATGGGATTGCCCTGAAGAAGAGACAACGCGGAAGGCGAACAGAAGAGTGAGATGGCGCTGAACAACCCCCAGCCCCGTTCGATCCGGCGGCGAAGACTGGGAATCGTATGCGGATCGCTTCCAGATGTACCTGGAAGGAAATGACCTCGCCGATATTCCTGAGAGACGGAAGAGGGCGGTATTTCTCACGCACTGCGGTCTGGCAGTTTTCAAGATGGCGCGGCGTTGGGGAGCTGCAGAACTGAAGGTAATGGAATGGCCTGATTTGGAAAAGCTTTTAAGAGCCCATTACCACAATCGTGATTCAAGGGGAAGGCGAGAATGTTAATGACTTTGTGGCAAGCTTAAGGGACATTGGGGGTGCTTGTGACTTTACCAACTTAGAAGAAGCCATGCGTGATCAGTTTGTCCTAGGCCTCAAAGATAAAGTCTTACAAAGCAAACTGTTAATGAAACCTAAGATCAGGTTTAAGGAGGCCATTGAAGAAGCTGTTTCAGCGGAAGCCACCAAGTCCTCAGCAGCGGCCATGAAAAAGATTAACAAGGTCTCAAGCCAGGCCTCAAGCCATTCTGATGTGGAAAAATCCACAACAACCCATTGCGAACAAATAGACTCTGATTCAGATTGCAGTGAGGTGGAGGAAGGAATTTTTAGACTCAGAATGGAGAAGAAAAGGAAAGACCCTGGGAGAAAGAGGCAAGAATTTTATTGCAGAGGCTGTGGGGGGCCACCCCGCACTGAATGCAAGTTCTTAGACACCATCTGCCTACGTTGTGAGAAAAGGGGTCACCTAGAAAGAGTCCAACAACTTCATTGAAAAGATGGGGTGCAATTCAGAAGCAAATGGGAAGAATGAAACTCATCAAACAATCACCATTGGTCATTCTTCACCCTTGAGAAGCAGAAAAGTACACGTGAAGGTGTTCATTGAAGGAAGGCCTTGCCAAATGGAAGTGGACTCAGGCTCTTATTTATCTATGGTGTCATGGGACACTATTCACAGGCTAATTCCCAACATTCAGAAGAAACATTTCCAGAAGCAAGCACTGACTCTCAAAGACTACCAAGGGAACAAGATTCCAGTAGTTGGAGCAAGAGATTTCAACGTGCAGTTGAAAGGCCACACCAAACGTTTGCCTCTGACCATCGTGGACAAGGATCGCCCAAGCTTGCTGGGACTTGAGTGGTTCAATCCACTAGGCATTGAGGTGACTGGCATCAATCACGTGAGCAACTCTGAATGGGAGGAGGCCTTGAAGTCTGAGTTTCCAGAGGTCTTCAGCGAAGGACTGGGCAAGTATATGGGGACCCTATCACTTTCAACCTAGATCCCAAGGTGCCCCAATTCGTTTAAAGCCCAGGAGGGTTCCATTTGCTTTAAAGGAAAAAATTGATGCACAATTAGACAAATTTATTGCTCAAGGGGTTTTAGAGCCCACTGATCACTCCAGATGGGAAACACCCATAGTCACACACCATGGGTCAAATTTGTGGAGACTATAAGGGGACATGAACCATGCGCTCGCATATCCAGTGCCAGCTGTGCATCATCTGTTACATTCACTTGGCAGGGGTACAGTCTTTGCCAAATTGGACTTGGCCCAGGCATATCAACAACTAACAGTTGATGATGCCACTGCAGAGGCCCAAACCATTGTGACTCACAGAGGTGCCTTCAAATGTAAAAGGTTATAATTTGGAGTAAGCGTGGCACCAGGCATCTTTCAAAGCCTTATGGAAAGAATGCTCCAAGGACTGCCAGGGGTAGTGCCTTACTTTGATGATGTGTTAATCTCTGCTGAAAATGACACTCAGCTTCAAGAAAGACTCAGAGGAGTCCTCACCAGATTCAGGAAAGCGGGGTTAAAGGCCAAGGAAGACAAATGCACACTTAAGACAGACAGGGCTACATGAGTTCCTGGGCTACATGATTGACAAGCATGGCATCCACCCTACAGATGCCAAGGTCAAAGCAATCAAAGAAGCCCCTAAACCTAAATGCAAAACAGATTTGCAAGCCTTCCTTGGACTCATTAACTTTTACCACATGTTTCTACCTCAAAAGGCAAACATTGCCGAACCTTTGCACAGATTGCTTGATAAGAAGGCTGTTTGGATCTGGGGGAGGAAGGAACAATCAGCATTTAAGAGTATTAAGAGACTAATCACATCTCATGCTGTACTGATACAGTTCTCTGAGAATTTGCCTGTTGTACTGACTTGTGATGCATCCCCTTTTGGAGTGGGGGTTTGAGCCACAGGCTTCCCAGTGGGAGGGAAGCCCCTATTGCACTTTGACCAAAGCAGAGAGGAATTATAACCAACTGGACAAAGAGGCATTGGCAGTTGTTGCAGCTGTCAAGAAATTTCATGAATATCTGTATGGCAGGACATTTACCATTGTTACAGATCACAAACCTTTGTTAGGCATTGTGGCAGGAGACAAACCTACGCCTACTATCCTGTCACCAAGAATGCTGAGGTGGACTGAATTTCTTGCAGCTTATTCATACAAACTGATTCACAGGCCTGGCAAGGACATTGGACATGCTGATGCACTGAGTCGTTGCCCACTGCCTTGCCATAAGGAGGACTTTGAACCTGAAACACATACTTTTTTCCTAGAAACTGTTGCTAAGCTTCCAGTTCATGCTGCTGAGATTGCCAGAGAGACTGCCAAAGATGCTGTGTTGGCTATAACAGCCTATAACAGGAGCCAACACATAGGCTGGATTAAGAAAGGTTGGCCTCTTCAAGATCTACCTCACCTTGCCCAACCTTTTAAGTCCAGGCAAACTGAATTATCTGTATTGAGAGGATGTATTTTTTGGGGTAACAAGGTGGTTATTCCTGCAAAACTGCAAAGAGAGGCTTTGGAAATGTTACATGAGGGTCATCCTGGGATTGTAAGGATGAAGGGATTGGCCAGTAGTTATGTATGGTGGCCAGGTATTGACAAAATGGTTGAAAACTGGTTTGCATCTTGTCCCAATTGCCAGGTAATCAGGCCTGCCCCACCTCACGCCCCCACACAGGAATGGGAATGTCCTAGGGGCTTGTGGTCTAGGATCCACATTGATTTCGCAGGTCCTACTGGAGGGCACACTTTTCTTGTTATAGTAGATATATATTCCAAATGGCTCTAGGTATTTCCCATGACATCCACCACAACTGATGCTGTCATCAAGCAGCTCAGAAAACTGTTTGTAACCCATGGGTTACCTGATGTTCTTGTCTCTGACAATGGCCCTCAATTTACATCTAACATTTTTGAATCCTTTCTAGCACAACAGGGTATCAGACATGCCCTTACTGCCCCTGGGCACCCTTCAGTTAATGGCCACGCATGGTACGTTTACCAAAGAGAAGCTCCAGCAACTGGGTCCTGGGGACATCACTGAGAAGCTTGAAAAACTTCTTAGTGTCCACCACATCACTCCTAGCCCATCTACTAACTTATCCCCAGCAGAGTTGTTGATGGGTAGGAAACTTAGGTCTTCCCTTGACCACCTTCATCCCACTTACGCACCCAACGCACCACTGGATTCCACTTCCAAAGTTCGTACATTCAGTGTGGGTGATTCTGTGTATGCTAAGAACCTTATGGGTAAACCTTTGTGGATTCCTGCTGCAATAACTCAAATCCCTGGCCCTCGTCCTTACAGGGTACAAACAGAGGATGGACTCCTCTGGAGCAGGCACATTGATCTACTCAGATCCAGGTTCCCTCAGGAACATTGCCCCTGTCTCTCTCTGGTTCCCTCCCCTGATGTCACTTCTAGGGGGGAAGGGGAGGAACAGGAGGAAAATCAGCAAGCAAGAATCAACCCCATGTGTAACGAGCCATTACGACAGGAATCATCCCAAAACCTGTCACAATGCCAAGATCCATCCTTAGAAGTGGAAGATTGCACATCACTACCTGACTTGGGTGCTGACATTGGGCTGGAGATGGGTTGGGAGGAGAGCCCAGGTTCTAACAGTCTAACAGGGTCTCCTTTCACAGGAAGTCCCAGCAGGGAAATGTCAGCAGACACATTTCCTCTCTTACTGGGTGAGAACATTAAAACTTCTGAACCACGAAGGTCTCAACGTACACGTAAGAGCCTCACCTATTTAAAAGAATACATTAGATAGGTTGGGGTTTGGTATGGACTGAACCTAGTGGGGAGGGGTGTTATGTATGTAGGTTTGAATATTATTGGTTTAGTTTGAATTGTTCTTGTAAAATGTCAAATAGGATTGGTTTAAAAAGTGCGGGAAAACCCTGCACTCTGATTGGCTGGCAACTACGGCTGCGGGCTATAAGAAGCAGCCGTAGCCCAGCCAAGTCGGGTCCATTCGAGCTGTAGTCACTGAATAAACTCTTTACTGAAGCTCTTCGCGTTTGACTCTTCATGCAAACTTAATACTAATGTTTGCCATTATCTCCTTTTCCCCTTCTGCTCTGCTTTCTGCTTCTTAAAATTATTATTATGAATTCAGTGCCTCCCACTGTTTCTTCCCAAGAATGCATTTGTTCATCAGAACATATTCAAACATTGCTGAATTTTGTTCAGATTCAATTACATAGCGTAGTATATAAGATACAGCTGCAATAGTGATAGCTTGATAAGATTAACAACTCTTCTGGCATGCCATCAATACCTTTGCAGAATGCAGAGTAAAGGTACAGTAAAGATGTTAGCAGCTTGCTATATTTCTTTCTTTGCCAATCCATTTATTTTATACATGAAGAAAAGAAATTGCAACCCAGAACAATTCTATTCATAACCATGTGAAGAAGAGCACCTGCCTGTGCCTAAATGGTATTTTGACGTTTTTCAGTTTTAACAAACAATGAACATTATGCAACAAAATATCGTTATGGAAATCAAGGAATGTGAAATAAAAATTGTAAGATTATTACATTTTTAAGTGTAAAGTTAGACTAACTAGAAAATTAGGTGAAGAGCATATTTCTTCAAATTCAATGATCTACAGTATAAGAGGAGTCAGCAATGCCTAATTCATTCCCCACTGGTTCTTTATATATTCCATCCTTTATTTTTTTTGACAAGGGCAAAAGTAATGGGATAGAGCAGGTCTCTATAGACTAAGTAATGTACATAATAAAGTAAAGCCAAACAGGGAGCAGTTAAATAAAGATGCAGAGGGGATTGAATTTAAGTGGTTACAGATCCAATGAATTATGCAGTTCATTTCTAATTCTAGAGTTAAACCAGAATTTAAAAGACTGTCAATGATTATAGGGAACCAATTTTACAATATGAGTACAAAAATATCAAATATCTGTATATGTATACGTTCCTTAGAAACTGGAACTTTAGTGAATACCAAGGAAATTTGAGGAAATTACAATGGAGACCTATTGATGAGAATGTTTGAGATTGGGTAGTCCAGAGTCCCTGGAGGGGCCAAAACTAGGCAACAAATATAAAAATAATTCACAGATGGAGTTTAACATACTGACATATCCTGCAATATTGCTACACATCTATACAAGGAATAATAACTTGTGCTAGAGGGAAAACTTTGTGAATCAGAAGGGCTGCAGTTCAGCGGTAGACTACATACTTTGAATATAGAGGATTCAAAATTCAGTTCTAGCCAACACCAGATAAGACAAGGAAAGTCTCCTGTCTGAAAACCTGATGGTTGTCAGTGAAGACAATACTGATTTAGATGGACCAATGCACCACCTTGTTTATGTCGTGAGACTAGAGAAATTTGATGGTTGTACTTTTTAGGATGAAGTAGAATGATCTATATAGCTCCTTGATTGACATACAGATCCTAATTTATTTATCAATAGTCTAACAGTCCCTAATATTCCAAAGCAGATCTAATTTCCCACTCTTCCTTTGAAAGAAATACATTTTAAAATGAAGACAAGTTCTGAAATGTAACAAACAGATGCAGTAGAACATGGTGTCTACTCAAGTCCATCTCTTGTGGCTCAGAAACAAGCTGTTTTAGAAAAGCTTTGGTAAAGGTGCATTTTAGAAAGAAAATATTTAAATAAATAAATATTGATTTTTGATTACATGCTATTAGGAAGATTTATGTATGAGGAAGCTGCATACCAAAGTCTAGCTATTACAGGAAGTAGATTGGGATCACGTTATCTGAGGAATATACTTGTGTTATTAATCCTTGTGTTATTAGTCCTTTTTGGAGAGGGGGCGGCATATAAGTCGAATTAATAAATAAATAATTAATTAATAATTAATTGCCCAGATATTGGGGTTTGCAGAAAAAAGCTTCTTCAATGATCCTCCTACTAGCTAATATACTTATTCGGCAGGTTGCTGCACATGTTCAAAAAAGCTTTTTTTGTTTTTACTTTTTTCACAAGCCTTAGTTCATTGTGAACCTTAACTTTCCTCACTTCATCTTTGCAGGCTCAGGCTATTTGCTAATATTCTGCCCTAGTTATGTGCCCTTCTTTCCACTTTTTATACTTGTCCTTTTTGTCTTTCAATTTATCAGAGATAAATTCTTTATGAAGCCATGCTGGTTTCCTTTGCGTGTTGTTATTTTTCTTCTACATTTTGTGCTAGACTAGGTTTTTATAATCTCACTTTTCAAAATTTTCCAAGCTTCTTGAGTTGTTTTCCCCTTGAGGATTCTCATCCATGGAATCTTCCCAAGCTCTCTCTAAGTTCGTTGGAATAAGCTCTCTTAAAGTCCAAGACTTTAGTTTGACTTTGTTCTAGTGCTTGTGCTTGCATAATGTTGAATTCCAGTATTGCATGATCATTCCCCGCAAGGTTCTTGTAGCTTCAACACCTTCTATCATTTCATCTCTGTTAGTGAAAATTAAGTCCAATATGGCTGATCCACTAGCTTCCTTCTCTTTTTGGGAAACAAACTTGTCTGCTAGGTTTGTCAGGAACCTGTTAGATCTTCCACTTGGTACTAAGTTTGTCTCCCAGTTGATGTCAGAGTAGCCAAAGTTCCCCATTTTTGTAATGTGCTTCCTACATACCTTAGTTAACTGACTAGCAAAAAATTCATCTATTTCCTCTGTTTGGTTGGGTGGCCTATAGTATACACCTATGGCAATGTCATTCCCCCCCCCTTTCATATTCACTCAAATGCATTCATTCAAGGTTGTTTTCATCATTGTTGCGCTCTATTTCTGTAGAGATGTAGTTATTTCTTATACATAGTGACTCCACCACCACCTCTTTTATTTGGTCTATTTGTTTTAAATAATCTAAATCCCTCTAGCTGTATGTTCCATTTGTGGGTTTCATCCCACCAAGTTTCCATAACCTGGTCTACTTTATTTCTTTGTGATGAAACAACTCAGAATCTGTGTGAGAATTTTACTTTCTTTGTTGTGAGTTCCTATTTGATTGGGTTCTGTTTCTTTTAGAAGCAGAGAACTAAGCATAAGCTGGAAGTCTTTAAGTAAACTCTTCAACCGGTTGCTGTCATAAGTTGCTATAGTTCTTTAGAATTTTCTGCACAACTAAAAGCCAATTCCTTGGCTCATTTTAGCCCCAGGTTCACTTGCTCAGTGCAGCTGTGCTGTTTGTTTACTAATGAGAACTATTACAGTTGTCATTGAAATGCATCCACTATTATGCATCCAAGTTGCATAATAGTAGCTACCCTCTATACCTGAGGCACTAGTTATGCCTAAAATAGTTTGGTGGTAAAAGTGTGATAAATTTGGAAACCCCTATACACATAATATGTATAACTTGCTCACAAATTTAGATGAGACTGAAAATCGAACAGACATTTTCTCAGTAATAAATTTACACTGAACATCAGTGAGAATAATACAGGCTGGAAATAGCCTAATGTATCCAGCTTCCTGAGAGCCCTTTGAAGTTTGGTGTATTCATGCCCATTGATATCATGTACTGCTAAGGCAGGGGTAGGAAACCTTTTTTCTGCCATTTGGATATTTATAACATCATTCGCAGGCCATACAAAATTATCAACTTAAATATTAGCCTGCTATATTTGGTCAAACATTTAATTAACTCACCCCTGATGTGATGGCTGGAACAGCTTCTCTTTGGTGAGGTGTGCAATGTCAGCTGGTATTGATGATATTGCTGCTTGAAACTGATTTTCCAGGTTTGCAACAATCCGTCTGGAGTACAGTTGACTCTTTGCAAAAGTAAGTTTTGAAAAGAACTGCTTGCAGCTGTAAGTTGTTCCAAACACAGATGCATATTTCAGTGCATGTCTCCTCAAAGTGAGAAATTCATCATTGCTTATGTAATGTTTATGGGGGCATGCATAAGTGTACCATCATGCCTACCATTCCTGTCCTATTGTTTCTTTTATTTTTCTTATACGTATTCATTTCATGTATTCACAACTATGTTTATCCTTGTAAGCAATTGACAAAATAAATAAATAAATAAATAAACAAACAAACAAACTTGAGCAGTGGGAGGTTGTTGTACCTAGCTTTCAGCTCATCATTGTTTTGCAGCTGAATGATTTTGTATTACAGGTTATCTAGAAGATCAGCTGGTTCCATATTGAATGGTGATAGCAAAGATGTTCAATTCCATTTGTATATTTTTCACATCCTTGAACCTTTCATAAAATGCCTCAATTAGTTTTACACATTCAAGTTCCTCATGCCTGGACTAAGGGAACGACATTTGCATGGTTTGGTGAAAACGGCCCAAGTAGGCCTCCATGTGTACATTCAGCATTAAATCATATCGCAAACAAACAATATTTCTCACCATTTCAGTCATCTCCTAGGCTACCTTTAATCCCTTTAGGTTTTTTGCCGAATGATGGAATACAGAATGAAAACCTGAGCACCAACAGAACCTTTTTAATAAGGTTATAGTAAGAATCTTGCCAATTTGAAACCATGTTCTCCCTTCCCTGCCTTTAATTTCTAGAAAACTAGGGAGGGTCAATTCTGAGATGCTTTTCTGCTCACATTCCTTCAGAGATATCTTTTGTCTGACCACTGTCAAGGCCTGTAGCTCCTCCTGTCTCCCAATGTTGTTCTCACAGTCCATTGCAGCTGGACAGAAGACAACTTATCACTTTTCCACAGGTGCACTTTTCTGTCCTTATAGTCACTGTCAGGAGATATGTGACCTATTAACTATTAATAACAGAACTCTGCCCACATTGATACAAGTGATGAATGAAATCCACAATAAAGGGAAGGCTTTGGCTACCTGAAAGCTTCTAGGTCTCCAAACAACCAATGCCAGGAGATAGATGACCAATTAACTATTAATAACTATTAATAAGAAATCTGGTCACACTGAAGCAACTGATGAGTGAAATCCTCAATTGAGAAAAGGCTTTGGCTAGCTAAAAGCTTCTCTCTCTCCAAACAAAACAATATAACTAGCCCTCATCTTTCTTGCAAACAGGTTTGGCAGGGCTGTTTCTATTTCACAGGATAAAGCTATTCAGTTGTTTTCTAAGCATGGGATGTGAGCTCATATCAGGGATTAGTTCTTAATAACAAATAATCAGGTGCCTTTCTGCATAATAATAAAACCATGATATTTTTGTTTGGTATTTGCTCATCTGAGATGAATAAAAAAACAGCCTACAGTAATTGATTGATTGATTGATTGATTGATTGATTGATTTACATTGCTTGTATGTCACCCAGTCCCAGGGCTCTACATATTTAATAATGTAAGCATGCCCAAGTATATATAACCATAAAAATAAATAATTTTCAATAAATACCACATGCCTGTAATTGCAATTTTCATTAAAGAATATTCTCTTCCTGTGCAAAATGAAACAGGTAGATCTTCAGAGTTTTCTTATAGCCCAAGGCTGATTACAATTCTACTAGGAGAGGTGCTGAAGAATGGGCATAGGACTCTGACTCCAGAACCCATCCTGGGGGATGTCAACTAAAGGGAGTATAATCATTACTTTTAATGTAGGTTTAGAACAGGGGTGGGCAACTCTGGCCCCTTTGCGACCTGGGGACTTCAACTCCCAGAATTCCTAAGCCATGCTGTAAAGGGGCCATGCTGGCTCAGGAATTCTGGGAGTTGAAGTCCCCAGGTCACAAAGGGGCCATACCTGCCCACCCCTGGTTTAGAATAATAGAATAAAATAGAATTAAAATGTTGTCACTTTAAATGTACACTAATCAGCATACATTAAAATGAAAATTCATTGCATTCAGCTCTCAAAAGTTAACTATTATACATATACTCACATACACATACACACACACATATATGACACAGAGAAACATCACAGTCTAGTTCGAATGTATACATATACATGGTGAAAAACAAGAATCCTGCAAGTTTACAAGATGGATGGCTTAAGGAACAAAGCTGTTACAGAATTAGTAGCCCTGCTATAGATACTTTAAACCTCCTCCCAGAGGGGAGCAACAGAAATAGACTGTGAAGTGGGTGTCTGTGGGGTCTCTAACAATGCTTTGAGCTCTAAGCACATAATGATTATAGCGAGCTTCCTATAATCTTCTCCACTGTCCTTACCACTCTCTGAATGGACCTTCTATCTGAGGCACTACTGCCACCAAACCAAACAGTGGTGCAGTTTGTTAAACTGCTCTCAATCATGCCTCTGTAAAAAGTAGCCAGGACAGAAGGAGAAAGATGTGCTCTCCTAATCGAACGCAGGAAATGCAAACGTTAATATATGAAGAGACCAAGTCAGACTGTTAGTTATCTGCACCCCCAGATACTTAATACTATTGAACACCTACACAGATGCAGTCATGATACAAAATGTAGTATGACTATGCCACCTCTTTCTAAAACCAACAGTGATCTCCTTTGTTTTGTTAACATTCAAAACCAAATTATTTTTATTGCACCAGTCCACCAAAACCTTCACCTCTTCCAAATAAGAATCTTAATTGCCATCCCTGATAACTAGTAGTAGATGACACTACTCCCATGTCATACTTCCCAATACGATTCGTTGCAGACTTGGCACTGCAGTCATGAGTCATCAAGGTGAACAATAATAGACTCAAGACACAGCCCTGTGGGGAACTAGGACTCAAGCAGATGGAATTGGAAACTTTTCTTCCAACTCGTACAGACTGGGGCCTATCAATAAGGAAATCAAGTATCCAGTTACATAAAGGAGTATTAAAACCTAATAGGCCCAGTTTTTACATCAAATGCTGAGGAAAGATTGTGCTGAACGTCAAACTAAAATCAACAAACAGCATTCGCACATGAGTATTCTTCTCCTTCATGTACGCCAAATGAAGATGAAGCACACAAGAAAGTGCATCATCTACAGAGTGGTTCTTCAATAAGCAAACTATTATGAGTCAAATGTAGGGGGAATACATGAAATAAAATAGTCCTTTACCAATCTCTCAAAACTTCATCATAATACAAGTGAGAGCAATTGAAAGTGGGAGTGTGGAGCAAAAATAGTACAAGATTCTAATTGTGTATATTCATCATGAAACTGTCCATTTTTATTGAATCTCCAGTTTTATTCATCATATGAAATGTTGCTTTTGTTCAGTGATGGATGAATGGGAGGGAGGGGGAGGGAGGAAGGAAGGGAGAAAGGGAGGAAAGAAGGGCAAAAATATATAAAAAGTAATTTAGACTAATTTTAAAAGATCATTAATTTTTTATTATTTTAAAGGTGCAAATAAATTAAGAGCGAATCATGTTTAATGTTTTCAAAAAATGTATTTTTATGTTAAAAATTGATTAATTCCCCCTCAGTTATATTTGGCTCAATATTATCCAGTTTTAAAAAGTTGATTTACTGAGTTAGAGCCACTATATATTTTATTCTGGGCATCCTTAATGAATCCAATGGAAGGGAATGAATCGTCAATGAAATGATATGACATTGTTACAGTTGTAGTGCAGAGACTATTAATTTAAATCTTTCATATTATTCTCAATAAAGCTGTCTTGTACAGCTCAATGAATATTGAAAAATGAAAATTTCCAGTGTGTTTTCAAATTTCCTGTTTAGCATCCACAAAAGTTCTAATAATTTGGAATAAGTTGCCTGGATATATGCGCTAAGTTCTTTAACTTCTGCCCTTATGTTTTCAATTAATTTTTTTTGTTCTCTTTTCCATGAATTATGAACATCTGATATATGACTTAATGATGTTCCAAAATCAGTATAGTTGCAGAATATCTATGACAATTTATTTTCAAATGTATTCTCTTGATCATATGAAAAGTGAATCTTTGAATAATGATTTATTTTTAAAATCTTACAATAAGCCAAATCTTTCTTGCAGTACTTGATAAAGGTAAAGATTTCCCCTGTCCTATCCAACTCTTGGAGACAATGTTCATCCCTGTTTCTTAGCCGAGGGAGCTGGTATTGGCATTTGTGGTCATGTGACCAGTATGATTATACACCGAGGTGCATGGAATGTTACCTTCCCACCGAGGTAGTACCTATTTATCTAGTTGCATTTGCATGCTTTTGAATTGCTAGGTTGGCAGGAGCTGGGACAAGAAAAAGGAACAGCTCACCTCATCACATGGCACTCAGATTTCAAACCGGAGTGGTCAGCTTTCCAGATGACAAATGTCTTTAATCACTGAGGCATTGCATCCCCTATTATCTGATATAGCTATTATTACTCATATTTATTACTTCATTCAATTAAATATTAAAACATCATAAATTAATCTAGGTGGGAATTTGATGTGGGTTTGAAAACGATATTTTGTTGCAAAAAATAAATAAAATCGAGATCATCATAAAAGCTTTCTATAGTTTTCCATATATGAGAATGAGATTTAAGTGGAGTAATATTCTGATCTAATAAGCAATCTAAAATTTGACCGTAGCTTACAAATTTAATAATCGTTTCCTCCAAACTCTACAAATCTGCTCCATGCAAAAAAATGTTTGATATGGTATGTCATGCAAAGTACACAAAACTGAAGCAGAAGTGACTAAGAGTCTTGGAGATGTAGCAGTTTCTGCCACGTGACATAAAAATTGCTACTTTGATATATTTTGGATGCACAGATGTGGAACCCCAAGAGCAGGTGAGAAGACAGTAAAGCTTCACCCAAACAATAATAAACAAATAGGTAGCTGCAGAGAAAGGAACCAAAGTTACAATAGAAACAAAAAATTCCTCCCAAAATAGTAGGTATAAAATGATATTTTTCTAGTGCTTTTAACAAGGAGGAAAGCAGACAGTGTCACTGTTAACCAGAAAATAATTTTAACGCAATAATTAGCTTAAGGTCAGCTTCTTAGCTTCTGTTGTTGCTTTGTTGTTATGGCAAATATTTCAGATAAACTACTCTTAGCTTCATGGAACAGTGCAGTCTTTGCAAAATGAGACCTGCCTCATTGATCTTCAGTGTGGATGGATGGTTCCAGGCATCCCATTCAAGGCACACACGTGATCTCTGTGTACTAGAGTCAGCCAGATGTCTTTTGAAATTCTTCATCAAACTCGTGGGCAGAAAAATTAGATTGACAATTTCTGTGAATTTCTCCAGGAAAAAGGAAAAGGCTTTAGCCATCTCTCAGACAGAATGTCCCCCCTCATGTGATACTTGCAGCCCCACTTCCAGAAAAGCCCAAAGGGAAGCAGTCCCTCATTATGCCTGTTCTTGAGATATAATTGAAGAGTGGGAAATCCCCTGTTTTCTATGCTTTTTTTGTTTTTATCTTACTTTCCCTCCCCTTTCTTTTGTCTTTTTAAATTTTATTTCCCCTTTTAGAGATTACATATATTCCTAAATGGATTGTGTTAGATATAAAAATGGAAAGGAAGAGAATGGAAAGGAAGAGAATGGAATGGAACAGAGTTGAACAGAATAGAATAGAAAGATGGGATGAGATGGGATAGAGCAGGGGTCTTCCAACTTGACAGCTTTAAGACTTGTGGACTTCAACTCCCAGAATTCCTCATCCAGTCATGTTAGCTCAGGAATTCTGGGAGTTGAAGTCCACAAGCCTTAAACTTGCCAAGTTTGAAGATCCTTGGGATAGAGTATTGTAGAGTAGAACAAAATAATGGAATGGAACGTAATGGAGCAGAATAGAATTGATACCGTGTTTCTCCGAAAATAAGACACTGTCTTATATTTTTTTTGGCTCCCAAAAACACACTAGGTCTTATTTTTGGGGTAGGTCTTATATATTTATGGTGCCAAATAGTGGGTGTGAGTGTGTGTGTGTGGGTGTTTCACGGGTGCACGGTTGCTCCCTGAAAAGTCTTCCTGGAACTGGAGATTTACACTAGGTCTTATTTTTGGGGTAGGTCTTATTTTCGGGGAAACACGGTACATATCACTAGTAAAACAAAAGGTGACTCATACACATATTTTGGGCACCACACAATGAAATAAGTGTAAGAACCTCATATGTATTTGTGATTCCTTCATTTTTCCTTTCTTTGGGTGTATTTCCAGTTGGTATAGAAAGGAAAGAGGCCAACTAATTGGTTTTTTCCTTATGGAGTATTCTAGAGCTTAATCCTTTGTTGCACTTTTTTTTCAATATAAACATGAACCACTGGATGAGATCATGCATTAGTGTGGCATATAGTATCGATATGCTGAAGGTATTTTAGTGTACATTACCTGACTGCACCAGATATGCTGCTGAATTCTTTTTGGCAGAAATTTTGATTGAAGTGTATTTTTAAAGATGTGAACTAGGGATATTACTGTAATTTGAAGGTCATTACCCACTCAGAGCACAGATTTGGATGAATATAAAATATTGAAATTCATGCTTAATAGAATTAAATATCCATTTGGCTAAGTAGATGCCACAATGAAAAGAGTGACAACAGAGGTTGTTGCTTGCATGGTCCTGGACTTTCCAGAATTATCTGGTCAGCCACTAAGAAAAATGCTTGACTAATTCATAGAAATCATGGCAATCAATGGCTATTCGCATTTTCACTAACATCACTGCCCGTGAAGGCCATCTGTTTTGGGACTAGTAGGCTTCTTTGTGCAACTAGTTGAACACTGAAAAAATGGTCCCATTTAGTATTGAATATTGGATTAGAAGTGGATCGGCTTTTTGCGGTTTCTTTACATGTGCAATATAAGCAGTGAGATATAAACATGATTTAATTAAAACTATAATGGACTGCCTTGAGTATCTGCCACATCATTTGTGAAGTACTGTCAAGCTCCACTTGTTCTAAGTGCACTTTAGTTAACTTTACTCAATTTTGTATTAAAGTGTCAGGTTAAAGTTCTAACAATATTCTTCAGTCCTCACTTGACATGATTCCTGAGAATCAGAAATTCCATCAATAGGGCACACAGCAGACAATACACTTCAGAGTAGAAGGTGACTGTAGTATCTAATGAGCTTGGGTTTAAATATATGCAATTGTTAATGACCCTGCACAGGAAAAATATAAGATCAGATCTACTAGAAAGCAGAAATAAGTTTATTTCTTCTTTAGTAAAAACTTGAATAAAAATTATATTCTCTCCAAGAAAATAAAACAACAAAATAATGCATCACACAGCAATTGACCAGCTTTTATACAATGCATCAATATAGACCTTAAATTTAAATCTAATAATTCTATCCCAGTGTGGGCACAATTTTAGAAAAATGACCATGGAGAAAAGCTAAATAGATGTTATATTCTTTGGATTGACTTTTCTCCTTCTATCTGAGGTACTCCTTGTGTGTGTCCATGTCCCACTGTATGTGTTTGAGGAGAGTTTACTGTAAAGACATTTCTTGTCAAGTATGCATGTAGAATTAATTTTGAAAAACAACTTTATGATGTTATGCCACAATATACCATAAAGAATCTGCCCAGTGTGTATTACAGAGGATTGACCCTTGGAAGTCCTGGCTTGGACTGCTAACTCTCAGCTCTGTAAAGTCTTTTCCTGCCTAGTTGTTTGAGAAGCATTCCCTGCTGGGCATCATGATTAAGTTAGCACTTTAGTAACTTAAAGAGTTGTTATAAGAAAGGTCCACAGGGATTGTGAGTAATGCACAAAGACAGGCTTTCCCTGGCCTTGCTGCTCCTGGAAAGCTAACATTCATGACTGTTTGACTGAACAATACAATGGCAGATGAACTCTGGTTTTCAATGTGTTATTCTGACAAAAGACCTGTATCAATAAACTGCAGCTATACAGTAGACTGCAATTTATTGTCATCCCTATCTATGATGAAAGAATGTAAATACTGCAATGGAAAGATAATCCTAGATGTTCAATAACGTTTCGTTCTTAGTCATTTGTTTAAGATTTGAGAGTTAGTGAGTAAAAAACAAAGAGAATGAACAGCTAGACAGTGATTTTAGTAAGAAATGCCAGTTTTAATCAGCTAAGTCCTGTAGCAACCAAAATCATATGGAGTAATACCAAATTTTGCTTTGCTGCTCCACGTGCCTGTGTGAAAAGAAACTAAATTAAAGATAGCACCACTAAAATTAAGCATACAATGGTAAGCTCAGATCTTTTAGCTGGGAATTCTGATCAGTATGAGGAATCTAGACTTTGAGAGTCTAGATTATTATTATTATTTTATTATTACAATTATTTTTAGGAACCACAATTCCATTATATTTACCATTGATAATAAAGAGTGAGAAAGGGTGAGAGTAGCCATAATCATCTTCATAAACATCACAGCATCTTGACAGATTTTATAATTTTAAAAAAATCAGTTGCTGCAACTATTGGCTGCTGCAAATCCATGGAATAGATTTGTACAGTTGTGGCTCCCAGCCACCCAAAAATGCATCCAGTGTATATTGATTAGAGGCTAGAAGGGTGAAGAATGTTCTCTCTTCTTTATATATATAGAGATGATTCAGAAATACAGTTCTACCAATTATTGCAATATAGAAATTTTTTATTTAGACAATAAACATCAAAATACATAAATTATGGCTAAATATTGTACATCTGGCTCATGTTTATTTTACAGTTTAATTAACTGATCATGGACTGATTTTCTATAGTAATTTTTATATTTTGCATGAGTGAAAGTTATTCACACACACACACACACACACACACATATATATGTTTTCTTAAGTTTTCGCGAGTATTTATATGTATGGTATTCAGCTTTGTTCGGGTATTTTCCCATGTCATTATAGTTGTGCTTTTAAAGTTGTAGCAACGTTTTGGCAGAATCTCATCTGCCATCATCATCAGGCTTGTGTATTGGGTTCGTCTGTGTGTCAGGCTTTTCCAGCCATTTCTATTTTAAATTTGGTGCTAGCCTCGTGCTGTGTTAGAATGGTTTTTTCTTCATCCTGATTGGTTGGGAGTCTTGGTCTGTGTTTATTAGCCTTGGAGTTGGCTGTGTTCTGCTTGATTGGTGTTTCTAATATCTTTTGTCTGTTTTGTAGCATTTTTTTGTCTTGATTGGCTGTCTCTCTCTCTCTCTCTCTCTCTCTCTCTATATATATATATATATATATATATATATAGAGAGAGAGAGAGAGAGAGAGAGAGAGAGAACATAAAGTGTAAAGAAAGCTAATCAGTACAATTTATGAATAGCTGTTTAGAATTACTTTAATAAAGATGAACATGTATAAAAATATCTGATTCTTTGCTCATCTTTTCTGGCATGCAGGAGCCATACTGTAAAACATTAAGTAATCCCTATGCCTTTTAATCTGGTTAGATTTTCCTGTTTTCCATTTAATTCACCTATGGTGTTTTGTTTTGTGTGTGTTGAAAAGGGGATATTTCAGTCACACTCACAAATCCTACTGCATCTTTTTACTGAGCATTACAGCCAAAAAGATACATGTAAGCAAGTTTTTGGGAACTTGGGTTGGGAAGTTGGGAACATTAAATATATGCTAGTTGCTACAATATTTGAACTTGTGAGCAGGAGAAAAGTACCGATCTCAGTTGTTAGCACTTTCGTTGATGCCACAGAAGGTCATTGGCATCAAATATTCACAAACTGTGCATCTGGGTGAGTTCCTGCATTGTTTGCTATTCTCATTAGTAAACTGCAAGGGAAGGCAAACAGTTGTGCATTAATGAATAATGCTTAGAACTAGATTGGTCCTGTTAAAATTACCCTATGTATTAATAGCAATGCAATTCAGAGGATTGATATATATATTTTGTCCTAAAATGAGATCGGATTTATTGTTTATTCCTTTATTCCCAGACAGATGTAGTATATATAGAATAATATTTCATTTTGGGTATTCTCTTTTGCCTGCATACACTGATATACATCAAGAGCGTATGTCTACCACTTAGAATTAAAATTAGAATTCTTTTATTGGCTAAGTGTGAATGGTCACACAAGGAATTTGTCTTGGTGCAAATGCTCTCAGTATACATACAAGAAAAGATAGATTCGTCAAGAGTCAAGAATCATAAGGTACAACACTTAATAATAGCCATAGGGTACAATAAGCAATCAAATCATACTAGGAAACAGTCAATATAAATTGTAAGGATACAAGCGACAAAGTTACAGCCATAGGCAAGCTTAATTGTACAGTACACAATTGCAAGATAGAAGTATCAAAGTATCAAAACTTCATTTTTTTTTCTTTCACATTTATATGCCACCCTTCTCCAGAGACTCAGGGCAGCTTACAATCTTTGGAGATTAACCCAATGTGCTCAGCAATAGCCTTCATTCCATTGTATATGCCTGCTTATTACTAAGCGGCATTTTTACAAAGTCAGCTTATTGCCCCCAACAATCTTGGGTCCTCACTTTACCTACCCCGGGAGGATGGAAGGCTGAGTCAACCTTGAGCCTGGTGGGATTCGAGCCTAATTGTAGGCAGCTGGAGCTGAGTACTAGGTGTTTTACAGCCTGCACCACCAAGGCTCTTTGAAATAATCATCCTGCTTCCCTCTGGGAACATGAATAAATAGTAATAAATAAATAGCTATAAATAGTATATGAAACTATTTATATGAAATAGTATATGAAACTATTTATTTGCTTTATTTCACAGTATTTATAACGTATCTCAACTCCAAACAACTATGGGACTAACCATAAGCATAAAAGTAAAGTCAAAATAAGAACAACATACACAAAGAATAAAAGGGCAGTCTAACTACCTGAGGCCAAACGAACATTTGAACAGTATTGATTGTTTACTTTTTGCAACTAACAAATATGGAGCTGCACAAACCTCTGACCTCTATAGAAAAAGTGAGAGAAGACTTAAGCCGTTACCTGTAGAAAGGACAGTTAATACATGTAGCCCTTGATTAATGACTAGTCACTTAGTGACTGTTCAAAGTTATAACAGATCCCCCAAAAGCAACTTACACCCTGGATTAGTTCTGATGTTTACACCCCACCCACCCCCAGGGTAACATGACCACATTTTGGGTGCTCAACAACTAGCTCACAATTACAGCTATTCGCAGCACCCCATTGTCACATGGATGCTCATGGCAGTTAAGTGGTTAAGGAGCTTGAATGAGGATGGGAACTCATCAAGGGTTTGTGAGCCAAGCATCACATGACAGGGTGAGCTCCTGACCTTGCCCTAGATCCTGCCAACTTAGCAGTTTGAAAGCATACAAATACAAATAGTGGGAAGATAACAGTACTTCAGGATGCCATGCTGGCCACATAATCATGGAAATGTCTTCGGACAGTGCTGGCGCAATGACCTTGAACATCTCCCTCTATAGTCAGCAATAACTATGGAGTAAAATCCACAGGGACTCCTTTACCTTTTTTTTTACTGTCACATGACAGTGATTTCCAACATTTTTGCCAGAAACCAGCATTTATTTCTATTTTCCAGCAAAAAATGCCCATAGCTCACTATGGTGCTCACTATGGTGAGCTCACTAGTGGTTTTGCTTAACCACTGTGGCATTTGCTTAATGACTGTGCTTTTCACTTTACGCTGCTAGGTTCTCTTAATGACCATTGCAAAAAATGTAATAAAATCAAGTGGTGATCTTCTTTATGACCATCATGACTTACAACTTACAACTGAAATTATGAGCTCAGTTATGATTGTAAATGAGGGCTGTTTGTACCTTGCTTCCATCAATACAGTTTCCATCTCCTCTTGACTATGCTGGTGACTAAAAGGTGGACTTTCTGACATTATAAGATCTTTGGTTATTTAACAACTGAAAGCAGCCTAAATGGGAATTAGGTGGTTCTGAATGATGCAATATGCTCCATTTGATCAGCAGGATATTGGATGAACTGCATAATGTATCTTCAAAAAGATTCAGGGCAATGAATTAGCTCTGCTGTAGATAGAACTGAATGAATGTGTTGACACTTGAAAACTAATCATATAAGGAGAGGAGAGATGAGTTATTGACATATGATCTTTATTCATCTTTCTGCCCAGTGTAGCAGCTCACTTATTAATCTACAGATTGGCAACTTTTCAACAGCATTGAACAAAAAATGGTGGCCAGGGGTCACAGTGGTCAAGAACTATATATGCAGCCTGTATCAGGAGAGGTTGTGTTTTCAGTTGTATGTCTGTCTGTCTATCTGTATTGAGAGGGCATACATATCTCATTACTGTTCTCAGTCTAAAAAATGTAAGGAATCACAATATTTTTAAAGCTTTTAATCTATAATGAGAGACTTGAGAGCTGCATGTGACCCGTGGATCATAGTTTCCTCATACATACTAGGGCAAATAAAAAGATAATAACATTGGAAATGGCAGAACATGTAGATACGGATCATTGTAACTTATATTTTATTTTGTTCTTTGATGCCAGAAGAAAGATAATTTCCAGCATTATAGACTTTCAAGAGAGCAAGGTCTTAGAAAAATATGTTGAAATTGGATATTTTGTGCCATAATTGAGATGTGCCCACTACTTCAGTATCTTCTAAGGCTAGCTTCTCTATTTGGAGTTGCACCTTATTAACGTTTTAGCCCCATTTTTCATTCTGCTCTGACTTTCATTACTAGCCCCACAACACATAATTTACATTTTCCGCTCTCAGAGTAGTGCCATCAGCCTAGCACAAGCTATTGATGTTTCCCCCTTCATCTTAAAATCATACTCATGTTCTTACAACCCAGCCTCTTTCAGTTTAGATTCCACTTATAAGTTGAATACACAGCTTTACCCCATTCCTTTACTGACCTGCAGCCAGTATATTTCATCCTGTTGCACTGGATTGTGTCTTCCTGGCCAGGGGGTAGAAATGTTCTGAAATCCTCATTGTCCCAAACATTGTCCAAAGTTGTCCACAGTTTAACATAGTGGACATAATCAAATGCCTATGTCCAATCAATGAAACCACCTACTGACTTACTAATTGTATTTTTTGGCTTTCTCAATTGTATTATTTTTATTAGACTTGTATGCCGCCCTTCTCCCTAAGGACTTATAGATTCTTAGAATGTGTATTTAATGAAGAAATATATGCTATATATTTTAATGTTTATAAATAATTGGGTGTAATTACCAGTTTTACCAAAAATTACCAACGATTGTAAAATTGTTTCCACTGGTCATTTTTATTTTTTTTCTTTCTTTTCATAAAAGCATGTGTATTTATTTTAGATTCTTCATTTAGCAGAGACACTACAGAAACATGTGGAAGAGTTGAACAATATGAGAAATTTCAGCTCTTACAGATATCCATCTGTGAAAGGAGATTACTACCACAGGTTTGCAATAGGCTAAATCGCTTGGTTGAGTCACTGTTTGACAATGTAAATGTAGCTGGAGGGAAGCATTTATAGAATACAAACAATCTAATCATAATGCAAAGCAAACAAAATTTATTTCTTAGTACTGTAAATCTATATTTATATCTGTTTCCTATTCATTGCAATGATAATGACGCTTTATAGAAGTAATGTAAAAACAACAGCCATTGGAAAAATTATTTTACTGGTCTTCAATGTTTGCTAAGAGAGGCAGATTGGACCCTAGAGCAAAAATTTATTGTTTTAGCTGTTAAGAACGACTATTTTTAATTGCATTTTTTTCATTAACTTGCTTGGAAATTATACTTGTGCTGTAATGAGAAAGCAACCTCATTATCTGAAAAAGAGAAATCCAGAATGGGATTGATTGATTGACTGATTGATTGATTGATATTGTACTTCTTACACTTGGTTTTGTTTTTTATATTGTACAATGTAAGTACTGTTAGGGCTTTTGTACTCTAAATAAGCACTGAGTATTCTATGTACACTGTATCTTATAGTTTATTCTTTATTTCCAATTTATTCTGTTCAAATTATCATGCATAATGATATATTTGCATTATCTTAAAAGTCATGACCAGACTGCAAGGCCCTTTGTCCCCAAATAAAATAATATAAAATAGGCTACAATCTAGTAATACTGTGAAATCTTTGAGAATGCAAAAGCTTTTTGAGATTTTACATAACAAACTAATAGTATTGACCAGAGGTATTTGCTGACTTCTGTCACAGTTTGTGAATTATCTAGTTGAACACAGCCAGCCACCTGCATGAGAATTTGATAGACCTTTTGGTTTTAATCCTTTCTTGTCAGATTAAAACTATAATGACACAATTTGGCCAGCGAACAGCATTTTAGGTAGTAGGTAAGTTTAATTTTCCACATGTAAAATGGAAATCTTGCCTTGGACTTTTCTGCATAAAAGAAAACAATATAGAAGTTTGTGTTTCCAGACGTAAAGCACCAGAGTGGAGATTTTACAATAGTAGAAAATGAAGCTAGGCAAAACACTTATTTTGCTAATAGCTTCAATTCAGTGTAGCCCTCAAACTTCTCCAACTTCATAATTCCACATAAGGATGCTATGTGACAGCAGATTGTATCATTGTTTTCCATTGAGCTGCTCCGAGCATCCAGAGAGTGGGAGGTGCTTAGTCTCTCTGCTCAGATAGGCTGGGCTTAACTGAAGGACGTTCTTAGTGCTCCTCCACTTCTCTCCAACGTCCCCCAGTTTTAGCTCAGCCTTTGGTTTGATAGGCAGCTTTCCTTGGTCAGAGCAGGGCATTTCATTCTCTGTGCCTTAAGGTAGTGAAAGTAGTGAAATTATGGAGACTCTTTGAAAGTTTTGAACAAAGTGCTTCTTAGACCACTTGATTGGTTTTAAAGTTAGATGTGAGACTGCTCACCCACTATCCTTTATTTATTTCTTATTCTGTGTAATATAGTTCATATTTGCATCTGGAAATGATTTGCAATGATGAATATTAACATGCAATAACTAGGTTAAATCACACGAATGTTGTTATTTATTCTTATTGTTTACAGATCTAATATAATGTATGTGCTTAGGTGCTGAGTAAATAATTGAAGTAATATGCATCAGTCAGAATTAGATTTTCCCATCATGGCTTTATTCCTGTTTATGAAATTTTCATAAGTAGGAGAACAGAAGTAAATCTATAATCTGACATATTAAAAATAATGAATACAGACATGTCAATGGTATATAGTTGTACAAAGCACAAGTGCATAAAAATCATAACTAATTAGTCATTATTACTAAGGTAACCTTAATAATTCCTATGGCACTCATTTGGTTTGATTTATCCTTTAATATGCAAGGTTGGGTTGATTTAATTTATTCCTTTTACTTTTAAGCATTAACACAATAATATGCTTGGTAACTTTAGTATGGTTCATGTGTACAGGTTTTTTTTCCCATACACAAAACTTTTAAGTGACTGTTTCACATGTAGTTATAGAAACCAAATTTTACACTGGCATATTTAGTGAAATTTAAAAATTTCTAAAAAGATCCTTCATAGCGTCTTACCTTTTTTTGAATTTTGTCTTCTCCATCTTTGACTCCATGGCATCTTAATTGTATACTAATTTTCTACCTGCTCCTTCTGAAAAGTTTATAGCTTTTCTGAGTGTATCCTTTCACTTCTTTTGACTCCGTTTTTTCAGTTTTCCTGACAGTCCTTGTACATCAGGTCACATTTTTTTTTAATTACATTTATATGCCGCCCTTCTCCGAAGACTCAGGGCGGCTTACAATTTTTGGAGCACAACCCAATGCGCTCAGAAATAGCCTTCCTTCCATTGTATATGCCTGCTTATTACTAAGCGGCATTTTTACAAAGTCAGCTTATTGCCCCCAACAATCTTGGGTCCTCAATTTACCTACCCCAAGAGGATGGAAGGCTGAGTCAACCTTGAGCCTGGTGGGATTCGAGCCTACAGTAATTGTAGACAGCTGGATCTTAAGAGCAGGCATTTAACAGCCTGAGCCACCAAGGACTCCTGGCTATCTTAGTCCTCAAAGTGACTTTCGTTGTCAGCTATGTTTTCAAACTGACTATACTTTCAGTTGCAGTATGTCTTCTTTTTTCTAAATGACAGCTCCATCTCTACTTTCTACATTCTATATCCTTAAGCAACCAGAGTGCCCATATGATGCCTGTCATGGAAAAATAATGCCAAACTTTGTAGGAAGGCTAATACTAGATCCTTGTCTGAACAACTATTTGCCAATGATGACAGGATTAAAGTAAACTTTGTTTTTTTTTCTTGATTTAAAAAGAGCCCTAAAAGCACAGAAATAATAAATAACATGAATGGAGATATGGCATTAGTAAATAATTATGTAAATGAAAGCTAAGTTTACACATTCAGTTTATTTTCCCCTTGTGCACAAAGCATGTTGAGCTTTAGTATCACCCAAACCAGGACTTTATACAATCTCTGAAACCACCCCAAACCAAGGAAACTAACCATGGTTACCAGTGAGCAAGGGGAACAGGTTATGCTATTAAGTCCTTAACTGATTACTGTCATACATATGTGGTGTGAACACAGCCTAAAAATCTGAAATGCTGCTTTTGTTTCCATAAGACAGAGGTGAGAAATCTGTGGCCCTAAACCTGCTCATGGTTTCCATACATACTGTGTTTTTGTAATGCATAAAGCCCCTGCTGATTAAAACTGCCAAAAATCTATTTAATTTTGATTTTTAGGAGGCTAGATGTGTATGTGTGTTTGTGTTTTGTGTGTGTGTGTGTGAGAGAGAGAGAGAGAGAGTAAGAGACAGTGAGAGAGAGAAGGGGGAATAAAAGAAGTCTCAGTCAATATGTAAGGAATGGGCCCTTCCAATCTCTATAATTGCTCTGCTCACTATGATTATCAGATACAGGAAAGAAGCAAATTCAGGCTTGTAAGATTCTCTTATCTAGACTGGGGGTCAGCAACCCGTGGCTTAGGAGCCGCATGCAGCTCCTTGGGGTCTGCTCTCCTCTCTCCGCCTTGCCCAGTTTTGCAAGGATTCAGCAGACGCTGATAACAGATAACAGATAATCAGAGTTGGAAGGGACCTTGTAGGTCATCTAGTCCAACTTCCCTCCCATGCGGGAGACCCTACACCATTTCTGACAAATGGCGGTCCAACCTCTTCTTGAACGTCTCAAGTGATGACACTCCCACAACTTCCGAGGGCAAGCTGTTCCATTGGTTGATTGTTCTCGCTGTCAGAAAGTTTCTCCTTATTTCCAGGTTAAATCTCTCCTTCTTCAGTTTCCATCCATTATTTCTTGTCTGGCCTACAGGTGCTTTAGCAAATAGCTTTGACCCCTTCCTCCCTGTGGCAGCCCCTCCAATATTGGAAGACCACTATCATGTCTCCCCTTGTCCTTCTCTTCACTAGACTAGCCAACCCCAGTTCCTGCAACCATTCATTGTATGTTTTAGTCTCCAGTCCCCTAATCACCCTGGTTGCTCTTCTCTGCACTTTTTCTAGAGTCTCAACATATTTTTTATAATGTGGTGACCAAAACTGGATGCAGTACTCTAGGTGTGGTCTTACTAAGGCTTTATAGAGTGGTATTAGTACTTCCCTTGATCTTTTTTTTTAAACAAGTTTTATTCAATTTTCCACATTTTAACCTCTCTTTTCAGTAAACAGCATGATTACAGGTTTGACATATACATACAAATATGACCATAACTACACATTCAGTTTTTATATTCAATTTCTTATCTTAACAATGTTTTTATATATTTTCTATTTTATCATATTGTTCCAAATGTTTATCTCATTATTTAATTCACATATATTAACTTCATAATTATTATATTTTAATACTTTTGGCTGTCACATTTGTATATTCCTCTTAAATTCTAATTTATAACATTCCTTCTATAAATTGGTTTCTCCCTGAAATAATTTAAGTGCACCACCTTTGAGTTACATATTCTTCCATTAAATATTAACATTTTATTACCTAGCACATTAAAATTCTAATCCCATTTAAGATTATATAACACATATAAGTCAGGTTCTGCATGGTTTCCCTTTCTAATCTTAATTTCATAAAGTTTATCTAGTTTCAGAAAAAAGAACATGTTGATCTGCTCATTTAATAGGCCCTGATGTTAACTCCATTTCATCTCACCTCCTATATCATTTCATTTATTTTAATATATTTAAGATATTTAAGATATTTCAATGTGTTCAATAAACATATTTCATTATTTATTGCAATTATCTTTATAGGTAATAAAGAGCATAAAATTGCATTATCAATGAAATAACATTTAGTCAACCCTCATGCCAATTTCACCTTCAAATCTCCTCCTACACTATTACATTTATTATTTATTCCATTCATACTTAAATCAAGAGAAATAAAAAGAAAGTCAGCATTCCAATCCTCAGAAAAGAAAGATTCAATATATTTAAGAATCATGTTCCATATGTTCATTATATTTATTTCTTATACATAAAGGAGGAGAGCTTTACCAAAAATAACACTTCTATTATCCATCTTCTATGTCCCTTTTCACAACTAAAATTTATCTATATTATTCCCTACACCTTGCAGAACCCCTCTCCCAAGGTTATTCAACCATTATCTCTGTGTAAGTTTACTCCCATTTTTCAAATTTCCCATATTCCTTTATTCCCAGATCCTGTTTCTTTTGCCTTCCATCCCTAACATTTCCCTTTTATTATTTCACTCCAATTTTAACCCTTCTCTCTTTTGACTATCTTCCAGCCTTCAAGTTTCTGCTGATTCTTTTCCCCTTTTTTTATTTTCCAGATATTTCCCTCTTTACTCAATTTCTCAACCCTCCGTATTTTTTCCCAATTCTTTTCCTCTTTCCCTCTGGGTTCCTTTGTTCTCGACGATAATAGTTAAGATGGCCCCTTCTGGAATTTGCTCCACCTCTTCTTCGATACTTTGTTGTTCATACTCTGCGACTGCCTCTTCAAGAAATTTAAAAACAGGGACAAAAGTTTCACCTTTTTCCTGAAAGGTTTTCTTAATTTTACCCAGTTCCAGTTTTAGTGCCTGAAAGGATATTTCCATTTTACAATTTTTTATTTAATCCAATTGATGTCTTTAAAGTTAATTCCAAAAAAAACCCGGCTTCTGTTTCTTTCTTCTCAGCTTTTAGTCCTCAATTAGTCCAATACCAAGTCCATAACGAAATCAGCAAAATCCAAAAGCAAAGTCTTCATATATCTTTCTTTACTTCAATATTTCAATTTTCGGAAACTCTTATTTTATTATGTCAGTTTTCTTTGTATTTTAGGAGACAGGTTCTTTAAAGAAAAAAGTCAAGTTAAGTTTGACTCAGGTGGCGCTCTTTGTTCTAACAAATCCACAGCTCCTTTTTTCTTTTCCTTCCCAGTTATTCAGAGCTTTTCAAGCCACACAATCCACAAAAAGGATCCAATGGGTAAACATTTCCTCCTTAACAGTCTTTAGCAGTCTATAAATCAGCTTAAATTAATGCTTAAATGAAATCAAAATACATTCATCTGGAGTGGCTGTATAATTTCTTTATGGCTTCTACCTCTCTCAGCTCGAAGCTCCATCCTTTCACAAAGAATTCACACCTTTTTTAAACCTCTTTCAGTTCGCAGCTGAATTCTTTCTTAAGAATGCTTTGTAGTGTTAATCCAGAGGGTAATTTTCAGTTGATTATTTAGTCCCGTATTTCATGCTGTCTGCTTCTTTAACTCTCTCCTGCCCAATGCTTCTTCTAGTCTTATTCTCCCCTTCGGGGTGGCCATTAGACCACCACTTCTGGCGTCTTCGGGAGGGAGATGTGCCAGTCCAGGGAGGGGATTTGTGACTCCTCTCCACCTGGCTGACGGTCTCCCCTTCCTCCGCTGCCCCTATGAGGCAGCTTCTGCCCCAGATCTAAAAGATCAGGGCTTTCCAATGCCGAAGCACAAACCAAGCCACAAAGAACAATCGCAGAAAGGTCTGTCCTCAGGGAGGCTCAAAACCGGAAGTGTACTTCCCTTGATCTTGATTGTATCCCTCTGTTAATGCAACTTAGGTTTGCATTAGCTTTTTTGACTGCTGCTGCACACTGCTGGCTGCTATTTAGCTGGTTGTCCACTAAGACTCCAAGATCCCTCTCACAGTTACTGCTATTGAGCCTGGTTTCACCCAGTCTATATGTGTACTTATGGTTTTTCTTGCCTAAGTGTAGTACTTTACTTTTCTCTACATTGAATTTCATCTTGTTAGATACGGCCCAGTGTTCTAGTCTGTCAAGATCCACTTCTTGGGTGTTAGCTATTCCTGCCAGCTTAGTATCATCTGCAAATTTGGTAAATTCTCCTTCTATTCCCTCATCTAAGTCGTTAATGAAGATATTGAAGAGTACTGGGCCTAAGACAGAACCTCGTGGCACCCCACTGCTTACTTCCCTCCATGTAGACTTAGACCCATTAAGGACTACTCATTGAGTACGGTTTGCCAGCCAGTCGCGAGTCCATCTAGTGGTGGTGCTATCTAGTCCACTTTTTTCTAGCTTACTAAGAAGTAGGTTGTGGTCTACTTTGTCAAATGCCTTGCTGAAATCTAAATATATTATGTCCACAGTATTTTACTGGCTTTGCTGGCTATTTACACTGCCTTGGTGATAAGGAGTGGGAGTTTTGTCCCATACTTGCCTGCCAAGCGTCTTCGGGGGCGCCCAGGGGCTATATTTTCCAGCCACTTTGGACCGAGTTACAGGATGTGTATGCATGTGAGTGTGCTGCTGCTTGGGGTGATGCTTCTCTAAAGTGTGTGTGGTGATCTACAGCCTGACAGTCACTTCTTTTGAAATGCAAGATTTTTTTTGTATCTTTCCAGAGACAGAAAGAGTGTAGTCGAATTTCCTTACAGTTATTTGTGGGTTTGTGGGTTGGGAAGTGGGGGTGGGGAGTGGGAGGGAGGAAGGGAGGGAGAGAGAGAAGGAGAGAAAGAAAGAAAGAGAGAGAGAGACAGAGAGACAGAGATGAGAGAGAGAGGGGGTGAGAGGGAGATAGAAAAAGAAAGAGATGAAAGAAAGAGAGATGGGGGAAGGAGTCAGAGAGAGAAAAAGGGAAAGAGATGAGAGAGAGAAAGAGAGAGAGGGGGAAAGGGAGATAGAGAGAGAGGATGATAGAGAGGGAGATAGAAAAAGAGAAAGACAGAGATGAGAAAAAGAGAAAGACGAGAAAGAGGGAGGGAGAGGAAGATAGACAAAAAGAGAAAGATGAGAGAGCGAAAGATAGATGAAAGAAAGGGAGATAGACAGAGAGGGAGAAAGAGAGATGAGAGGGAAGGAGAGAGACAGAGAGAGGGAGATACTTAGCAAGAGCCTTGGTGGTGCAGGCTGTTAAATGCCTAGCACTTAACTCCAGCTGCCTGCAATTACTGCAAGCTCAAATCCCACCAGGCTCTGGCAAGAGCCTTGGTGGTGCAGGCTGTTAAATGCCTAGCACTTAACTCCAGCTGCCCAATTACTGCAAGCTCAAATCAGGCTCAAGGTTGACTCAGCCTTCCATCCTCCGGGGGTAAACTGAGGACCCAAGATTGTTGGGGGCAATAAGCTGACTTTGTAAAAATGCCGCTTAGTAATAAGCAGGCATATACAATGGAAGGAAGGCTATTGCTGAGCACACTGGGTTCGCTCAAAAATTGTAAGCCGCCCTGAGTCTCCGGAGAAGGGCGGCATATAAAAATGAATTTAAAAAAAAAAATTCCCATAGAAAAGAAAACACAGAGAGCCACAAAGCCTGGGTAGGCATGGCTGGGGGGGCATAATGTGATTGGGTGGGAGTGAGTGATGTTGAGTTGGCCACGCCCACTCAGGTTTTGTGGCTCCCAGTATTTTGTTTTCTGTGGGAAACGGGCCCAAGTGGCTCTTTGAGTTTATAAGGTTGCAGATCCTTGCTCTAGACCCTATGTATCCAACCTTTTGGTTTGCCTGGGCAGCACTGAGAGAAGAGGAATTGTCTTGGACCGCATATAAAATATTGTAGGTAATGTTATATAGATAACAGACTTCTTTATTTATTTATTTTTAAATCTTGCGGACCTGCATTATTAGCTATCCAAGGCTGCTCTGTGGAGTGCATGTTGGGCATGCTTGTCATAGATCTTCCAATAAAAGTAGTTTTGACCTCCATAGTGACTGTTTCTTAATGTGGTCTACTGAAGAAGGCTGAACACATGAGAACTTCAATCATGTTTTAGATAGCCTGGGATGGCTATCAGTGTTTCTAGAGGTTTTTTTTTTTAATTTACTGGATGTAAATCTTTAAGCCTATGACTTTGACTACTACCATGTAGTAGTCAAACACACACTACCATGTGTGTTTACATCTATTCAATTAATCCTTTTTCTATCTAAAATTGTTTATTTTTTAAAAAAATATGCTTAAGATATACGATTTTCATTTTATTTTATTTTATTTTAAAAACAGCTTTATTTACAAAACTATAACGGAATAATCCCCTTTAATCATTCCCAGGAGAAACAGTTCCAGTTTCCACTCCAGTCTGCATTTTATAATTTCTTCTATCCACTTTTTTATTTCTTTCCAATACTTCTTCATTTCAGGACATGTCCACCACAGATGAAAGTAAGTACCTATTTTCTCTTTGCATTTCCAACAGTTTGGGTTTGCCTTTTCTTCTGTGACAATTTTCATTTTAAATACAATTAACTGAAAATATGGGTGTTGTTTATTTCATTGACCAAGTCTTTTCAATAGAAATAAATAATAAACTGCATACAGCATTATTTTTGTAAACAGTATATATGTTTTATGTTTATTTCTACATTGCCTAGATTCATTCTATGAGGAAAATGTGTGGTTTCTAAATATTATAAATATAAATAATATAAATATTAATACTAGTCTTGGAAAGATTGTTCCAACTCAGCTCCTTTCTAATGTATGGGAGTGAGGGCTGCACTTTCTAGAATTTGTAGAAAGAAGTCTCAAGTTCTCCAGAGGCTACCATATTAGGGATAAGGCTTGTGTTTGGTTGTTGACTGACACAACCTGAACATACTCTGATTTTCTTCAGCATAAATTGATGTTACCTTATTTTTTTTCTGTGTTATCTTTTGCTAAAAATCCTCATTTTTCAAAATTGATTTCTTATCATTTCTTTCTCGCCAATCCCTTTCAATTCCTAACTCCTTGCTCTATTCAAAATATTTTCTTTACATCACACATTGATTTCTTCTTTCTTTAGGCTCTCCCACTGTTTTCCTGGCCCGCATAAATGCTGACCTATAAATTCATACTCTAAGTTAGCCTTGATTTCCAGACTGATTTTTCTGCTTTTCTTTTCTTTCATATATAAAACCCTTCTTATATGCGGTCTTCCAGTATTGATAATAATGTATATTCTGATGACATATTCCATTCTTTTTAACTATGATGAATTATTTTTCTCTGTTCTTAACCTTTTATTTTGTGCTGATATCTTTTTGACATTTTTTAAAGAATAGATTTTATTTTTAATCATGTTATTGTTTGACTGCTTCTTTGCTGATGTTAGTATCCTTACTTCAATAAATAACAATCTTGATGCAGTTTTGTTTCTTTCTCTCTTTCATCATTAGCCTGTTGTTTTATTTTCTCAGTTGACTTGGGATGCTTTTAATAAACAGTTCTTCTTAACTATATTTACAGAGTACATGCAATTAGAATCCTGACAATAATTGCTCCCTTAAAATAGTATTTTTTTCAAGCAGTTTTCCAACATGAATATTGACAGGGGAAAAGCCAGATTTTCAGTGCTTTTCAGAAAACTAGGAAAATAGAGGCCTGCTGAACTTCAAGAGGAGGAGTGTTCCATAGGGCCGGGGTTACTACAGAAAAAGTATACTTCCTGTTGTGGCCCCGCCATGAGGCTGTGCTGACAGAGGAAGAGGACCTGGATGATGAAGAAGAAGAGGAGGAACGTGCAATGCCTTCCTCACCAGGGCCTTCCTCCCCAGGATCTTCCTCCCTGGCAAGGTCTCCCTCCCCAGGACCTTCCTCCCTGGCAAGGCCCCCCTCCCCAGGACCTTCCTCCCTGGCAAGGCCTCCCTCCCCAGGACCTTCCTCCCTGGCAATGCCTCAGGTTTCCTCAGAAAGCCAAGAGGAACTGCCTGAGAGACGTGTATCAGTACGCCACCAGCAGAGAGAGAGGAGGAGGGTTCCTGGCTTGATCCCAGGCAACGTCGGAGGGAGAAACATCAGCAGCAACGTAGGGGGCATGGGAGGGCCAGAGATTGAGCTGGACCACACCCCACCAGGTATAAAAGTGGGTGTGTCTATGTTGCAAACTCTGTATGTGACAAAGTGTGAAATGAAGCCGAGGATTCCGTCTGTGTGCCTGATTTAGTTTTTGGACTCTGAAAATAAATCAGTCTTCTGTGAGTACTGCATTCCTTGTTGACTTTGAATTTGGCAGTGAGAGCCTGGGTGACTGCCAACACTCTTGTCGGGAGAGATAACTGAGATTTTGGAGACAGGCCAGCGTGACTCTCTGTACTAGCGTTCCTTACCTTCTGGGGAAGGGAAGGTGAGACAGAACACTTCCTGACTCTCATAAGGTGCTAATGTTAAAGGAAATGGAGTAGGATGTACCCACCCTATGCAATCTGGTAGGATAGGTAGATGTCATGTCAAGCACAGGAATCAGGAGTCAAGGCGGTTCAAATGAATACAAGTTTATTGCATGCTAACATTCTCTACAAGAATCTGAACTACTAACAGTCAAAACAAATTGGTAGTAGATAAGGGTTAATGGAATTCAAGATGGGCTGGACTTAGATCTCTTGTGGGACTTAAGATTACTTATGTGCTTAACCCATCCCTCGGATTCAGCCTGCTCATGTACATCTCCTTAGACAAAGGTGGTTCCATAGATAATCTAGCCTTGTGCAATGTAGGGCTTTAAAGATAATAACCAGCACCTTGAATTGCAGCCAGAAGGAAACTGAAAGCCAGTGCAGCTTATACAACAAAGTTTTTGCATGGGTAAACCTAGGAACAAACATCACTGCATATGCAACTGCATTGTGAACCTGTTGTACCTTCTAGGTAATATTCAAGGTCAGCCCCATGTAAAGCCCATTGCAGTAATCCAAAAGTAATCCAGCTGAACCCAGAAGCAAATTGGTAACTAATGCAACTCATGGAGCAAATTATAATGTCAGTGATCTGGGAATACCCATAACTGCCTGTGTAACCACATTTTGCAACCAGATCAAAAGCTTGCACATTGCTCTGATTTAATTTAATGCACTTGCCCCCAAACAATTCTGGCTGGTTCACTATATATCAGTCAATATAAAAAGTATAATAAGAAACAGAGAACAAAACTGAACTAAAACAAAAGTAAAAAAGAAAGAATAGCAAGATGGGAAACCCAGAAGACTCCAAAACACCGTACCAACATCTAACATATAGCAAAGTGACACTAACCAGCCAGGGTTAGTGAGCCTAAACCTAATCATGGTTTCCATACATATTGCATTTTTGTAATGCCTAAAGGTTGCTGGGTGGATGTGGCCATGGTGAACATGGCCTAGTTAGCCTCCTGCACCATGGCAGTGGGGGGGTGTCCTCCCCAGACTCCGGAGACTCTCTGGAAGCCAGAAACGGGTCCATTTCTGACCTTCCCAAACTTCTGGGAGGCCCGTTTTTTGCCCTCCTCGAGCCTCCGCACATGCTCTGCACTTACCTGCATCCCAAACAGGCCGTGTGGGTGTGGTGGGTGGGATTTGGGGGTTCTCCAAACTGCATAGAATCTTAGCTAGGGGCTCTCCCAAACCCCTGGGAACTCCCAGCAGCCCACCCCTGCAACCAGGTAAATCTAAGGCCTGGGTGGAACACCCATGAAAACAAGGTGGCATGGTGGTAACACAGTGCAAGTAACAAGGAAATGCTCATGATGTTGTCCTTGGTTTGAATCTTATACTCAAAGTTGGATTTTCTCAAATCTACTTTGAGAACAAGTATTCAGGAAAAATTGCTAAAAACACTGAGCAGCCTTCTCATGCTAAAACAGGATAAATTGATCAGGTGAAGAAGATAGAAGTAACGAACAAATGAAATTGTATCTACTTCTTGGAGATGAACTGAGTAATTCCTGAATTATTACTAGTATCACCTACAACTGAATTAGTTACAAACTTGTGATTGCTCCCCAGCCATCCATATAAAGTAAGAATGGTAACCTTGATGGAAGACACTATTATCTGGACAAAGCAGCTGAAACATTTTATTTATTTATTATTTTATTTTATTTTATTTTATTTTATTTTATTTTATTTTATTTTATTTTATTTTATTTTATTTTATTTTATTTTATTTTATTTTATTTTATTTTATTTTATTTTATTTTATTTTATTTTATTTTATTTGACTTGTATGCTGCCACTCTCCAAAAGGACTTGGGGCGGCTCACAGATAAAAAACATAGAACAATAAATAATTTAAAAAGAGATTAAACCTAAACAAGCCAAATCCAACAGTAAAAAACCCAATTAAAATCCCCCTCCCCCAAGAGGTCAGTCCAGCCCAGCCTATAAGAACAACCAGGTTTTTAGATCGCGCCGGAAAGAGGAGAGATCGGGAGCCAGCTGGAGCTCAGCGGGTAGTTGATTCCATAAGGCGGGAGCTGCTTCAGAATAGGCCCTTCCCTGGTGCACCGCCAGCCACATTGTCATGCGGACGGCACCCCGAGGAGTCCCAGCCTGTGTGCTCGCACAGGGCGATCGGTATTTGATGTCGGCAGGAGGTGCTCCTGCAAGTACCCCGGACCCATGCCATGAAGGACTTTGAATGTTAACACCAGGACCTTGAATCGCACCCGTAGGGCAACTGGCAACCAATGCAGCTTGCGCAGGAGGGGCATAACATGGGAGTATTGGGAAACTCCCATCACAACCCACACGGCCGCATTCTGCACCAGCTGGAGCCTCTGGATGGTATGCAAGGGCAGTCCTAAATAGAGAGCGTTGAAGTAGTCGAGTCGGGACGTGACAAGTGCATGAGTGACCACGCAAAGGGCATCTCGATCCAGGTATGAGTACAACTGGTGAACCAGCCAAACCTGAGCAAAGGCCCCCCTGGCCACGGCTCCCACTTGCTCCTCCAAACTGAGCCGTGAATCCAGAAGAACCCCCAGGTTTCATGCCCTATCCACAGGGGGCAACACTCTTCCCCCATGACCAAAGATGGAATCTGTTCACTGGAGCGAGATGCCTGTACGCACAGCCACTCAGTCTTGGCCGGATTGAGCTGTAGCTTGTTCCTGCCCATCCAGATCCGTATTGCATTCAGACAACGGGACATCACAGAGAGGGCATCACATTTTAAAGAAGAACAGTGAAATAACATTTGGAAACAACTCACCTCTCTAATTCACTGAAGTATAAAATAGGAAAGGATGTATGGCAGAATCAGATTTGGAAGATTGCGTTATTATGTACAATCTGAATACACTAATTTTAGACTTCCTAGGGAGATTATCCTAGTCAGATCTGCCTCATGCAGCTGGTATCAACAGCATCATTGGTCACCCTAAATATCCTATGTATATGTGCTGAAAGACATTATTCCATTCACAACTGAAAACCACAACAACAACATAAGTTGTAAATATTATAACAGTCCAAATTTTGGCAGGGAGTAATTTCACACATAGAGTTTTTCTTATAATTAATTAAGCATGACTTTATTGTTAAATGTCTTCTACTACTTTCCATAAAACAAGCAGCAGAATGTCTTTTGTTTAATCAGTAACAGCCTTAGTATTATACATAATATTTATACATAATACATAATAAAAGCAAGATGGATGGAAGATAGATAGACAGATAGACAAAAGAGAGACGAAAACTTTATTTCAAGTGTCTGCAGTTTAAATTGCTGTTGTGTATTGATTTCTCCCCCATCCAAGAATGAAATTCTGCTCTGCAGTGTTGTCTGAGGTTAGCAACACTTTTATAGCCTGAAGAACAATGTTAATTTCTGTTAATATTTCTTCCAATTTTCTAACTGTGGCAGTTATGAAGCCTTAGTTTAGTAAAAAGACTATTTTCGGCCTCCTTTTGTAATAACAATGACTGATTAGAAAAACATGCAGACAAATATATTCCCAAAGTTCACAATTTTATCTCAATATGTGAATGGGGGATACTTTTCTATTCTCCTTGTATACCAAAGTGCCTTAATTTCTCTATTTCACTGAAGCTTTTCTAGAGAAAAGAGGCACCATAATTTCCTTTCAGGGTATAACTTTCTGTATTTTATTTCAGATAAATGAAGGTGCAGTTTTAAAATAAATGAGACTGAATAGTATTAATATTGAGGGAAGACAAGCATTTTATTGCAAAATTTCAATCTGTAATGCAGAGGTGGTATTCAACTGGTTCGCACCGGTTCTGGAGAACCTGCAGCGGTGATTAGGCGTGGGTAGCGGAACCATTAGTAACTTCTGGCTGGCCATGCCCCTGAACCAGTTCTCCGGTCTCTGGTCGCTCAGTTGCCCCACCCACCTGATGCTTGCTCACGCCGCTTGCCCACCTGCCACTCACCCCACCCAGTCACTCCTCCCTTCCTAAGTGGCACTCTGGGCCCTTGTGGCTTGCCTAACCTGACTTCCCCATGTGGTGCCTGCACCCCAGCTGAGCAGCCATGATCTGCCTGCCCTGCTCACAGGTAAGCCTGCAAGTTGCGCTAGTCCCTCGCCCACTGTGCAGGGCCTTTCTGTGCCTCCCCACCACCACCCGGGTCCTTTCTGGGTGGGAGGAGGCCAAGGTGGGGCGCAGGGCCAGTCCAGAAGGGGGAGCAGTGGTGGTGGCAGTGTGTCCGCCACCCTCCCAGCCCAGCAGAGCAGGGAAAGCAGAGGAAAAGCAAAGGGAAAGCCATTTGCTTTCCCCCTCCCTTTTGGGGCATGCTCACCTGCCACCGCCGCCACCCACCATCGCCAATGTGCTTCGAAAGGGAGGGCGGATGGATGTTCCGGGGCTGCTGCTTTCTTCATTGTCATGCCACTCGCTGCTCATAAGTTCTTCCCAGAAAAGAGGTGTGTATGTGTGAGATAGAGACAAGGAAGGGAAGGGAGGGAGGGAGGAAGGAAGGGCAAGAAGGAAAGAGCAGGCAAGGAAGAAAGAGCGAGAAAGAAAGAGAAAGGGAGAGAAAGAGAGAAAGAAAATAAGAGGAAGGGGAGAAAGAAAGAGAGAGAGAAAGAAGGAAGGGGGGAGAGAGAATACTCTGTGCTATTATTTTTAATTGTTCCATTATTTATCATATATTAATATTTTGCACTGTTCCTACACCTAAAGTGATTTTACTGCCTTTCTTTTGCCCAGGTATTTTTCAGGGTTTACATGTCAATACTCCAGAGCATAAATACAGGTGTGTTATTTATTTATTTATTTATTTATTTATTTATTTATTTATTTATTTATTTATTTATTTATGAGACTTATATGCCGCCCTATCTCCCGAAGGACTCAGGGCGGCTTACAAAATAAAAATATTCCAAATACAAATATACAAATATTAAAAAACTATTAAACCTAAGGTCTCATAAATATGCCAATTAAAACTATACTAAAAACCCTCTCCCCCCATCAGTCTGGGTAGGCCATTTGGAACAGCCAAGTTTTTAGGTCACGGCGGAAAGAGCGGAGGTCAGGGGCCACCCGGAGCTCCAGGGGAAGCTGGTTCCATAGGATGGGTGCTCCCACTGAGAAAGCCCTACCCCTGGGAACTGCCAGCCGACATTGCCGAGTCGACGACATCCAGAGAAGGCCTTGTCAATGGGAGCGCACGGGACGCCAGGAAGCTGTTATCGGCAGCAGGGTCTCCCGCATATATCCTGGTCCAATGCCATGAAGGGCTTTATAGGTCAACACCAGCACCTTGAATCAGAGTTGAACAGAGTTGAAAGGGACTATGGAGGTCCAACCCCCTGCTCAGGCAGGAAAACTCTGAGGATGTCAAAATCTGAATAGAGGTCCTGGGAAAGGTGTCAGAATACAGAATAACACTTAGAAAGGGACCTTGCAGAGAACTCTATACCATTGCAGAGAAATGGCTGTCCAGTCTTTTGCTAAAAACTTCCAGTGGTGGAGCAGCCAGAACTTCTGGTGGCAAGCAATTCCACTGGTTAATTGTTCTCACTGTCAGGAAGTTTCTCCTTACTTTTAGGTTGCTTTCTCTCTGTTTAGTTTCCATCCTTCTGGTGCTTTGGAAAATACATTGCGCCCCTGCTCTTTCTGGCTGCCCCCTAAAAGCCTGTTGTCTATCATCCTCTTGGGTAAAGCATGTGAGCCATTTCCTCCTTTCAGTGGTCCATGAAAGTACATCTATAGTATGCAGATAATAAAGTTGAAAAAAAGTGAACAATACTTTTACAGAACTATAGATACATTGAGGCTGGGGCAAGGAATGTCTGGGAGGGGAGGGGCCAGACAAAGCACCCCTTGACGTGAGTGACATTGAGTTGGCCACACCCACCCAGTCACATGACCACCAAGCCACACCCACCCAGTCACATGACCACCCCAGTCACATGGCCACCAAGCCATGTCCGCTCAGTCATGTGACCCTAAGCCACGCCCACCAAATAAGCCACGCCCACAGAACCGGTAGTAAAAAAAATTTGAATCCCACTACTGCTGTAATGACTGTAATAGTGAAGGTTATTATTCTCATATTCTTGAAACTTCGCATCCTTTGGAGTAAATCAACACTAACATTGAGAATAAAAGAGGTGGCCTTGAAAGCCTTCCAGTCCAATCCGTACTCAAGCAGGAGATCCTACACCATTCCAGACAAATGGCTGTTCAGTTTCTTAAAAACCTCAGCTGATGGAGCACCCACAACTCCTGAAGACAAGCCATTCCACTGGTGAATTGTTCTCACTGTTAGGAAAAATTCTCCTCACTTCTAAGTTGCTTCTCTCCTTCATTCGTTTCCACCCATTGTTTCTTGTCCTGCCTTCTGATGCTTTGGAAAATAGGTTGTCTCCTCTTTGCGGCAGCCCCTCAAATATTCAACCAAAAACATTCTCCAGCAAGTACTAATCTAACTGCAAAGATTCTGTTTGGAAGGAAAACAATACTTAACTCTTGAAAACACTTCCCTGCATGCTGTTCTCTAACATGTCCAGCTTGCTAAACCATTAGCAAAAGCCTAGCTGTCAGCAAAGACAGTCTTGTGCAAATTTTTAAAAATCTAACCTGAATGTTAAAATTTGTGTGACAAAGTTATGTCATTGGCCTTGTTCAATGTATTACCAAAATAATGTTATGACATTTCACAAGACACTATATAAACCTACCCTCCCATACTTCCAGTAATACTTCTCCTCGTAGAAATATGTTTTTGGTTCTAGCATTCAGCATTTTAAAACATAGACCATTGTTGTTTTATTATCCTGCCAGTAAGACTAAATCATCCAGTTATTACACACACAAGTATAAGAAACTAGTTTCTGCAATCTGGCTGTTGTCATGGAAACCATGCTGGAAGCCTACTGTTTTCCTACAACCATCACTGGGGTGTTATGCTGCCTTTTTAAGACTACCTTCCATTCCCATGGAAGGGAATGTTTATGATTCTGATCTGTTCTCTTATTGTTTTGAATTTCCCAAGACAATTTATTAAATTGAATGTCTTCAGTTAATTCAGTTCTAATTGAGTGCACATTTCCTTCAGACTTCCACGGTATGGAGAAAACCTACAATCTAATCTCTGTTGCCCCAACACTGCTGTTCCAATGTGCCTTTTGATTTTTTGGTTTTTTTCTTTTAAAAAAAACCAATCATATCCAATGATATAAGGGGTAAAAAAAATCAAAGCATACAGTACAGTAGATATTATTTATGGGAATACTCTGCCACAGTAATTTCTATGCTACCTTTTAGAAAATTAGATTTGAGGTGACAAAAGAGATTGTGACACTTCCTGACTAGAATTGTAAATATGTTGAAATTGTGTCTGTGTGATTGCATTAGAACAAAATTATCCATGTGTATGCACATTCAAAATCTTGCGATGTAGAAGAGAATGAAAACCTCATATAAATACTTCACCGCATCAAGACTACAGTAATAGGTTCATTCATAGAAGATAGGGAGGATGGGATGAAACCTGTTCAGGCTCCTAAGAATTGCAGAGTTTTCTTTATTGTTCCTCACCTACAGACAGAAATATTGCCAAACTAAAGCAACTACTTACCTCATTAAAGATATACTCTGAGAATTGCTAGGGAGAAGCCTTTTAAACTCTCTTTCTCATAACCAAATTGTTAATAATTTTATTAATCAATCCTATGATCAATTAATATTTGTGGACCTTTAAACTCTGTCTATATATTTAAATTATGTAAAAAGTCGAGCCCAGGTGTTTTCAAATCAATATTTATTGTAACAAGCAGCTCAAACTAATAAACACAGAGAAAGAATATTACCAGTGTCCTCTCTTGATTTTTGAAGTTCCTCAGAACTTCATAGGTTTACAACTACCTATGTAGTTGGGGTTTCTCTGTCTCTTCTGCCTCAAAATATAATAGAAATCGTCTTTAGCCTAGGAACGCCTTTTTCCTTTCAGCTTGAGATTTTGTTATAGTTTACTAGTATATGTAGGGATAATATTAACTTTTTTCTGCTGAGAATCAAAAAAAGATTACTCTGTTATATTCTTTCATTCAATGTATTCAATTGCTAGATGGTGTTATAGAAAACAGCAGTGGAATATTGTTACATTTTATTTTGTTGTTTAGGTATTTTCTGCACAAAGAACAACATCAATTTGTGCAGTCATAAAACAAAAAAAGGAAATAAGAGTGTGTTCTTTCCAGCTGATATTGCTTGAGTGAAATAAATGGTTAGGGGCACTGATGTTTTAAATCAAATGGACAACCAGTGCTGATGTGAAACAAAGCAATGCATTTATCCAGATTCTTTAGGTATCTTTGGTCTCATTTAAAAAGGCACAAAAGTGGTAGGAATTCCGAACACAATTCCTGCAATGGCACTTACGTTTTTGCTATGTACTGGCACAATTTTCAGAAGATTGTAATTTCTATTATAGCTGTGCACTAGAATTAGATTTACATCAACATTATTATTTGTGCATCTTAGCTACACATTTTGATATGTGTAGTATGTACCACATGCATTATACATATTTATATAGGTATTTATTAATATAAACATTAAAATTAATTCATAATCCATATACGGTACATTTGAAAAAAATACTACCATTTTGGTAGGTTCATATTTTAAATTAGGCTACAAATATTGAAGGTTATGTATAATTAGGTACCTTATTTGTCTATACTGATTAATTATCAAATACCTTTTTATCTCTATACATGCTGCATTTTAAGAGGAAATATGCTAAAAAATAGAAAATGTAGGCACTAGATAACTTCTAATAGAACCTAAGAGGACTTTGCTTGTTCTGTTCTTTTGTTTCATATCCTGTTCCAGAAAGTCCATGATTTTTTAGAACTGATTGGGAGAGTGAGATGGAAGGCAGGAGAATAATACAAACACCCACTTAGGAATTCTGATATATAAAACAGTTTGGCATTGTTCACAAGATGTTCTAATAAAAACTTATAAGACTTATAATCTCAATGATATTTTAGGATAGAAAGTTGTAACAAATCAGAAAGTGACAAAGTAAAAGTGGCCAAAACAAGTCAATGGAACATTATCTTCAATCATTCATTCCTGTAAATTGGCCAACTGGCCACAGACTTTCTATAAGCATGTAATCTTTAAACTGCCCTATTGTATGCTGAAACTGGCTGGATTGTGAGTTTAAGAAAATGTTTTTTGGATTGAAATGCTTTGACAGAAATTTGTCAGATGTTCAGTCTAAACTGCTGGCTACTACAGATCCTCTTTAGACAGTTCCTTGCTGTTGTGCCCTCCTAACCAATCCAAACCTACCCATGAAAAGCTGTGCAGGGCCTTCAGAAAGAGGACTTCCTTCAAGTTCTGTGTTAAATTGAACAAAGCACCCTTCCTTTGAAGCATTATAGCACTACATTATTTAAAGCTTGCACGGCTACCCTTAAAAGCCGTCTAAATATATTCAGTGCAGCATCAGTTTCAGTAGAAACTGTTCAGTTGAATACTAGGGCTATGCAAATCCTCCAGAAGGTGGATTAATAAACTCAGGCAAATATCTCTGAAGCAATATTCAACAGCTTTCAAAGCATCCATTAGAGCAGTGTTTTTTTAACTTTATTCCATATTATTCCATACCAGAATTTCCAGCCACCAAAAAATGATGAAGCTGCTTTAATTACTGAGGATATGTTGCTCAAACTTACATATTTATCAAGTTGTCTAGTGACTAGTCTGAAACCAGATATCATTCCTTAATCTTTTGAAACAAATGTTTTGTAGACACTGGGAGTGAGATGGGCAGTATCTACATTTGATAAACAAACAAACAAGAATTTACAGAATTCTAGTATGCATATAACCAAGAGAAGACTTAAAAGCTTTCCAAAAGCTTTTAACATTTCAAGGTGGTTCAGATCTTAACTTTTTGACTCCCTTTCCCCCCCTTCCTCTTTTTTACCACACGTAAAACTGCTTGGTCAATAAAGATGGCTTCTTCTTCGTCCTGCCCTTCTTGTTCAGCAAATGTTTCTTGTTGTTTTTGATATTTCAAGATCTCCATTTCAATAAATTGGAATGCAGGGCAAAAAGTTTCTCCTTTCATTTGTGCTTCTTCTTTATGTTCTTTAAGTATCATTTTTAGTTCTTCAAGGAGTGATGGCATTTTGAAAAGTTTTTTTTTAAATGACCCCCAATTAATTTTAGTCCATTTCACTAGGATCCACTGTCAAGATTCCAGGAATCATACAATAGTCTATGGTTGTTTCTTTTCTCGCTTTCTCTTTCGAGGGGCGTTGTTATCTTGTAACAGGATGTCAGCTAAGATGTATCCTTTTCAAGTCTTGTTAAAGTTCCATTCTCAATACTTTTTAGCTCCAGGTGGTATCCTCCATTTTTCCAGATTCCACCCTCTTTTTCTTTTCCTCCTCTGCTTTCTTTCCTTCTTTTTAAAAGGCTTTTTTATTATTCAGGAATCTTTATCCCTTTGACACTTTATTTTCAGCTAAGAATAGCCTATTGATGTCAAAGAGGATTAATATCAATTTTTATTCAACTCTCTTCTTCTTAACATTTAAGGTCTATTAGAACTCTCAATTTTAAAGAGGAAGAAAAACAATTCTTTTTCCTTTCACTTTCCTTTCGCCGCTTTAAAAAGTCTTTTTTAGGGATAGTATTATTCTTTGTTGCTCACCCATTCCTTAAATGGGTGTTTGTTCAGCCTGGTCAGTCAAACTTTCTCTTTCCAACTTCCTCTTGCACAATCTTGTCCAGTCAGGTTCTTCTTTGAGGTGGCCATTTCTGACCACCGCTGCAGCCGCCTTCGGGAAAGGGAGTAAAAGCCAGCTGGGGAGGAGAGATGCGGCTCTCCTTGACCCTGCTAGCAGTCTCCCCTTCTTAACCACCTCTACGGGGTGGCTTAGCCCCAAAGCCAGCCGGCTCAGGGCACTCCGGCGGTGAGCACAGATTGAAACTGTGCACAGTCATGGATTTCGGACTGTCTCTGAACAGTCCCAAACTGGAAGTTGTTTTATAAAACAAAAGTTCAGATATAAAACTGTACAACACAAAGTCCCTTGTGACATTCCTAGTGCAATTTTATTTTCTTTCTTTGGTTCAAACTTACATTCAGTACTTATGTTCTTGTCTAATATGATCAAACACTAAATCCAACTATTTTGCTGATTACATAAAATAGAGTACAAGTTAACCAGGTAGGAAAGAATTGTAGGAACTAAAAGAAAACTGATATTCATCAGTTAAAATTAAGCCAATGTATAATCCAGCCAGATTATATATGTATAGATTTAGTCCTATTGACTCTCCTACTTTAACTAGTTTGTGAATTGATCTGTTAAAGAGAACACCCAGGAGGAAATCAAGCACAGCTCTCAGTTAGAATGAAGCATAAAAGACATAGCATAAATACAAAGAAATGGTTTGTATGAACAATCAGGCATAGAAGAAATTAAGTTGGAGCACTAGATGCAACATCTGTTTAGAAAAAAGCAATAATGGAGTTCTGTTGGGGGAAGGGACTCCTGAACTTTAATTATGTCTGCATCACTTTTAGTTAATGAGCCATCTCCTTATATGGATCAATAGTTTTCACAAGAGCCATCTTTATTTGTCTCCAAGGCTGTAATGACTGAGTGAGGCAGAATAACACAGCCAGAGCTTAACTTATTTGTGCTGCCAGAGCAATCAACCAGCCCTGTCAAAAAAGGAAACTTCCTTTTAAGCTGAACAAGAAGTCAGTCTCTTCAGCACAGAGAAACTGCTGTGACAGATACAATAGTGAAACTGCTCTGCATGCATTCTTGTTATGTCTGCAATGGCATTGTTTAACCCCGTCTCTGATCATAAAGGAAGACAAGCACTTGTCCTATCAGTCAATATTTCAATTTTTCTGTATCAAAGGGATCTATAGAAACCATGAAGCACATCTAAGAGGAGCCATCAATGGTCTGCCTCATTTCCCGAGACACTAATTAATTATCTCCTGGAAACCCACCAATACATCCTGATGACAGTCATCTTTTTTGTTTTGCTGTCCAACAGTTTATATTTAACAGCTTATCATCTAAGATGATTGAGATACTATATAGCCGCTGTATTAAATGCCATTTTTAAGACACCCACATCCCTGCGTTTTTGTGAAATTCTTTTAATAAGGCCCTGGTTTCAAGTCTTTGTTTGTACTTATTTATTTATTTATTGTTTGGATTTATATGCCGGCCTCTCTCCTGAAGGACTCACGGTGGCTCACAACTATAAAAACACACAATACAAAATTTAAAAATTATTTAAAAGGTATTAAATAACAAACCCAAACAAATGTCTAAAACCTCAATGAAACAACAGATAAAAAACCCATAAAAAAAACCCCACCCCCTCAATCCAGGCTGGCCTGGATTTGCATAGCTGGTCAAGAAGAAATAAGCAAATAATCTAAAGCATATAAACAAGAAAAATCTAATGAATATTAACAGTTGGTGATTATGATGGACACAACTCATTGAATACTTCTAACCATTCCCATCTATTTTAATCAGTTGAATGTCAGTGACTCAGATGAAAACAATCCAAAATGTTTCTATGCTCAGATGTATTCAGTCTTCATGCAAAGATGCCTTCAAATCAAACTCAATTCATTTTCTTGGCAACGTTACAGAAATGAGTTGCCATTGTCGTTTTTTTCAACTCCTAGCCAGTAGCCAGATTGTAAAATTATAAACTAATTGCTAAATATTGTAATCCAAAAGTTACATAATTCTATTCGAAATATCATTTTTTTTTCTTCAAATAAACAGAACAACACTAATAGAGATGCTGCCTCTAGAAACAACTCTTTACATTGGTTAGTTGCTTATTTTACTATGAGGGGCATAAATAAAGATAGACGTCAGGAATTCCTTCTTCATTCTATTCTTTGTCTCTGTATTGCTTTCCCCTGATTAGAAGATTAATAAGACTAGCCTGTCCCATTCAATCTGCTTCCTGCCCTATTTCTCTTTTCAATTACCATGAAGGCAGAAACCTTAGAGATTTTCTTACTAATTTTTACTTGTCTTTTTGGACTTAAGCATATGATAGAGATACTCTTAATGGGTTGGTTTTATTTGATTCTACCAATAAATAAATTGAAGAATTCCAACCAGCATTGTGTCATTTATTTTTCTTTATAATAACTCATTTAAGATGCTCAAATTTTCTTCTCAGCTTTAGTTTTATGGTCTTCTGTGAAAGAATTTGTAGGCATGCCTTCATCACTTCTTTTCTTTCCAGGTGCAGGTCAAAGATTAGTTTAATAAAATATATTCTTTTTTTTCTTTTGATAGATGGCTACTGAAGATATTACATAGGAATTTGTTGAAATGCTTCAGCCAATCCAATACTCTGCATTTGTTTTGTTTGTTTGGATTAATATAGTGGTAGTCTTCACTTAATGACCCTAATTGGGACTAGCAACTCCTACACTAAGCAAAGCAGAGGCTAAATGGTAAATCACATGACTATGAATCTGCTTTCTGGCTGGAAAGTGACAAGACTAATTGGATTCACACATTCAGCTTTTGTTTACCTCCTAATTACTCACCCACCCTTTGTAATGCTCAAGTGCCTACTTACTGTCTTGTACACATATAAAGGAATGCAAATGGGCTGTTGACTGGGGCTGTGAGCTGGGGGCTTGTTATACAAGTTTCCAATATTCTCTTAAAATCTCTTCCTCTCCATTCTGTCTAATCTGGGGAGGGAGGGGAAAAAGCAAACAAAGTTTGTATACAATTCTCCATGCTTTGACTTTTTCCTGCTGCTGACACAATCACATTACTCTTGATGTAGAAGAACAAACAGCTTATTCTCTTGAAATCCCTGTCCAATGTCTCTGCTCTGCAGGCCAGGGGAGGGAAGTATCAGTGAAATGAAAGATTGCATTCAGAAATCAGGGTTTTTTTCCTTTCCCCACACAGAATAGAAAAATAGTAGTGCAGTGATTAGAATGCAGCACTACAGGGCACTTCTGCTGACTGTCGACTGCCAGCAGTTTGGCAGTTCGAATCTCACCAGCTCAAGATTGACTCAGCCTTCCATCCTTTTGAGGTTGGTAAAATGAGGATCCAGATTTTTGGGGCAATATACTAACTCTGTAAACCACTTAGAGAGGGCTGTAAAGCACTGCAAAGCAGTATATAAGTCTAAGGGCTATTGCTATTGCAAGCTGTACAAGACTAAAACATTTTATTCTCTTGCAATCCCATTCTCTCCAATCAATCTGCTTGCAAAGGTGAGGGGAAGAAAAAATACACAGATCAGGTACAGGACACTGCATACTGTAATGACAATCACATGACCAAAGGATACTGTGAAGAATGTAAACGGGGACATAATTGGACATAAACACATTTTTTTCAGCACCATCATAACTTTGAACAAGCTCTGAATAAATGGTTAGTAAGTGAAGAATACCTGTATGTCTATTTTTAAAATCATCTTAGTATTCTCACTGGCCACTAAGAAACACAAAGAAAGAGTTTGTAATGCCAATATTTCAGAATCATCATCATTATCATCATCATCTTAATCATTGTTTCATCATCAACCTTATCATTGTCTATCCATTGCAGGATGAAGGCCTCTTCCACATGTTTCCAACCTATACAGGCCTGAGGTTTCTTTTGCCAATTGGCCCCACAATACTTGCTGATGTCACCAATCACTATTGTTTTAGGTCTTTTTCTTGGATGCTTTTAATCAAGTATAATCCATTCTATGACTGCCTTGGTTCACCTGCCATCAGTTCTTCTTGCTATGTGAGCAGCCTATTTCCATTTTAATTCTTTTACTCTCTTGATGATATTGTATACTTTCACTTGTTCTCCAATCCATGTGCAGTTCTTTCTATCTTTTGTAAAAAAAATTGTAATTTTTGTAATTTTACAATCAGTTGGATTAATATTTTTTAAAATGCAATTTTTCAACTTAACTCTTCATGCATTAAACTTGGAATGATTTTGGAATTTAATAAATCATACATAAAAAGTTACCAAAACTGCATGCAAGATAGTTAAACTTATAATACATTAATAATGATTAATAAACATTCATTTTAAAAACAAGGCCATTTTAAGGCTTCAACACACTTTCTGCATAACAGTCATTTTTTATTAATAAGTATGCACATGATAGAGCATGTTAGTCTAAGATGCTAAAATAGAAATATGCAAATCTACTAATTTTCAGTACTTTATGACACATGGTAAACAAATCCTAATCTATCAGGCTTAGCAATTACACTATCTCCTCTATTAAGAAATAGATTGGAACATTGCTAGTATAAAAATAATTTCCTTAGCAAAACAAATTTCCTGTCTTATCCAGATTATATTTTCTGTGTTTTCAAAATTATGATCAAAATAGTGCCACATAGAGGTAGTAGCTGGCTGAAGAATTTTTGTGCAATTAAGTACAATTTTGTAAACTTTTGAAGAGAAATTATCTTTCAGACAACTGCCCTCGAAGATAAATATGTGGCTTATTAAGCCTTCCTGGTAGTATTTTCAAACAATTACAATTTAAGAAATTAATTTATTTACTATCAGTTGGCAATTGCTAACTAACAAATCAAAATATTGTGCTAGTTTCTTAAGAACTGAGCATCTGGAGGTAGGTCACACTGCTGACAATATCTACAATGATGAATAGAAAGTTTTTTAGATATTGATATGACTGAAGAAGGATCACAAATTAAAAGTGTATTATACTACATCCTTCAAAGCATTTAACTCACATAATTTAAGATATCCAAAATAAAATTCACCTATAATTTTATTCTGACTTTTCATCTATCTAAAAAGAAATGTTGTCATGACCTCATATGGTCTTTTCACTACAACTACTCAGGCCTGCAATTTTAGTCTTCAAAGTTGCAAGCTCATTTCTTTGCCTCACACTTCCATTCTCATCTCCCTTGATAATCCAGGTCAGCATTCTGCTAAAAGTGTTCTGGTTTATTTAAGAATGGTTGATGGTTATCTCCCGGGACAGATTATGGATTATGATGAGGCACATTGAATATATTTAATGTTTCTGATACTACAGGCTGTCAAAAGTCAACTTAATGAAAGGACACTCCTTTAGATATTTGGACTGATTATACATATTTACAGAAGCATATTCAGTAAGTTAAAAATGGAATTTACCTGCCCTCTCTGATAACCAATTGGAATGGTTTATACATTTATTAATGCATAATACATTTTGTATGTTTGTGTTATGTACAGCAACATTTAATCATGGTTTAAAACTATATTTATTCTTTTGGGGGGAGGGAAATTACCTGTGTCTCTGGACTGGAATGCATGGAGATCAGGGCTTTCAACCAGTGAATGAATATTTTATTTTATTGATCATTTGCCTTGCAACCATTTAGATTTTAATGAATGCATGTTATTAAAACTTCAATATTAGTGTGGTTTGGGGATGTTGAATGGACTAGATAATTTCATAAACACAGGCAATCCACTTTCTTGCTGTATTGCATTAAAACACCCACAGCTGCAAAAATAAACAGATATGTCCTTATTTTTATTTCTCCACAAATTCAGTTGGTCTCTGTTGATTAATCAATTTTGCTTTGCTTTTGCTGTTAGTTAAACACTCTTACACTTTTTAGCTTTAATTATTGATTTTATCTGGGAACCTAAAATCCCATCAAATATTAAAGAATGATAACCACACAGTGTTCTAGATTAGGGGTCTCCAACATTGGCCACTTTAAGACTTGTGGACTTCAACTCCCAGAATTCCTCAGCCAGCTCTGGCTAAAAGTGGCCAATGTTGGAGACCCCTGTTCTAGATCATGAATACAAGGAAAAATGAAATAGGGAATGAACCTAGCTGGTGCAATCTTTCTTGTCTCTATAGGATGAGTAGAATGTGAGGCAAAGAAAGGGAAATTTGGGAGGGAGGGGGGGAAATCTCAGCATCCTTAGTTTAAATTAAACTTGGATGAAATGTTCATCTCCTCCCTTTTCTAAATATATAGAAGCGATGTGAGAAAATGCACATACCCCTGCACTTTCAGGCATAAGATACCCCTGCACTTTCAGGGATAAGAGGGAAAAAATTGAAACTTGATCTCAGGGTCTCACCATAACAGTTGGAGATATGAGATGTTTTCTTGGGACAATATGTCCTGATTTGCTTCTCCACTATCAGGGAGAACATTCTATATCTTATTCTTATTTAATGCTTGTTTTATGTAAAGTTGGTCCTGTTTTATTGTTAGCCGCCCTGAGTCCTTAGGGAGAAGGGCGGCATACAAGTCGAATAAATTATTATTATTATTATTAATTATCCACATATAATAGTTTATTATTATTAATTATCCACATATAATAGTTTATACTATACATTATACTGGTGTCAAATTATATGGGCAGGAAAATAGGCATACAAAAATTAGTTTAAACCAGGGGTGATATTCAACCGGTTTGCACTGTTTCGGGTGAACCGCTAGCAGTGATTTAGCAGGGGTTGCTGAAGCGATGGTAAGCCCTGGTTGGCCATGCCCCCAACCTGGTCGCCTAGTTGTTCTCTTGGCTCAGTCATTCTCCTAGCATTCCCTACCATGTGGCGGCCGCAGTGCAGCTCAGGTGGATGTCCCGGGGCTACTGCACATGCGCACTGTGTGTGCAGCCACTACATGTGCAGTGAGCATGTGCAGTGGCCCTGGGACATCTGCCCACCTGCCCACCCTCCCAGAGCACGCTTTCTTCCTTCTCCTGGTGGATACGCCTCTTCCAGCCTGGCCTGGCCAGCCAGCAGGTAGCCACATATCCAGCCACCCCTTTTTCAGTGCAAGAAGCCTCCCCCAACTGGCTGGCTGCTCTCCTCCTTTTCTGCCTGTTTGTTCTGTATGGCTCTGGAGGAGGAGAGCAACCGGCTGGTTGGAGGAGGCTTTTTGCACTGAAAAAGGGATGGCTGGAAGCGACTCTTTTTCAGTCTCCAGCCGCCTCTTTCAGAGTGCTGCACCATTCCGCTCGGACTTGCTTGGGCAAGTCCCTCCGGTGCAGCGGCTCAATGATGTGGACCTGCATGGCCGGCGCCTAGAACGTGGCTATGATGGGGCATTGGAGAAGCGGACCAAAGCCAGAGGTCGGTAATATTTACTGCAAGAAGCCTATAGCTGCCACATCTTTTTTTTGGTGGGCTCTTGGAAGTGTGTGTGTGTGTGTTTGTTTGTTTCAGGTGGCTCTCCTTTCCTAGCTTTAGAAGGAGAGAGTGAAGGAGAAGGGAAGGGAGAGAAAGGGAGAGAAAGAGAGGGAAAGAGAACGGGGGAAAGAGAAAGAGGGAATCAGAGAAAGAGAGAGGGGGAAAGAGAGAGACAGAGGGAAAGAGAGATAAAGAGAGGGAAAGAGAGAGAAGAAAGAAGAAAGAAAAGAAAGAGAAAAGGGAAAGAAAGAAAGAGACAGAGAAAGAAAGAAAAGGGATAGACAAAGAAAGACAGGATGGAAGAAAGGGAGAGAAAGAAAGAAAGAAGGAGGGAGGGAGGAGAAAGTGAATGAGATATATGAATGAATGCATGGATAGATAGGTGCATGGAAGGAGGGAGGGAGGGAGAAAAAAGGAGAGGAAGGAAGGACACAAACCCAAGCTTCAGAAGACGTTTTGAAACAGCATAGCAATCTAGGGCTGGAAGGGATCTTGGAGGTCATCTTCTAGTCCAAGGGTCTTCAAACTTGGCAAATTCAACTCCCAGAATTCCTGAGCTAACTTGACTGGAGGAGGAATTCTAGGAGTTGAAGTCCACAAGTCTTAAAGCTGTCAAGTTTCCCTAGCCTGCACATGACCATTAGACCCAGGAGATATCATGGATTGAGTAATATGTGGTGAAACTCACTTAACAACACTCTTGCTTAGCAACCAAAATTTTGCTATTTATTTATGACAATATTTAATATTGGTTTAATATTACTCCTATCACCCATCCCCTCCCACTTGTGACTGTATGACTGTAACTTTGTTGCTTGTGTCCTTACAATTTATATTGACTGTTTCCTAGTATGATTTGATTGCTTATTTGTACCCTATGGCTATTATTAAGTGTTGCACCTGATGATTCTTGACTCTTGATGAATGTATCCTTTCTTTTTTTGTACACTGAGAGCACATGCACCAAAGACAAATTCCTTGTGTGTCCAATCACACTTGGCCAATAAAGAATTCATTCATTCATTATTTTTTACTTTTACATGATTCAACAGATAAATATTCTATAAATGCATAAATTCTAATTTTCAATAAATATAACCTATATAAACAAAATTTTTGATATTGCATAATTTTAAAAAAATAGGAAATAGTCCTGAAAACAAAAATGTTTAAGAAATACTGCCCTAATAGATAGTGCTGAAACAAGGTCAAACTATGTCTTCTAGGTGAAGCATATAAGATGTTATAGAAATATCTAAGACCAAACATATTTATTTTGAAGTGTTCTCTAGATCAGTAGTGCTTTAAAGCATCTTGGGAGGCCTACCTCAATTACAGGCAATATGGCTACACCATTAACCTAAAGGAGAAGAGAGCTTAGGAGAACAGGATAAAGGAGGGAGGATGGAATTCTGAATTAATGAACATCTCAACAATATTGTTAATCTAAAAGTTGACTAATAGAGGCATGAGTATTCAGTCTAGGTTTACACCTTTGCTGGTAAAAATGGGTTCAATTAAATCACTAAGGATATTAGCTCTACTTAAATGGTTGTGCCCTGGTGTCATAGCATTATGAGTCTAACAAGACAGCAATAGTTGAAGATGGCATCACTATTGTATTTGATATATTTATACTCTATCTGCCTTGTGATTTGTATATTTTAATTTTAATAATATTTTATTATTAATAATATGCTTATATTTCTATAATGATCATTTTATATATTTGTTGTTTTATTTGATTGTGGTACACCACCCAGAGTCACATCCTGGAGATGGTGGGGGAGGGGTGTATAAATATGATTACTAAATTAAAAAAATGAAAGAAATAGTGCCTAATTCCCTCCAGAATAATTTTTGCAGAATAGAATCAAAGGGAACTCTACATAGAGGGCACCTTTGGGTGGGAATGCAATATTTCTTAACTAAATGATGTAGCATTGAACCATGGCGGAATGTTCAGAAATGTTTTCAAAGGATATCCAGTTCAGAAGTTTACTAATTAGAGATAAAAGGCTAATTTATTGATAATTTGCAGAGTCATGTTTATCACCTCTTATAAATTGGAATAATAATAGTGTTAAGTCAGTCTTTAGGGAGATACAAAGAATTATTTATGGCTGTGGAGAGGGAAGCAAGCAGAATTTTAAAAATTCTGGTAAGGTTAAATTTTTACCAGGAATTTTCCTGTTTTCCAGTTGAGAAATTAGTTTTGAACCTCTAGGGATAAAACTGTGGCCATTCAGAGAGAAGTTCATCAAAATGCTGGTTAGGAAGTTCACTGCCTCCAGATATAGTATCTACATTATATAAATATCCAGTCCAAGACTCATTTTTATTCACTTCTGGTTCTTGGACTCTGGTCCAATTCTCAGGATAATAGATATTGGCCTTTTTTCCCCTTTAAAAGCTTCTTTGATGCCATTTTTGGGAATAGGAGGTTTTTTTCCTGAGGGAGAGCCATTATAGATACAGGCATTTCTGTAAACAAAAAATCCCTGTGTTTTGGCTGTGTTATACTCAAGAGTTTAGACCAGGGCTTAGATTGATGTAATGAAGGGGCCACTTGGAGGTTTATCTGTGTCCTCAAGGTCACCTGAGTAGCGCAAATGGGGTGGACCCTTCTTGGCTGCAGGATGTCTTGGTTGCAGGATGCAGAAAACATTCTACAGCCAAGAAGGCTCCACACCCATTTGCACTACTCCACACCTATTTGTGCTACAGTGCAAATGGGTATGGAGCCATCTTGGCTGTAGAATGTTTTCTTCATCCTGCAGCCAAGACCTCCTGCAGCCAGGAAGGTTCCACACCATTTGCGCTACTCAGGTGATCCTGAGGACACAGATAATTCTCCAAGTGGCCTCAACAACTCTCTAAAAGAATCAAATGACCAGCTGTCTGCAAGTAACATAAATCCTTCCATTTCCCATCGTCCAGTCAGAGCTGAAGAAGCTTCTTGGATCAGAAGCAAAATGTCTTTCAAGAAAAAAGGAAATAAAACCTGGGTGCTCCTGAAAAAGCACCTTTGGGACAATCATAACCAGTCTATTTGTCCAGATAGGTCTAAAGTACCTGTCATAGGAAGTAAATCATAGATTGGGAATGAGAAACTTAGACATGATGTGTCAAAAATAACCTTACTCATCTATGGTCAGTAGGTGGCCACTTTCTGGATGAAGGTTAACATTAAGGTCTTTGCAAGGGAAGGCAAAGGCCCTGGTAATTAACATACAATCCAGAGCTGGCATCCCTCTAGGACTCCAAACGGTGAGTTCAGAATAACTTTTAAGAATAATTTGTTTATTATTCTTAAACAACTGTTTAATTTCTGTAAAAACAATTAGATGTCTATAATCTAATTCAGGAATGAGTAACTGGAGTTTTTTACACAGAACTATCTCTAATATTTTTCAGGGGGTTCATCTTCTAAGTTTCATTTATCTCTGTTAGAATCAAAGTGGCTATGATTCACTTTGAACCTTTGTACTGCATCTAAGACTGGATTCTGCTTATGTCTTCATTCTAGTTCCTTCTAGTTTATCATTCCTTCATCAATCATCGTTTTATTTTTGTATAGCTTCTGATCTGATGCCAAAGAAATAAACAATCCTCTCACAAATACTTTCCTAGAATCCCATACTGTGGATAAAGACACAACAGGAATTATGTGGGGTTTCTTACTGGGTTGATGAAATTGGTAATGATTGGGAGAAGTCAACTTGGCGGCCATTCTATTATTGGCTGCTGCAATTTGGTCCTTTCTTTCCTGCTTCTTTAACCCATACATGAAGCTGCTGATACAAATATCATCAATACGCTAGTGATGTTCAATTATACATCCTCCAGATCTCCGCTCTTTCCGCCATAATCTGAAAACTTGGCTGTTTGAACAGGCCGGGCTGGACTGACCTCTCGGGGAGGAGGGATTTTAAATTGATTTTATGTGGGCTTGTAGTGTTTTTAATGTATTTATTGTTGCTATTTTTAGTTGTGAGCCGCCCTGAGTCCTTTCAGAGAGGGGGCGGCATACAAGTCCAATTATTAAATTAAATATTAAATTAAATTAAATCCTATGCCTAATGTAACTGCTATGTGGTCTGCATGAAACTGCAGCTGAAAATGAGCTGGAAACTGCAATAGTTTCAAAATTCACCAGACTGCTCTCTAGCTAGTGCCTGCCTCCAAGACCATGTTATATTTGTACTATGGCCATTAAGTTTATGGATATCTATACTTAGATATCTGTAGGATTTATGGATTTATTGGTTTATTTATTTGTCACACTTTTGAATCAACCATCTCCCTTAGAGTGTGCATAATGCACTTTAAATTGTAAAACTCTTTCAGTTATTTTCTCCAACCAGCAATAATTTGTCTGATACATTCTTCTAAAAAAAAATGAGTGGTGTGGTGGCCTAGGGGTGGAGCTCTCGCCTCACAGTCAGGAGGCTGTGAGTTCAATCCTAGGTAGAGGCAGATAATTTTCTCTCTGGGCACACTGAGAATGTATCTGCTGAAAAAAAAAACCTCCACATTTGCAACAGGAAGGGCAACTGGCCAGTAAACACTCAGCTCCATTCTGTTGCCCAGACTCGACCCTGCAAGGGATTCATTAAAAGAGGACGTTTCTTCTGAAAAAACTGCAATTAGTGTCCCACTTTTGTGAGTTGTGGGGAACATAGAGCAAGAGATGATATTTTTCAATAATGGCATCTGTTCTCTGGAACAAGCTAGATTAAACCTTCAGTGGTACCCATCTAAATACTGTTGAAAAAAGAAGTCTTTCAGAGGTTGTTTGAAATTTGGTTACCTTCCGGAGTTTTTTTGGTTCTTGGCTTCTTTCATTTTCTTTATATTTGGCTTTTCACCATGGGTTAATTGTTTATTGTTATTTGATTGTTACTATATTTTTATTATTATTGATTGTGTTTTATTGTGTTGTTAACTACCATGACTCATCAATTTCAACTTTTGAAAATTTTTGAAAAAATAATGAGATCCATTTCACTTATAATTCATACCGTCTTCTTCTTTATATAAAATGGCACACTAGAATATCAGTAGATACCAACCTCTGGTCTCCGTTGAACTTCATTATACCTTCTCAATAGGTCACTAATTTCTGACAAATAAATAATGTATTTTAGAATTGTGTAATTTTTCTGTCATCAGTGATTTTCAATGTCACCTCACACAATAAAAAGCTAATATACTCTGTAGGTATGTGCATAATGTATTTTAGATTGTAAGTAAAACTAAAGTAAAAATACCAAAAAGTAAAGGAACAACACCAACTCAGATTCACTTCACTGAATAGAAATCTAAAATTAAACTTGTCAATCACTTCCGCATTAGGGAAAGTAATTTTAAAATAAATTGTGCATCACTTAAAAACAACAGAATATTTTTATTCATTGCTTAAAGTGTGTTTAATCAATGAGAAAAGGAATACTACCTCTTAACCAATATCCTATTATAGAATACAGAACTTTTTTTTATTTTATTAACCAAATGTTGCCCATCTCACCACAAGATACAGTGGGGAGTGCCCAACAATGAGATAAAAACAACTATAGCGAATATGCAGTTATGTTTACTATAACTTTATATCAGTAAAGATTTACTGAAACAAATTTGAATATAATACTTGCTAAATCAAGGGTGCATGTGAAAGTGGACAGGCAAATCTCTGTCCCATTTAAAGTCCAGGTGATATATGTTGAAAAGGAATAGGGCTATGATCAGCTGGTGATATCTGCAATTTTGATGTTATTGACCCTACTGTGTACTGTTGGAAGAATTATCCTTCTGGGTTCAGTTTCAAGTGGGGGAAAAGACACTGGAAACATGGAAAGATGGTTTAATGGTGGACAGCAGGACCACATGGCTTGGAGCTCCAAAGTGAAAAGGATGATCACATGCTTCAAGGTGAAAAGAGAAGGGAGGGCCAAGATGCTGAGAAACCCTTATATACCATCTGTTGGGCCCCACTTTAGTGTTTCCTGTTCCTGTGCAAGAAATGTATCCCATTGGCTGTCAGACTCCCAGGGCTGGGGGTCTTAGCTAACTTTGTAGGCTTTGTCTGGACCACATGGCTTCACCTGTTTCTCAGAGGCCTTTATTATGTAGAATACTCTAGCCTAGGCCTTAATGGCCCATTAGCAAAGGTTGAGTTTCTGCATCTGTGAGGTGAGTTTTTGCTTCTGAGTTTCTACTCTTTTTAGGGGAAATACTCTCCCTTTTTAATATTTCCTAGGATATTTCAATTTTCTAGGAGAGGGGTGGGCGCTAACTTCCCACAGTACATTTCTGGTTCTGGCAAACTGAACAATCAGGTTAGACAGCCTAAAAGGCAGATTTTAGAATATATTAACAAGCAAATTCTTGATTAAGGCATTCTTAATAGGGACCTCTCAGCGGTGGCAGACTGGAACACCTTTTCTCTAAAGATATGTTTACAGACATCGGTTGAAATTTTTTTCTTCTACACTTCATTTAACCACTGGACTTGTTTATTGGAGCAGAATGAGTGTTTATCTCTTATTCGTGAATGTACATTTTCACTGTAAAATAATATATAAGCAGATAAATAAACAAATATTTATTTACAAAATAAATAAATATGTATAGTTAGGGTTTTTCTTCCTGTGATTACCTTCCATTATGCATTAGAATATGTGAATTACTTATGCTTCCAACTTTTCCCAGGTCCAAGCAATACATAGCTGAACGGTTTTTCCTTTGGAAATAGTCTTCTATCTTAGATACAGAGTTCATGAATGAATATTTAAATCAGCCAATGAGAATTTCAGAAATGAGAATTAGAAGTAGCCTAGGCGTGGCTCTATATTAAGCTCTGCAGCTCTGAAGCTATGTTTTTTTAATTACATTTATATGCTGCCCTTCTCCGAAGACTCAGGCTGCTTACAATTTTGAGTGCAACCCAATGCTCAGCAATAGCCTTCATTCCATTGTATATGCCTGCTTATTACTAAGCGGCATTTTTATAAAGTCAGCTTATTGCCCCCAACAATCTTGGGTCCTCAATTTACCTACCCTGAGAGGATGGAAGGCTGAGTCAACCTTGAGCCTGGTGGGATTCGAGCCTGCACTAATTGCAGGCAGCTGGAACTTAAGTGCTAGGCGTTTAACAGCCTGCACCACCAAGGCCCTTATGTTGAGCTCTGAGTCTGTCTATTGAAAATGAAACTGCTTCTCTCCTCTGCTGTGTGTCTTGCTTGCCTGCTGAACTAAAGTGAAACTGATGTCTGTTTCTGAGCTCCTGAGTTGCTGCTGAAGCTCTGAACTACATGTCTACCTCTGTCTGAGTTTGCTCTGTGTTGGAGAAATCTACAACTGGTTTGTAAAATCTACTTATTATGTTTATAAAGATGTTAAATGAAGCATCAGCCATCTGTGTTTATTTTTCTGGTGCTGAATTAACCTGCAAAACTCTGAATATACTGCTTCATAGTACTTTATAGCCCTAAGTGCTTTAAGCATATTGCCCCAGTAATCTGAGTCCTCATTCTTTGAGCCTGTTAGGATCAAAACTGCTGGTAGATGGCAGAATTAGCCTGCAATACTACACTCTAACCACTGTGCAACCTCGGCTCTTTATAATATCATATTATAATTATTCTTTAATGCTAACTCTAAGGAAGTCAAATTTTTTAAAATGCATGCTCTTCAGGATCAAAATTGTTTAATTGCTCTTAAATCTTATATTAATATAAAGAGAAAATGATTTATGTTAGCTTGAGATATTATCATATATAGTTGCAAAGATGGACAAAGTTTTATCCTGATTTTGTGTTTAGATGATTACCAATACCACAGTCACTCATATATTATCTGGAAAACAATGCTCAAAAATAAAGATCAACACTTTATGTGATGATATATTTTATATTAAGCTAACTATGAAAGTGTGATAAAGTATTACAGATTTCCAGGAACAAGCATTTTCAGCAATTGAAATGTAATTTCAGTTGAAAATGGCAAACAAACACTAGTTGAGTCAGAATTTGTAAACCAGTTAAAAAGCAGGAATACGAACTAAAAAGCTTAGATAAAGAAATTAAAGTCAGAGGAACACTGAAGGGAAGTAACAATGTAATATTGGAAATCATGATTTAATGATTTTAATTATCTAGAACTTCCAAAGGGTGTATTTGAATAAATTCAGCAATGATACTGTAAATATGTTTACATAGTAGGAGAAATTAATGGGAGGTGGAGCTCAAGAAAGAGTTATTAAATTCATAATCAGAAATAGCAGATAATACAACATTTGCTCTGTTACCTATTTTTCTTTCCTTTGGTAAGAGAAAGAAAATGATCTTTATGAGTTGGAGAAGAAGAGTGAATATAACAGAATAAAGTTCTTAGTTTAAGAAATAGACATCAAATGATTTGATAATGGTTCTTGTGAAAAAGATTTTGAATAAAAATTGACTAAATTGAATAATACATTCATTAAACTGACTAAATTGACAAACTTGACAATGCAGTGTGATTTACGTATAACAAGGGCAAAAACACTTTTAGGCTGTACCTGCAAATCAGAAAAAGTCCTTGTTTCATTTTGTTTACTTTGGCCAGAGTCCATCACAGCTACTAAATCTAAGTCTAGGTGGCATACCTTAAGAAGAATCAAAACAAAGTCCTAGGAAGGGAATATAAATGAGATAGATATGAGTCACCTTTAGAAGAGATGACAGAAGGAAGATATGATAGCACTCATCAAATACCTGGGGGGGAAATTCAAAAAATGACATAGCAGCCATCTGGAGGCTTTCGTGTGGATTCTTCCCATACAAGAAATTAAACTGAGTGACCTCAATGGCTTCTTTCAGCAATACATTTCTATTTTTTATGATGGCAACAATAATACAATTATTAGCAAAGTTTTAATGGTGGGGGATATTCTCAAGATGTTTTCCCTTGGAAATTAATAGAAGCATAGAATACCAAGGGAGCTGAAAGTCAAGGGAGATATGATGATGAAATTTGACAATTGGGATATATAGGAACAGAGGCACACAAAACAGTGTAGAGATTAATATAGTATTGAAATCAGATCCATAACATTCTTGATATCTGCCATGATTGATGGATGTTTTTCCTATTGGCTAATGACTTGTTGAAAGGGAGGGGCAACAAATCCGTAAGGTAAAAGTGATTGCTTCTTATTACAAGCAGCACAACAAGTTTTCACTTTGATGGGAATCTAATAAAATAAAGACAGGATGGTGATTGGCTATGAAGAAAGCAAATTTCATGCCTGCATTGTTTTCTGCTGGCTCAAGATGGATGAACATTACTTTAGCCCAGGAAAGGTGAATGCCCTTGTGTCAATTTTGAAGTATAATGTTTGGGTCATCTAGATAATATTATTTATGGATATGTCATAGTTAAACTATCTACTCCAGTTTAGTATTCTGAAGTAAAATGTTAATGTGTTACTCAGCTGTAGGTGAATCCATGAGCTTTATATTAGTCATTGTGATGGAAAGGAGAAATAACAGCTTCTCATTCCAATGAAAAATTGGAAGTAGTTTGTAAGTGAAAAGTAATATGTTAGTAAGAGAGAAAATTGTTTGAAGGCTGTAGGGGTAAAGAAGAAATTGTGCTTTTCCTGCTAATCCCATACCATGGTGTGAACTTTTTTGATAGTCTTAAACTTTTAGTCCCCAGAAGTAAAAATGGTTGATCTTAAAAATAACTGTCAACCATACATTATCTTATTGACTTTGCATTTATTATATGGTATCCTATCTCAAAATGTATGTGTGGTCAAACTGTGGATAGCATTCCCTCATAAATTTAAAGCTAGACAACAATGACAGATTAGGAATCTAAAAGGCTACCTTTTAGGTATATTTTAGATGAGTGAGAAGTCTGATCAATTCAGCTATTATAGTGTGTAACAGTCCTACATGACCAGGTCTCAGCATAATATCAACTGCATCAACAGAAACAAATAACATTGAAATCCTCAACATCCAATGCCAACAGTTCTCTGTTATCTCTGCTTATAAGACTCCAGAAGTAAACGTCAGTTTTAACAAACCAGATAAGTTTATATATGATCAAGTAGATTTTATCATTGGGGATTTTAATTGTCACATTGAGGATTGGGATACAACCAGACCAACAAGGATGGGGCACAACACGACTTTCAACTTGTCCATGACCCAAAACTGCTGATATCTTTCAAGAGTGGCAGTTAACAAGAAGAATGCAGCATGAAAAAAAAAACGTTGAAAAGTTATGATATTTATGTAGCTACCAAGCACATCTAAATGATATTAAAGTAACCAAAATATCTTTACAATCCCCAAGGTATGTCACAACTTTTGAGAATTCTTAATGTTTGAAAAGTTGAAAAAATTGACATGCTCTAATTGCAGCACAGTGCACAAAAGTCATTGATGATCCAACTCTTGCACCCAGCATAGTCCCATCATGTGTATAATACATTCCATAGAGAATCCCCTTTGCAATCATGTTAACTTTAAGAAGGATAAATTGTTGAAATTTTAAGAGCTGCTGGATAAATATGTAGGGAAGATCTCGCCACACCCACATAAATATAAGCAAGTTATTAATCTTGTGAAAGTAATATTAAGGAGAACCAAACCAAAAGGATGCCATACTCAGTATGTCCAGGGTTTGACTGGTGATACTAAATCTTTGCTGAGTAGATATTAGGCATTTTGTATCCAGGACCCTTTCTGGGAAGACACAGTTGAAGCTGGGGAAGAGTGGGTGTAAGCACTAGCCAATAATCGAAATCAGAATCATGCACATTAGTGGAGAACCTAAACATGAACTAGAACAGCAGATGAGTGTGGAAACTTCTTTAAAATTTAGACAGAGGCAGAACACACCTACAGAAAAATCATGCAGGCATAACAGCAGACCAAATAGCTAGACAGTTCCTAAAGAGTAGAAAAACCCAAGGAAAAAAGATGCAGGAACAAGCCATCCAAACAAAGGACAAGAAAAGGGGTATTGAATACGTCTTTTGTGGTATCCAAATTGGAGGAAGCTATAAAGATTATGAAAATGAATAAAGCAGCAGGTGTTGAGACAATAAGAATAGAATAGATAAAGCAATTTGGTCCCTGTATTCTGGAGTGGATCCTGCAATTGATGAACCACTGCATAGCTGAGTTTAAGATCCCAAAATTGTGGAGACAGGCAAGAGTTGCTGCCTTATTGAAACCCAAAGAAGACCCAGATGATTAAAAAAAATATTGATCAGTTTCACTCCTCTGCCATCTCTACAAGGCACTGGGACAGATGGAATTTGCAGAAGAATGGGCTGCCACAAAGACATTTATTGTCTCTGACATTGTAACATATATTTGAACGATCAACCAGTCCCTGACAATGCAGGTCTATTCATCTATAGATGAACTTTTGATGAGGTAGCAGGGAAACTTATGGTAGCACTTGAAAAATTAGGGTGATATTACACCATCACCCATTTAGAGCCCAACCCAAACAATATCCAAGCATGTGCTTTCCACCTCCAAAATTGAGGTGCAAGGGAAGAGTTTAGAACATAGAACATAGAATAATAGAGTTGGAAGGGACTTTGAAGGTCTTCTAGTCCAACCCCCAGCTTGAGCAAGAGACCCAATGCCATTTCAGATTTGAAAGCCTCTAGTGATGGAGTACCCATCAGTTGGATGTTATGTGGCAAGGGAACCAAATACAGCAAAGTATCTTGATGTGACACTTGACAGACGCTCTCTTTTAAACAGCATTGCCTGAACACTAAGGCTAAAGTCAGCCTGAGGAACAATACCATCAGGAAATTTATAAACTACACATGGGGAGCTCAACCATCTACAGTGCGCACATCAGCTTTGGCCTTTGACTCTGCCAGTCTCTGCAGCAGAGTATGCTGCTCTAGTGTGAGGCACATCCGCACATGTGAAACAAGTTGATATTGCTGTCAATGAATTAGTATGCTTAGTGACAGGTTGTCTCACAACTACACTAATTGAGAAAATATATCCTCTTCTCTGGGATTGTCCCACCTAAGATCAGAAGAGAAGAAGAAGCAGATGCCGAGAAGAATAAGCAAGAGAATGATCCTCAACATCCTCTGAACAGACATATGCTCCAAGACCCAACGCAGATCTAGGAACAGCTTTATGGCAAGAATAAACATTTTGGAGGGTACATAAGAACAAAATTGAATTAAAAGATGGAGGAAGGAGACTATCAAGCAAGGAATAACATTAAAGGAGCATATGGCTGAAGAAACTGACCTCCCTTATACTTCTTGGAAGACCCTGAATAGGTTGAGTTGTAAATGTAAAAATTAATATGCTCAGGTGGAGGCTCTTGGTGGATAACAACATGCTATGTAAATGTGGAGTAACATGGAGCCCCTGCCATGTGCTGGTGTTTCAGCCACTACCAAAAACATGTACCAATAATGACTTCTTTTTGGCCAACAACAAAGCCAAGAAGGTGGCTTCATTCTGGCAATTTAAAGTTTGATCTAGACACGGAAGAAGAAAAGGCTATAACAATACATTCCAAGGAAAATTGTTGTGGTTCCCTGGCAGCAGCTGTGGACAGCTGAGGTCTCGGAGAGCGACGACTCAGATGAGGGCTCTGCGTGTGATGCAGGGATGGTGCCAGGACCATCAGGGAGTGGAGTGCTGCCTTCGGAGATTGTGGAGGCTGGCAGTAGTGATGAAGAGGTCCCCGAGGAGCCTGTGCCCAGTGCACATGTGCACATGGCTGCTCAAAGGAAAGAGCAGCCGCAGCAGCATGGGCTACCCAGGAGTAAGGCTGCAAAGTAATGGCCCCTCCCTTAAGAGATAAAAGCCAGCTGAGAAACCAGAGTTCTTTGCAGGAAGCAAAGAAGTTTTTGCACTCAAGCCTTGTGGACATTCAGAATATCTTGGTTGGTGTTTGGAGACTCTTTGTGTTTGAAATATTTCTTGGCAACTTTATCTAGTGTTCTTGGCAGCTTTGCACAACCTTGGCAAGGATCGTTCTTATCAGAGATAATTAGTTTGAAACAGCCTTTTAACCATGAAGGAATGGAATTCGTAAAGAATCATTAAAATGTTTTGCTGTTACCTCTGTTTCATGTTTGTTTCCTTGGGGAAAGGTTTGGATCAGAACAAAGATAGATATATTTGGAAGATTCTAGATGAATGCTGCAAAAATGATCAGAATGGAATGGAATGGAATGGAATGGAATAGAATAGAATTCTTTATTGGCCAAGTGTGATTGGACACACAAGGCATTTGTCTTGGTGCAAATGCTCTCAGTGTACATAAAAGAAAAGATTCATTCGTCAAGAGTCAAGAATCATAAGGTACGACACTTAATAATAGTCATAGGGTACAATAAGCAATCAAATCATACTAGGAAAGAATCAATATAAATCGTAAGCATACAAGCAACAAAGTTACAATTATACAGTCACAAGTAGGAGGGGATGGGTGATAAGGAGTAATGAGAAAATTAATAGTAATAATAGTGCAGACTTTGTAAATAGTTAGACAGCGTTAAGGGAATTATTTGTTTAGCAGAGTGATAGCTTTTGGGAAAAAAACTGTCCTTGTGTCTAGTTGTTCTGGTGTGCAGTGCTCTATAGCATCGTCTTGAGGGTAGGAGTTGAAACAGTTTATGTCCGGGATGTGACGGGTCTGTAAATATTTTCACAGCCCTCTTTTTGACTCATGCAGTATACGGGTCCTCAATTGAAAGCATATATTATAGCATTATGTCAAAGATTTCATCTAAGGATAACATGTTTTTACTTTCTGAAGTACTTCAGAATCACTCTTTCTTTTTGTTCTTTTTGTTGTTGTTTATGTTGTTATGTTATGTTATGTTATTTATTTATTTGACTTGTATGCCGCCCCTCTCCTGAACAGACTCAGGGCGGCTCACAGTTAAAACCAATACAATAAATTAATTAATTACCTAAAATAGAATTAAACCAACAAGCCAAATTACTAAAGCAGATTATAAAACAACCCCCCCCAAGAGGAGTCAGCACAGCGCAGCCTGCTCAAATAGCCAAGTTTTCAAGTCGTGGTGGAAGGTGCGGAGGTCAAGGGCCAGGCGGAGCCCCAGAGGTAGTTGATTCCATAGGGCGGGAGCCGCCACAGAATAGGCCCTCCCCCGCATCACCGCCAAACAACATTGGGTCACAGACGGCACACCGAGGTGTCCCTGCCTGTGCGCTCGTACAGGGCGGTTGGTATTCGATGCCGGCAGTAGACGTTCCTGTAAATAGCCCAGACCCATGTCTCATCGGACTTTGAATGTCAATACCAATGTTAGGTTATGTTTTATATTATGTGTGATACACAGTGTGCTAAATTTTAATTTTAAAATAAACTTTATTAATCAAAATTGATTGATTGGAAAAGGATGTTCGTATCAAAATGTTCTTTTTGTATGACTGCTGCATGACTGTAGATATCTTGTATCTCTGACATTCCCTTCAGGCTCCGTCACCAATGCAACCTATTAACCCTTTGTTGTCTGTCCATAATTCACTCTGTAACAGTAGAATGGGGAAAACACATATTTACCATCTATCATTGCTAAAATACAACAATTATGACACTGCTGTCACCGCTTACCAGGCACCTGGACAAAAGATTGGAAATGCATTTTCATTTCTAACAGGATAAGTTCAAGTCTGCCTGCTCTACCCTGGCAAATATAAATCTGTTCTGAATTACATTGTTCTGCCTTGTGTGTTTTCTGCTGAATTGTATATGCTTACTTATACCTGTAACATTTTATTATCAGTGCACCTCTAGTAACATTATTGTGAATGCCCTTTCTCACCCAGAGAATGTGGATTTTCCAGCTTCACCTGGTTTTCTAAGTGATCTCAAACTCTTTCAGAGTTTTTCTTAAGAAAATAAATGGATGCCATGACTACAGAATGCAGATAAAGTGTGGCCATTGATTAAATGTGAAAGTTGCACCTGAGCTTCTCCTGCTGTTGGAAAACCAATATCTGTAGCCTGCCATTCATTGTAAGGTTTGGTTTTGAATTTGGCAATGCTTGACCAATGCTTACACCTGAAGACTAAATATGACCATCCAGTTTTGAACATAATCAACCGACCTCTGAGCATCATGCAGCTAAAAAAAAGCTGGTTTGTGAATTACTTAACTGCAAAACTTTAAAAGTAATTAATTTGTCGACATTATATATTGCATTCAGTGCTGAGAGTAGGTAGCATTATTACCACTATCAACTATGTCATCAATATTCGGAGTATTGATAGGATTTTAAAGCTGAAAATTCAATGACTCAGGGCAGTTTCAGAAAGCTGTTTTTACTGAAGTCTTCCTTGTTTTAAACCTAGGGTCAAAAACAAAATCTGTCACCTTACTATTGTATTTGGCCAAAATTAATATCAGTGGTGGGATTCAAATAATTTAACAACCGGTTCTCTGCTCTAATGACCGGCTGGGTGGGTGTGGCCAGAGGGCGTGACAGCACTCTGCCTCCTGCAGCACTCTGCCAGCCAAAATGGGGCACGGGGGTTAATTACAAAATGTGGGCTTTGTTTTGTAACATCCAGATCCAACAAGCATGTGGTCTGAACTGCACAGCAAACATACTTTTGATTTGTTATGAAGAAATATCCCCAAAATTAGATGTACACTAAATGTAGCTACACACCTTCCCAGCAAACAGCATATTTTGAAGCTCCAGGTAAAGAGGTTTCATTTTAGGATAAGTAACCACATGTTGGAGGTTTCTAAAGGAATGATGGGAAATTCTGTATTTTAAAGAAGATTTGACGTAAGGGTGCAGAATAGCCTTTCTCTGCCTGAGGCTGTAGAGACCCGGGAACAGTCAAAACACTTTTTGTGAAGCAACTAATCAATACTGACAGGGTACAAGTCACTACTATATGTATGAAAATAAGAGCAAACTCCACTCCCTTCTAGTACTGATGATGTTCCCTAGTTTGGTAATGAAACGTCTGCAAGAAAACCATCAAGTTCAGAAAGCACCAACGACCCCACAGTTCAACCCTGAGCTACAAATATTCTCTTCTATCAATAAACATTTTTGGTTAGAGGGACTCAGAGTCTACATTTTATATGAGATGGCTCCCAGTGGATTTCATTCTAAATTTTGATGTGATTTCTGTGAATAAGGAATGTAGAATTAAAATGGCTGAATATTTGATCCTTTGTACATCAAAAAAATACAAAGCTAAGGGATAAACAAATAAAAAACTGATTTGAAAAAAAAAAAAGGCTCAGGAAAGAAAAAGAGTGAAAGTATAAGAAAGAAAGAGGAAAAGAAGGAAAACTGAAAAAGAATGACTTCCAACTTTCTATATTTTTAAATATAGAAATATAAATAAAAAATATATATCAAAACTCTTACTCTAAGATTAACGTTTGTCTACTTTATTTCCATAATCTCTTATTTAATCATCAAATCTCAGATCAACTTTTAATTTCAGTTTCTCACAAAAAGTCCAGTAATGGTTTATATCACTTTAATCACTGTTTGTTAATGAAATCACAACTGATTTATTTAATTGCACCAAACTCTAAATAAAACAAAAATGGAAAATCCTAAACTCTAGTGTAGACCCATGCTTCTCAACTATGGCAACTTTAAGGTGCATGGATTTCAATTCCCAGAATTCCCCAGGCAGCATGAAATTCGCTTTCTTAAAATTGCCAAGACTGAAAAACACTGATCTACAGATTGGGATTTTTCCATTCCTCTTTTACTGGTTCCTACTTACTTATGAGCAATCATAATGCAAAATCCCCATTCCCAACTCACCCCTCAGTAATGATCATGCAAAATACCAACTATTTTCCTGCAGCATTCTGGCAGCCAATACAAGGCATGGGGGGGCCACGTGATGCCCCCCATGTCCCGTTTTGGGCCTGGAAGGCCTCCTGCAGCACCCTGGCAGCCAAAACGGGATGTGGAGGAGACTCCTGGGAGGGTTGGGACAGGGTGAGCAGGGCCAGCCAGAGGTGGGATTAGCCAGTTCTCTGAACTGGGCAAAAAGTTAACAACTGATTCACTCAGACTGGTTCGAACTGGCTGAATCCCACCTCTGTTAATAATCCATAAAACATCACCTAACAGGCACCAAACTTATCCACTAAGCATTGTTCATGGGTTTTCTGTAACCAGGCAGTAAGGATTAGGTAAAGAAATCTTTAATATTGATTTGAATTCAAGGTGCTAGTGATAACATACAAAGTCCTACATAGCTTGGGTCCGGGGTACTTGCGGGAGTGTCTTCTGCCGGCATCACATTCTGATCACCCTGTACGCTCCCACAGACAGGGCCTCCTTGGGGGCCCGTTGGCCAGACAGTGTCGGCTGGCGGTGCCCAGTGGTAGGGCCTTCTCTGTGGGGGCACCCACCCTGTGGAACCAGCTCCCCTTGGGTCTTTGCTTGGCCCCTGATCTCCGCTCCTTCCACTGCGACCTGAAGACCTGACTGTTTCAGCAGGCCGGCCTGGACTGAAATGGGGGGGGGGCTTTTAAAGAAATTTTAATGTAATTTTACAAATTTGATTGTGATTCAATTATTTAATTATTTTTTAATTAACTTATTGTATTGTGATTTTATATTGTGAGCCGCCCTGAGTCCTCAGGGAGAGAGGGCGGCATACAAGTCTAATAAAATTGAAAACTGAAACTGAATTATATTAACTGTTATCGCAATAGTAAGGAAAGTAAAGATGAATGGGTATAAGGCAGTGCTTCCCAAACATTTTCCTTCATTTTCCCAAACTGCTTATTACCAATTTCTTACTCAAATGTCCCTATTATGGTTTGGTTAAAAAAATACTTTAAACCAATGTTGTGTAATTTACCCAGATTTGGGGAGCATTGGTGCAAGGCCTCTGCCCTTTGGATTAAAAACTAAAGAAAGACAAACAAAAATGATTTAAATTAAACTACACTGAAACAGATATGTAAACTTTTGGAGACAGGCCATAGACAGGCTATGAGAAGTGTGACAGGAGCCTCACTCTAATGTATGGTGAAGATAGATTCAAGATAAAAAAGTAGAATGATTTTTAGAAGACACAGTCAATATCACTGTTAATAGCAGTATCAATGAGAGTCCATTCTACATCTACAAATACTTTTTGAACAAGACCAGCAGTTTTCAGTTCACTGCAGCACAGGGGGGAAAAATCCTCTGGCCCACTAGGCCTTTTCATCTGACTTTAAGACAGATGACCAAATACCTCTTACTACCAATCTGCCAAACTAATCCCCGCTTTGATTCTTTTTTGATCCAAGATACGAAGAAAATTGCTTCATTTCTTCCCTTACCTAACAGAAAGTGATATCTGATCACATCTGAGTAGAGGATGGCTAGAGAGTGAAAAGGGAAGGCTTGGGCTATAGAATAGAATAGAATAGAATAGAATAGAATAGAATATGTGGAATGGAATAGAGTAGAGTAGAGTAGAGTAAAGTATAGAGTAGAGTAGCGTAGCATAGAATAGAATAGAATAGAATAAAATAGAATAGAATAGAATAGAATTCTTTTATTGGCCAAGTGTGATTGGACACACAAGGTATTTGTCTTGGTGCGAATAGAATAGAATAGAATAGAATAGAATAGAATAGAATAGAATAGAATAGAATTCTTTTATTGGCCACACAAGTGTGATTGGACACACAAGGAATTTGTCTTGGTGCGAATAGAATAGAATAGAATAGAATAGAATAGAATAGAATAGAATAGAATTCTTTTATTGGCCAAGTGTGATTGGACACACAAGGAATTTGTCTTGGTGAGAATAGAATAGAATAGAATAGAATAGAATAGAATAGAATAGAATAGAATAGAATTCTTTTATTGGCCAAGTGTGATTGGACACACAAGGAATTTGTCTTGGTGCAAATAGAATAGAATAGAATAGAATAGAATAGAATAGAATAGAATAGAATAGAATAGAATTCTTTATTGGCCAAGTGTGATTGGACACACAAGGAATTTGTCTTGGTGCAAATACTCTCAGTATAAATAAAAGATACATTCGTCAAGAATCATAAGGTACAACATTCAGTGCAGAAAGTCTGCTCCTTGAAGCCATGTATTGTGGGAACATTCTTTGGACAGCTTGTTTATCCACCTCCACACTGTTAGCGTGTACAGATTGCTGATGCGCACAGTGAAACCAAAATAGATCCACTCTGTTCGATAGCCAAGGGAAGCGACAAACAGAGTCTGGCTTGTGTATTGCTTCGCAAGCGATACCACTGATATACAGATTTAGAAGGAGGTATTTGTCCTACTCTGATCTATCCTGAAGTTCTCCTACTAAAAATAGTAAAGGATCACTAGGTGGGTGGGGATGGGGGCATTCAGTAAATGGAAAGGCATTCAGTGCTCCATCCATTCCCTTTCATCCTTATTCAAACAGTTTGCTTGTCGCCGACAGCATCACAGCTTTATTTTCTCAATTTATTTTTTCTCTGCCCTTTTTAAATTCAAAATTATTGAATTGTATTGTTCAGTTTATTTATAGATAACCTTTTCTCTTGTTCCTGGACATATTGAAACTAGGCTCTCACTTTTCATCATATATTGGGACACTATCTTTTGTTTGACTCCTTGTTTGCATGTGACTCTGTCCCTCAGTTCTATTTCTGCCATTTAGTTTTCAGATTATTTTCTATCACTAACCCCATAACCCGTACAGGTGATACTCGAAAAATTAGAATATCGTGCAAAAGTTCATTTATTTCCGGCTTGACCTATCTTGCTTTGCATGTAATGAGTCTATCTCATATATTGGTTTCACCTTTTAAGTTGCATTATGGAAATAAATGAACTTTTGCACGATATTCTAATTCTTCGAGTTTCATCTGTATTACAGAACATTGATTTTGGAATTCACTTTGTTAGGATATCTGTTAACTTGGGGTTATTTCAACTTTGCTGAAAAAAATTCTCGAGTGCTTGGGCAGATAAGGCAACTCTGAGAAAGAGAGAGAGAACATTGGGGAGGGGATATCACAAAGTCTTAATTCCTACTTGACTTGAGAACTAGGTATCTGTGAAACTTCTTGCTGTCAGTAGATCTGCCTAGACAAGGCACATCTATAGAGACTGTAACTGACAGTTTCCATGACTCACAAGACATAGCAAGGATGCAGGCACTGTCTGTCAGAGTTCTTGTGGAGTAGGATTTGCTGCTTCCTCACTGTCGACATTCAGAGAGCTTATCGTTGGCTTAGGACATTTGGAGATGGAGAAGCTGACAGAGAATATACTCAGAAAGTATGTTGGAAGTGGTTATTATATCTCAATGCTGGACAATATACTGGGTGGGTACATTTTGTTGATATTGTTTCTAATGCTTCTTTTAAGCCATTCAATTCTTTCAAAGGAAGTTCCATAAAAGTAATTGAAATAAAATGAAATAAAATAAATATAGTGATCTTACAAATATTGTATGTTTATATGCCTAATATTTTTGTCTGTCATATGAAGGGTGTCCATCAATTTTCTTTCCCAAATTGTCTCCCTCCCTCTCTTTCTGTTTGTCTTTTTCCAGAAGATACTTATTTTTGAATTAAACCAAACAGCTAGTTGCAGAGGAATTTTATTTTAATACTTTTGCATCCGTCATCCCCAAACAGATATAATTTTCCCATAAATGACAAGAAAATGGGCATCACTGACTATTCACACTGTATTTCACTAAAACCCATCATTAGACATTTTGTAATTTACTGAAGAAATGGCATTTCTCAGAACTTAATGTTTCTAAAATATAATAAGGGGAAATCAGCTAAGTAAATTATAACAGAGTGCTGATGTTATAACTATAAGACATAAAGAAAAAGACTGGCCTTCAAATTTATTGGAGTGGATAAGCTATCTTGAAAAAAGCTGGCAGGCTAAGATAACAACCTTAGACATAATTGAAACTTTTGGACAAAAATAGTAATAGCAATAGCACTTAGACTTATATACCACTTCACAGTGCTTTACAGCCCTCTCTAAGCAGTTTACAGAATCAACATATTAACCCCAACAATCTGGGTCCTCATTTTAACGACCTCAGAAGGATGGAAAGCTGAGTGAACCTTGAGCCGGTAAAAATCGAACTGCTGGCCGGCACCACCATGGCTTTGAATGAGATTGCTCATAATAATTATTAATTATAATAATATTGTTGATTATTGCTCTTAATGAAAATGTATTATAGGGTAAATAGAAAACTGATTTGTAAATGATATACAAAATATTAAAGGGGGGAGGCGTTGAGTTGTTTTTCCTTTCTATGTTGAGAAAGGTAAGACAAGGCAAAAACTAGAGTGCATTTCTTTGTATACTTAGAAAATTTTAAAATGGCTGAGGCCAGACAGGGAGTCCTGAGAAACCTTATAGAATTCCTAAATCCTTGTTATTCAAAATGCAGTAAATTTAATTGCTGATTAAGTCATACTTCTTACATTAATTATGGGAATTGTAACATTTTTAGATCATTTCACTTGCAACGGAAAGTTTTATTACATGCTGCAATGGTCCTTCTCATTTGAAGGAGTTAAAAGAATGCAGATAATAAATGGAAACATAACATTAAGTTTTTTGTTAAAGTAATCATTCCACAAGTCAAATATACTGACATTTGCATTATGAAGCACTGTCTCTAGGAAAAATCCCATTCATTGATAAACAAATTGTATAATCTGTCTGTGAATTGAATTTAACTTTATTAAAGCTTTATCATGTGCAACTCCAATAGTATTAATTTTCTTTTGAGCTCTGAGAAGTTCTATCTTAGGATCAGTCAGAAAGCTTGACAGTATTAGTAGAAAATTGCTCAGCAGGTGATTTATTGTTCTGAGAAAATATTTCAGCTGGTGGTTTAATTTAATGATAAGACATAATAATGAAATTTAATTCTTCTCTATGACCTTCAAATTACAAATATATAAGCCAGGAAAATAACACAGCTTAAAAGTGGTTTGCATATAACTGTCTTGTTTTTCAAGGAAGTTACTCCAGTGCTGCTATCATATTTAGTGTCAAATATGACTACATTAATACTTATCCATAAACAAACTCAGAATTTCTTATAAGAGTAGTATCCAATAGATAACGTGCCATTACTTTGTCACAATGCTAAGATAAGCACATCATAACAATAACACAGAAAATGAGCAGAGGGCAGAAATGAAGAAGCCAAAACCTGCCATGTACAACTTTGCTACATAGACTATTAGGGAAGTATTGTTTTCACAAACAACAACAAAACAACAACAAAAAGTTTTCACAGAATCATGTTGGAAGGCTATGATGCTGAACCAAATAAGAATCAGCAGCACAATGTTTGTACTAGCCATTTTCCTTTCTCTCCATCTCAATTCCCATTGTCCCCAGTCAGCAAAAGGAAGCCTAGTATGGATTAAGAATTAAGTATCATAAAACCATGGACCATAAGGAAGACTGAGCACCTAAGAATTGAGACCTTTGAACTATGGTGCTGGAGAAGACTACTGAGAGTCCCTTGGATGCAAGGCGATCAAACCAGTCAGTTCTAGAGGACATCAACCTGACTGCTCTTTAGAAGGCCAGATCCTGAAGATGAAACTCAAATACTCTGGCCACCTAATGAGAAGGAAGGACTCACTGGAGAAGACCCTAATGCTAGAAACAATTGAGGGCAAAGAAGAAGGGGACGGCAGAGAATGAGGTGGCTGGATGAAGTCACTGAAGCAGTCAGCCTGAGCTTAAATGGACTCAGGGGAATGGTAGAGCACAGGAAGCCCTGTAGGAATGTTGCCCATGGGGTCGCAATGGGTCGGACACAACTTCGTGACAAACAACAATCATAAAATCATAGCACTTGGCTTGCACAAATGTTATAACATCAAAATAGCAAAGCATGAATTACGATGCATGAAAGTATATATGGGGTAGATTTTGCACTGTGATGTTGTGACACATGTTTTATCACTTACCCCTGATTCCAGATATTTATGATTGCCTGTAAGCTTGTTGAAATCTGTTGGTTGTGAGCTGGATTGGTCATATAAGTTCTTTATATATTATTTTCAAAACTGTGTGGTAGTATTCTAATTAGATGTTGGGTTGATTTGATTGTTAGATATAGATCTCTTGATCTGGAATATTTGTTTATATAATATAGTATTCTTGTTAAATAAGGATGAGAAAGCTTATATTTATAGACCATTATGTAAGGGGAGAAGAGTTTATCAGATTTTATTAAAGTTTTCTTTTCAGCATCCAGCCTGGGTGGACTGTATGTATGTATGTATGTATGTATGTATGTATGTATGTAGGTCTTGGTGTATTCAGGTCTTGTCCCGTGTAAGATTGAGAATACCTTGGCGACGTTTCGATGAGGACACCAGCCTGAAGATGGCGTGGGATCTGAAGATGGCTCTTAAATGTCGCCAAGGTATTCTCAATCTTACACGGGACAAGACCCGAATACACCAAGACCTACATACCTTTACCCGTGAAAATCTACAAAAACATATATAGGTATAGGTATATACAGGTATATACAGGTATATACAGGTATATACAGGTTATTAACATTATGTAATTTTTAACAATTATAGTAACATTAATTTTAAAAGTATGAAAACATATGGTACAATAAGAAAGCTTGTTCTTATGTTATATGAAATAAGTCACAATAAATGAAATATCTCCAAATTATCCTGAGTATTTCCAGTTCCAGAGAATTAGTGGCTTGATAAAAGACTCCAATTTGCATAACACTGAGAACAAGCCACATAGAAACTTCCAATTTCTCATAGAGATTCAAGAAATGGCACCTTGATGACACCATTTCTGTTCTATTAAAAAAAATCCTATGATTTTATGTCAGTACTAATTTTCATATACTTTTTCTTATTCCCAAGATACTAAACAAATTAGTATCTTTGTATTAGATAGACAAAAATGTCTCTCAATATTAGACATCAGTATGCAAATAATGTGGTTTACATCAGGATGTTGCAACACATTTTTGTCACTTCATTCCCCAGACCTTACCCCTAAATGGCTATGCAAGTCTCAATGATCAAATCAGTTACCGGAGACTCTTGAAGAAACTTATGGATGTCATCTCAGATATTCTTTCTGAGACCTTTGAAAAATTATGACAGAGGCATTGTGCAGAGAACGAAGCTTATGGAAGGATATAAATACCATAAGAGAAAGCCACAGATATTGTCAATTGAGGCTAATGGGATGGTAGTGATGGTGGCAATACTAATAAATCAATATTTGTATTTCATTGGTTATATAAATTACAGAAAATAAGATTACATAGGATTTGTGATAATATATAAGTTCAACACAAATGTTATTTTAGAATATTTAGAATAAATATTATAGGAAAATCTATTAGCACAGAAATGTGTTCTCTGTCAGTTTATATATTTTTGCTACCTGCTTCCACTATTGCTTGATGTTTTAATTGTATTTAAAAATAAAATAATAAAATCAAATCAAATAATCTTTCTATTGAGTGATCTTGAACTGTACAAAGCATTTACAAAGCATTTACTCCTGCTGGCTAATACTATCTTTATAGATAGAAGGTGGCTTCTTGGTCTTTTAAACAAATGTATTGTTCTATGGTATGTTTGTTTTGCTTCCTTTCTGTCAATTCAATAATTAAAGTAAATGAATTATACTCCTTCCTTCCATCAAAGTATGTTTTGCTTGAAAATTTTTTCAACACAATCCAGTATTCTGATAAATTGTTAGTCACAGATTATGTTGTGGGTTTTCTTACTTGATTACCTAAAAGGATAAAACAATGTATAAATATAAATACTAATATTTAATGTAAATAAATTATTAACTATATTTTAATATGTATAAAATTCATAATAAGAATAAACTAGTAATTGCATATTTCATATCTGCTGTTAAATTAATCAAGAGGGGTTTTTTGGGCTAAATGCAGACAGTGATTTACTAAGCATGCTAATTATGTTTATTATCTTGCCAAATATGATGATAAATTAGCTAAACATCTTTGTCAGAAATAACATCAGAAATGAATGGTACATTCTTTATTATTTGGGTAAATCCAAAGAGGCATTTCCTCAGTTTCTATCAGACATTTCATTCTAGCTGTAATTTACTTGAATTGTTCCAAAATTAATACTATCTTTGCTATTAGCAGGGAATACAATATATAGCATGGTAGATTAAGGCTAACAATATTGTCTGCAATTTTCTTACTCAAAAGTTTTATGTGAAAACCTTGGTTGGTGAAACACTTGCTGGATGGCAGAGATCAGTATCTACCAGCTGTCTGCTGATGATGAGTCTACATGCAGAATAAGAATAATAACAACAGAGAATCAATTTGGATTGCAGTGTGGTATAAATGCAATAATTTAATAACTTAATTAATCATAATTAATTAACTGAACATGAACTGATGAAAAATAGAAAAAAGTATATAGTTACATATTACTCAAGACTGCCCAATTCAAATGGAGTGACTCTGGGTAGTGCACAACAACGATCACTGATATTGATTGTTGTGTAACAAGAAGCTACATGAAATGAGAAGTACGGAAGGCTTTGAATGATGATATGAAATTGAGTTGATGAATATGTCAAAGTGTACTTTTGAATGAATGAACTAAAAATGTATACCAGGAAATATGAACTGGTATCATCTACGTTGGGGTGTCAAACTCGATTTCATTGAGGGCTGTATCAGGGTTGTGTTTGACCTCAGGGGGCCGGGGGGGCATGGCCAGGATAGGCATGGCCAGGGTGGGTTGGCTAGCTCAACTTTACCTGTGTCAGGGACACCCGGGCTCTGTTTTTGGCTGTGACGGCTCCCTGCAGCCAGGATTGCATGAGACTCTCCTGAGTTCCGTTTTCGCTGGCAGAAGCACTGTGGGCCAGTCCTTCATTGTTTCCAGGACCAGATCTAAGCACCTCATGGGCTGGATCTGGCTTGCGGACCTTGAGTTTGACACCCCTGATCTACATTATTATATACGAGTAACAGAGTAGAAACCCAAATGTTGTTCATAATGTTACACTAATGGTAACAATAGAGAACTGGAAATTGTGCAACAGAAAGTTATTTTGCTAAGTGATATGAATGAATGGGTGGGACAAGCAAAAAAGCAAAGAATGGTGGGCAAATAAAAAATTATTGGCCCTCTAAAAACCCAACAATGAATTGGGTGTATTTTATAAGTATCTGCTAAGGAAAAGTTTATATATATATACATATACATATATTTGTTTTCGTAGATTTTCACGGGTAAAGGTATGTAGGTCTTGGTGTATTCGGTCTTGTCCTGTAAGATTGAGAATACCTTGGCAATGTTTCGACGAAATCTCATCCGTCATCTTCAGGCTGGTGTCTTCAGCTTCGTTCTCCTGGGAGAAGTATGTGATCGTGGCTGTTTTTCCCTTTTAAACTCTAGAGTTGGATGTGTTGTTACTTTTTGATTGGTTTGTGGAGTTGATGTATGCAGATTGGATGGCTTTTTCCTGAGACCCTGTTTGGCTGAGGTGCTGGCTGTGTGTCTCTCAGCCTTTTGTGTTGTAACGACCTGGGTAATGGGCTGTGTGATGACCTTCTGAGTTCTATTGTTGTGACGTCCTGGGTGTGGTGCTGTAATCTCCTGGGTCGTTGTCTGTGTTGCAACCTCCTGATGTTTTGTGTTGTGATCTCCTGAGTTCTGTGATGTAGTATCCTGGGTGGAAGGCTGTGATGTGACATTCTGGGCCTTGGTTTGGCTCTGAGTTTGAGGTCTGGCTATGTGTTTATAGCGTGTGTCAGTTTGCTTAGTTTGGGGTCGAGAGGGGTGTAGCAGCTGGTGTTGCAGCCATGGTCTGGTTTCTGGATGGTGGTTGCCTTTCATCTGTGGCGTGGGCTTGGGTTTGAGTCTGGTGAAGGAGATTGGTGGTGGCATCCTGTGTTATTTTGGGCTAGCCCTCTGGAGAGCCGAAACAGAAACCTTTCACAAGACAGACACACACACCAACAAACTCCAAAGACTAGAGAAATGCCAGAAGCCCAACCCCCCATCACAACAATGCATGAAACAAACAGTACACAACATATCAGGCAGAACCCTCACCATGGCAGAAACCAATGTCCTTTCCAAAGGATTCAACTTTGCTGTCGCCCCCAAACGCATCCCCACTGAAAACATCATATGTGGAGTTGAAGCTAGCCTAACCAAAATTAACCCAGACACAGCCAATAAAATCAGACTTGAAGTCACCAACGTCCTCTGCTCCAGCAGTCCAGCCAGAAGCAACTTACACAAAGAAGAACAAAAAGCACTCAGCAACTTGAGGAAAGACCACAACATAATCATCCTCCCAGCAGACAAAGGTAACGCCACAGTCGTGATGAACACATCTGACTACCAATCCAAACTATCCAACCTACTCCAAGACCCCGCCTACAAACCTCTAAACACAGACCCCACCACCTATCTGGAGAAAACCACCAAATCCAAAATAAAAGCCTCGCCCATCAGTGAAGAGATCCAACAAAGAATCATCCCCAGAGAAAAATCATCTAGATGCCCTAAGCTCTATGGCCTCCCCAAGATACACAAAGAAGGAACACCACTCAGACCCATAGTCAGCTCCATAGGCTCACCTCTACAGAACCTAGCCAAATTTCTCGCCAAACAACTCCAGCCCTACACAGAATCCATCACCTCACACGCATAAAATTCTTTCCACTTCATAGAAACAATAAAGAAACAAAACCTACAACCCAGCGACCTACTTGTGAGCTTCGATGTCATATCCTCTTCACTCAAGTACCTATTAAAGAAGCCTTGACAGCTATCCAAAACAAATACAACCCCCTAAGCATATCCTAGATCTGACCAACCATTGCCTTTCCAACACGCATTTCATCCACAATGGACAAAGATATAAACAGATAGAAGGAGCACCTATGGGATCACCCCTCTCACCCGTCATCGCTAACCTATACATGGAACATTTTGAAACCAATGCTCTAGACAAACCAATACAAACCCAAACTCTGGCTTAGATATGTAGATGACACTTTCGTAATTTGGCCACACGGGAAAGAAAAACTGGACAACTTCCTCACACATCTCAACAGCCTACACCCCAAAATACAATTTACCATAGAAACAGAAACCAACAATCAACTTCCGTTCCTGGATGTCCTTATTTACAAAAACCCAACGGCTCCCTAGGACACACCATCTACCAGAAAAAGACACACACTAACCGCTACTTAAATGCACAATCCCATCACCACCCTGCACAGATCAACTCCGTAGCCAAGACCCTCATCTCCAGAACCAAACGCCTAGCTGACAAAGACCACTTGAGAACAGAATTACACACCCTCACTAACGATTAATGTCCAATGGATTCCAAAGAAGCACAATCACCAACCTAATCCAAGGGAGACTCCCCAAAAACCAAGACACAGAACAGGACAATGGCATCGCCTCCTCCCTTACATCAAAGGCACCACAGATAAAATCAGCAAAATTCTCCACAACACAATATCAGGACAGCCTTTGGCACTGACCAAAAATAGCCAACATCTTAAGAAACCCCAAAGACAAGATCCAGCTAGAAAACCAAGGAGTTTATAAAATACCATGCAAAATTTGCCCAGCCACATACATTGGACAAACCAACAGGAGAATAAATGCACGCATCGCAGAACACAAGAACGCAGTCAGAAAAGAAGAAAAACTTCCTCCCTTTTCCAGCACCTTAAAGCCACAGGACATGAAATTGATTTTGAGGGATCCAAACTTATCTCCAATACTGAACACTTCAACAAAAGAATAATTAGGGAAGCCATCAAATAGAGAAACACCCCCATAACATGAATAAATGGGATGATACTTCCCACCTACCAGACATCTGGAAACTAGCCCTAATCAACAAACGAGTCCCAGCCATGAAAACCAACACCGACCCAAAATAACACATGATGCCACCACCAATCTCCTTCACCAGACTCAAACCCAAGCCCACGCCACAGATGAAAGGCAACCACCATCCAGAAACCAGACCATGGCTGCAACACCAGCTGCTACACCCCGCTCCAACCCCCAAACTAAGCAAACTGACACACGCTATAAACACATAGCCAGACCTCAAACTCGAGCCAAACCAAGGCCCAGAATGTCACATCACAGCCTTCCACCCAGGATACTACATCACAGAACTCAGGAGATCACAACACAAAACATCAGGAGGTTGCAACACAGACAACGACCCAGGAGATTACAGCACCACACCCAGGACGTCACAACAATAGAACTCAGAAGGTCATCACACAGCCCATTACCCAGGTCGTTACAACACAAAAGGCTGAGAGACACACAGCCAGCACCTCAGCCACACAGGGTCTCAGGAAAAAGCCATCCAATCTGCATACATCAACTCCACAAACCAATCAAAAAGTAACAACACATCCAACTCTAGAGTTTAAAAGGGAAAAACAGCCACGATCACACACTTCTCCCAGGAGAACGAAGCTGAAGACACCAGCCTGAAGATGACGGATGAGATTTCGTCAAAACGTTGCCAAGGTATTCTCAATCTTACACGGGACAAGACCCGAATACACCAAGACCTACATACCTTTACCCGTGAAAATCTATATATATATATATATATATATATAGTTTAAACATAAGCCTATTCATTCACGCACTTGACAAAATATGTCATTAAAATGATATTAAACTTTATAATTGATATAATGGTTAACAAAATGTTGAGAGAATTAATGAAGAATGCAAGAGTGATAAGAGATTCTGAAAGTAAGAGATATGTTTTAGTAGTGTCAGGAATGGATTTTGGGGGAAAATTGCATGAGCAAAAGAAAAGAAGTAGAAGATACTAGACAGAAAGTGGAATAGTAAAAGATAGTACAAACCAGAGGTGGGTATTCAGCAGGTTCTGACCAGTTCTGGAGAACCAGTAGTGGAAATTTTGAGTAGTTCGGAGAACCAGCAAATACCACCTCTGACTGGAGATTTTACAGTATCCTTCCCCTGCCACGCCCACCAAGCCATGCCCACAGAACTGGTAGTAAAAAAAATTGAATCGCACAAACACTTTAAAATAAACTATTAAATAGAAGATAGAATACTCTCTTAAATAATGAATGGAAAATGGATGTGAGGAAAGATGATATTAAATACAAAGGATATGTGGAGTTATGCTAAAAGGAAATATGAAAGAAGAATGCTTGGTGAAATGATGAAGTGAAAGAGGTTTGAGGAAAAAAATGTCCAAAAAAGAATGGCACAAATATTAGAATTTTTTAAAAAACCACGTTTTATAACATCTATAGAGAAAACCTATTGTAATTGCAAAGAATGTAGTCAAAGAGCAAGTGATTGTTAAAGATGAAAAAGGCAGAAAAAATGAAGAGCAACTTTGATGGAACATAAAAAAAATGTTTTGGAAATGTGTGAGAAGCCTACATAAGTTGTCTCCCATAGAATAAATGGAATTAAAATTGCAAGGGTTGAAACTGGTTGAAATGAAAGTGAAATGAGAACATATTAGAGGGCGTATTTAAAACATTTGTATGGGGAAAATAGTGATATGTATTGTTGTAGAGAAGAATGAAACAAATGCTAAGTGTTATGTATGCAGGTTTGAATGTCATTGGTTAAGTTTGAACTGTTCTTGTAAAATGTCAGAAATGATTGGTTTAAAGTCAAAACCCTGCACTCTGATTGGCTGGCAACTGCGGCTGCTGGCTATAAGTAGCAGCCGCAGCCCAGCCAAATGGGATCTGTTATGAGCTGTAGTCACTAATAAACTCTTCACTGAAGCACTCTGCGTCTGACTCTTCATGCAAATCTAACACTGGCGACGAGGATGGGATCCTTCCCAAAGAGAAGACAACGCAGAGAACAAGCCGAGAGAGATGGCTGCGCTGAACAACCCCCTGTTCGATCCGACGGCAGAAGACTGGGACTCGTATGCAGATCGTTTCCAAATGTATTTGAGGGAAACGATCGCCGACATTTCCGACAAGCGGAAGAGGGCGGTCTTTTTCACCCACTGCGTCCGCCGTTTTCAAGATGGCTAAGGCATTGGAGCTGCAGATGTGAAGGTAATGGACTGGCCTGACTTAGAAAAGTTATTTATTAAGAGCCCATTACGTGCCACAAGTATTGTGCCTTATTAAGAGACACGAATTCTACCGTCAGGATCAAGGGGAAAGCGAAAACGTTAATGACTTTGTGGCAAGTTTAAGGGACATTGGGGTGCATGTGAGTTTATCAACTTTGAAGAGGCCATGCGCCGATCGATTTGTTCTAGGCCTAAAGACAAGGTTTTGCAGAGCAAATTATTAATGAAACCTAAGATCACGTTTAAGGAGGCCATAGAAGAAGCTGTTTCAGCGGAAGCTACCAAGTCCTCAGCAGCAGCCATGAAGAAAATTAACAAGGCAGAAGCCATCCTGATGTGGAAAAATCCACAACAACCCATTGCGAGCAAATAGATTCTGATTCAGACTATAGTGAGGTGGAGGAAGGAATTTATAGACTCAGAATGGAGAAGAAAAGGAAAGACCTGGGAAGAAAAAGGCAAGACTTTTATTGCAGAGGTTGGGGGGCACCCCAAGACTGAATGCAAGTTTTTGATACCATCTGCCTCCAGAAAAAAGAGGTCACCTAGCAAGAGTCTGCAAATCATCCAGAACTCCACCAAGCAGAAAGAAGTTTCCTGATAAAGGATTCAAGCATAACAACTTCAGTGAGAAAATGGGGCGCAACACAGAAGCAAATGGGAAGAATGAAACTCATCAAACAGTCACTATTGGTCATTCTTCACCCTTAAGAAGCAGAAAAGTCCATGTGAAGCTACTTATTGAAGAAAGGCCTTGCCAAATGGAAGTGGACTCAGGCTCCTATTTATCTATGGTGTCATGGGACACTATTCACAGGCTACTTCCCAACATTCAGAAGAAGCATTTCCAGAAGCAAGCACTGACTCTTAAAGACTACCAAGGGAACAAGATTCCAGTAGTTGGAACAAGAGAATTCAACGTGAAGTTCAAAGGCCACACCAAACGTTTGCCCCTGACCATTGTGGACAAAGACTGCCCAAGCTTGCTGTGACTTGAGGGGTTCAATCCACTAGGCATCGAGGTGACTGGCATCAATCATGTGAGCAACACTGAATGGGAGGAGGCCTTGAAGTCTGAGTTTCCAGAGGTCTTCAGCAAACGGATTGGGCAAGTATATGGGGACCCCTATCAGTTTCAACCTAGATTCCAAGGTGCCCCCAATTCATTTAAAGCCCAGAAGGGTCCCATTTGCCTTAAAGGAAAAAAAGTTGATGCACAATTAGATAAACTAATAGCTCAAGGAGTTTTAGAGCCCACTGACCACTCCAGATGGGAGACACCCATAGTCACACCAGTCAAGACTGATGGGTCAGTAAGAATCTGTAAGAGACTATAAGGGGACATTGAACCATGTGCTTCAGCAGAGCACATATCCAGTTCCAGTGGTGCATCATTTATTACATTCACTTGGCAGGGGTACAGTCTTTGCAAAATTGGATCTGGCCCAGGCATATCAACAACTAACAGTTGATGATGCCACTGCAGAGGCCCAAACCATTGTGACTCAAAGAGGTGCCTTCAGATGTAAAAAGAGTTACAGTTTGGAGTAAGCGTGGCACCAGGCATTTTCCAAAGCCTTATGGAAAGGATGCTCCAAGGACTGCCAGGGGCAGTGCCTTACTTTGATGATGTGTTAATCTCTTCTAAAAATGACACTCAATTACAAGAGAGACTCAGAGAAGTCCTTATCAGATTCAAGAAAGCGGGGATAAAAGTCAAGGAAGAAAAATGCACTCTTAGAACTGACAAGGTTGAGTTCTTGGGCTACATGATTGACAAGCATGGCATCCATCCTACAGATGCCAAGGTTCAAGCAATCAAAGAAGCCCCTAGACCAAAATGCAAAACAGATTTGCAAGCTTTCCTTGGACTCATTAACTTTTATCACATGTTCCTATCTCAGAAGGCAACCATTGCAGAACCATTACACAGATTACTTGACAAAAAGTCTATTTGGGTCTGGGGCAGGAAGGAACAATCAGCATTTAACAGTATTAAAAGACTAATCACGTCTGATGCTGTACTCATACAGTTCTCTGAGAAGTTACCTGTTGTACTGACTTGTGATGCATCCCCCTTTGGAGTGGTTTTTTTTTTGAGCCACAGGCTTTCCAGCAGAAGAGAAGCCCCTATTGCATTTTACTCTCACACCTTGACCAAAGCAGAGAGGAATTACAGCCAATTGGACAAGGAAGCATTGGCAATTGTTGCAGCTATCAAGAAATTTCATGAATATTTATATGGGAGAACATTTACCATTGTCACAGATCACAAACCTTTCTTAGGCATTGTGGCAGGAGACAAACCTACACCTGCTATCCTGTCACCAAGAATGCTGAGGTGGACTGAATTTCTTGCTGCTTATTCATACAAACTTATCCACAAGCCTGGCAAGGACATTGGACATGCTGATGCATTGAGTCATTGCCCACTTCCTTGTCACAAGCAGGACTTTGAACCTGAGGCACACACCTTTTTCCTAGAAACTGTTGCCAAGCTTCCAGTACACGCTGCTGAAATTGCCAGAGAGACTGCCAAAGACACTTTATCGGCTCCTATTATAGGCTGGATTAAGAAAGGTTGGCCTCTTCAAGATCTACCTCACCATGCCCAACCTTTTAAGTCCAGGCAAACTGAATTATCTGTATTAAGAGGATGTATTTTGTGGGGTAACAGGGTGGTTATTCCTGCAAAACTTGGTATGTTTTACCAAGGAAAAGCTTCAGCAATTGGGTCCTGGGGACATCACTGAGAAAGTTGAAAAACTTCTTAGTGTCCAGCACATCACTCCTAATCCATCAACTAACTTATCCCCAGCAGAGTTGTTGATGGGTAGGAAACTTAGGTCTCCCCTTGACCGCCTTCATCCCTCTTACGCACCCAACGCACCACTTGATTCCACTAGCAAAGTTCGCACGTTCAGTGTGGGTGATTCTGTTTATGCCAAGAACCTTATGGGTGAACCTTCATGGATACCTGCTGAAATAATTTAAATAACTGGCCCTCGTTCTTACAGGGTACAAACAGAGGATGGTGTCCTCTGGAGCAGGCACATTGATCAGTTAAGATCCAGATTACCTCAGGAACATCGCAATTGTTCCTCTTTAGTTCCCATACCTAATGCCTTTTCTAGGGGAAGGGAGGAGCATGAGGATAATCAGCAAGCAAGAATCAACCCCATGTGTAACGAGCCATTACCACAGGAACCATCCCAAAACCTGTCACAATGCCCAAATCCATCCTTACAAGTGGAAGATTGCACATCACTACCTGACTTGGGTGCTGACATTGGGCTGGAAATGGGTTGGGAGGAGAGACCAGATTCTCACAATCAAACAGGGTCTTCTTTCACAGGAAGTCCAACTAGGGAAATGTCAACAGACACATTTCCTCTCTCACTGGGTGAGAATGTTAAAACTTCTGAACCACGAAGGTCTCAATGTACACGTAAGAGCCCCACCTATTTAAAAGAATACATTAGATAGGTTGGGGTTTGAGTATGGACTGAACCTAGTGGGGAGGGGTGTTATGTATGCAGGTTTGAATGTCATTGGTTAAGTTTGAACTGTTCTTGTAAAATGTCAGAAATGATTGGTTTAAAAAGTGTGGGAAAATCCTGCACTCTGATTGGCTGGCAACTGTGGCTGCTGGCTATAAGTAGCAGCCGCAGCCCAGCCAAATCGGGTCTGTTATGAGCTGTTGTCATTAATAAACTCTTCACTGAAGCACTCCGCATCTGACTCTTCATGCAAATCTAACACTAAGAATGTTAATGTCCAAGACCAATGGATATAAAGGAGAGCTGCAAATGCTGGGAGAGTGCTGTGAAATGGGTGGAATTGATGAAATCTTTGAAAAGAGAGAACTTTAAAGAACAAGAAACAATGTAGGAAGCAGCCTATGGATATATTAGAAGCAAAGACAGTTTGCAAGAATAGACAGATTTGAAGAATTATAATGAATGATCTTTGTTTAAGCTTTCTTTTTCTTATCTCATGCATTTAATTTGGTTATTTCCTTCCTCCTTCTGCATATTGTTGCTTACATGTATGAAGGACGTGTTTATAGATATGTATGTGTGTTGTGCATGTGTGTATGCAGTTTCTCTTTCAAGTCCTCTTGCTGCTCCAGTTATGGTACTTGCTTAAAGCCACCCATTCCATCCTTTTCTCTGTTCAGGTTCAAAGCTCATGAAATATTTCTCTTTTACTAGTAGTGCCTCAATTACAAGAAGCCTGTTGATGGTAGTTTTGTGCTGACCGTTATCATTCCCATGTCCAGTTCATTGCCCTGTTTAAGTTTAACTACATGTCTCCTTTCAGTTTGATCATGTTCTGTGCTATTCAATATAAAAGGCTTTAATGGAACCAAATTGCATTTCCACATCTCTTTCTTGTTAAGAGAGCCAAAAGATGCAGTAGTTGCACTTTGAATCTGCACCAGGAGAGAGAAATAAAATAAAGGAATACATTAATTGGGAGAAAAATGTTATATTAAAGTTTCTACAGGTGCTGCCTGACTCCTGTAAAACATAAATTCCACTTGGTCTCCGTAAGCCTGTTTAAAAAACAACAACAATTCAATCTTGCTTATATGTTATCCAAGAGTTCAACTAACTGATAAGAGGAACATTTTGCAACAGTTTCAAAAGTATTTGTACATTACTTTGTACTTGTAGTTTGTATACAGACCTTGTACTGTGCCCTGTACTGTATCTTGTACAATTTAGCAGGCTCTATCTGTCAAAAGTAGAATGCCTCCCACTGATGATGATGTTAGCTATGAAACTTTTGATTTAGCCAAAGATGGGCAGTTTTGAGAAGAATTAGTGATGAACTTTAAACTTTAAGTTTGAATTAAAACCAAGGGGACTTAAATCAACTTTAAGTGCTTGTACATTTTTTTAAATCTTCTGTTTCTAATTATAAAAACAGTTCATGTTAATTGAAGATATTTTAGATATATGCAGTTTATTATTTATAAATAATGAGTTGGGTTTGAAACAGTCTTTTCATATGTAGACATACTCTTCTACTGGTAATCTCTTATAAAGTTTGATTTAAAAAGAGGGGAAATTAAATCAAGATGGCCTTCATTTGCCAAAGTATTTGAACAACATGCCGTACAATTGAAGACATAAAAATCTACCTTTTAAAATGTTATTTATGCTTTGTGCAAATATTTGTGGCATAGTACCTATGTATTTTTCTCTCTGCTTAAGTTCTTTTGATATAGTCTATTTTTCCATAGATATATCAATATAATTATTGTGATTGTGAGATGAGCATCCATATAAATATAACATAAAAATAAATAACCTTACAGATCAGTATGCCAATAAACCTCCAGATGTTGTTCATTGCAATTCTGGAAGCCATTGCCAACAGGACCAATAATAAGTGAATTATTCTAGAACATGCAGCTTGATGGTATCTGAAAATCTTCATTTCCTGCCTTGCCACAACTAATTCTGTAAAAAATCTGATTAAACAAATAATGCCATATCATTTACAAGGGTCAAAAATCTACTCTGATCAAAATGTAATAGCTGCATTTACTGTACCTACAGTTGGAAAGCACATAGAACATGGGCTGCAGGCAGTTAAAGAAAAAAATGCTGAATTCAATTTTGCTAATAGATGGGTGTCTTTCTGAATACTGCAAGAGAACCATTAAAGTTTATAGCTGAATGAGGAATTAAAAGTCTCCTACCGACCTGGAAGACTGAAAAGCATAGAGTACATGAAACAGATTCCAGCTGGAATTTCTTAAACAGAATCTATTCCATCCAGCTGAATTTTCTGCTTCTTATTGTAGATGCTCTGAGAAGAAGGCTGTGTTAGTCTATGGTAGCCAAACTTTAAAGAATCTGGTGGGGTCTTTCAGGACCAACAGATTTTAGCAAAAAGCATAAGCTTTTGTGAGCTGTAGCTCATCCCAAAAGCTTATTCCTTAAAATAAAATGTGTTGGCATAAACCTGCTATGAGTCTGTTTATGAATTAAAAAACATATTCAATCATAATTAAAAACAGAAAAGATGACAAAGAGTCTGATCACTAACACAATGTAGCATCATATTCATACGTCTGAATTTTAAACTGATGCACAGGCATTATCAGCCTCAGTATATTGGAAAGGAGTGACCCAGAGATCAAGCGGTATATTTTTTCATTCAGGAAGGAACCCAGTTTGAGACAGTCGGATAAAACAAAGCCCATATTTTCTTTCCATGATCATGATCATCATCATCATGAATAACAACAACATTATCCATTAAACTTTGTGCCTCAATTTCTGCTGCCTGAAAATAAATACTGGAAACACATGCAGTGTTGAGACCTGTAGCTCCCAAATGCTTTATAAAACACCCATCAAATGGTTTTCACTTCTTTATATTCAAAATATTACTCCCACCTCAAGTATATAAAAGGAATTTTAGATCTGCAATAAGCAAAAGGAATTGTTTAGTTCTTGAAATGGTGCCTAATGTATTGTACCTTGATTTTATATAGCAATTTAAAAAGAAACCCACACATTAAACTAATTATCTCCTTCCATTATATTTGCAGACACCTTGTCTTTTACCGTTATTCTGTCCAGCATTGCTTACATATAAATACCAGGAGGATTCTTCCTTTTTGCTCATACTGCTTAATTTTACTTGAAGTTATAATCCTTTTCATCATACAAGGCAATTTCTTAATAATTTATTGTGATGTCGCAAAAATATTGTGAAGGGATGGATTATAAGGCATTTAGTTTGCATACAATTATGATTTGTGTTTTATATATTATACAAAGAGCTAATATAAGAATGCCAGAATCATTAGAAACCACACTGAGATAATAAACACATAAAGGGTGTATAGTTCAACTGTTGTGGAGGTGAATTTTAAATTTTGTATAAAACTATTTTATGGCAGAATAGAAAAATATGATTCTGCAGTTTGCTAGGCATATTATTTTGAAAAATAATATATTCTATATTCATGGACACGTGTACACATACACACACACTGTACATCTCCTTTTATTTACCTCAATTTTTTCAACACTCCTTGAAAAACAAAAAAGATGGGAAATAAATGTCAAAAAAGCAAAAAGGGAAAAATAAAAACTGGAATACTCATATATGAGTTCTTAATGTTATATGGGTTGGATTTCTGCTAAATATGTTGTTGCCATGTAGTTAAATGTTTTTGGTCATCTTCTTGCAACCAGATGGAATGGAAACACTTCAGAGAGAAGAGATTGTTGAGGTTCCTTTCTCACTACTACAGTCAAGTACAACAGCCACATAGATAACACAGAGTGAGAAGCAATGAACTGGCCTCCACTAGTGTTGCAATGATCCTTCTCATAATTCCTACTCTTTACTCTTGTCTTTGCTGCTTGAAGTATGGAATCTGATGAACCTGGAGATGGCCAAATTGGAGACTGACTTATTGTGTATCTGAATAAACTGCTGTACTGCATTAGTTCATTTCTATGTGTTGTGAACAGCTCTCTCAAACCAATATGGCTCCTCTTCAGCTTGTTCATTAAAAAAAATGACCCAGACAGGTGAAAGGGCCTGCTATAGACAGGAAAACACAAAAGACTGAGTCCAAAGTGAAATTCTTGCACCATTTTCATGAAGCCAAGTCTAGTCCTTTGAATGTCTCTCTCAGATATGAATTTGTGAACTGTGGATATGAGACTCTTATCTTGTGGTTTTGTGTTTGGCAGTGAATACATAATATTTAGTGATGTAGATACCATATGTTAATACTTTTGTGCAATTGCTTACTGAAGTTTCACATTTTTAAAAGGGAATTGATGAGAAGTAGCCTTGAGAAATGGCAACTAACAAGATGCCATCCATTAAACTCAAGTAAAATCATTATATTTTTCAAGCAGGTTATATTTTGCCATGAATTTAGTTTGCTTGCTCTTGGTCTCTAGATTTGAATGTCCATCTATCACCTATACTATCTGCTGTGCTGATTCATCCAAGAACGTTGATGTGCTCTATGTATCTTCAATCAAACAAGACCTCAGAGACATCTTATTTGTTGTACAACCCACCCTCCTGGAATGAGATTCTTTCCAAGACCTAGACAGCCCTAAAGGAGTTTCAGAGAGCCTTGAAGACCTGGCTGGTCAGCAAGACTTTTAATGAAGATATTTGAAGTTCCTTCTAGGTGATATGGGTTTGCTTCAGTTATTTATCCCATCTTTCATTCTTCGTTGTCATTATTTTATTTTATTGTCCTTTGTGTTTTTATTTGTGTACTATCCAGAATTGGTGAGTGTAAAATTTTAATACATACATAAATTTGAAATTAAGAAAACGTTCCCCAAGTTATAGTTTAAGAGAAAATTGGTCTAAAATGTTTTACAGATTGTATATAACTACATCAAAAATTGTAAAGACATAAATATATCCATCCATCCAATAAATATTTTGAATAAATGTTGGAATACCAAAGAAAAAGGAGCTGTATTTCTGAAATGAAAACATTTATCACCTGCCTTGAGACCAGTAAAAACATTATCTTCTAATATTATTAAACCAGAGGCCCTGTTCTTTCACTCACTTTTGAAATTGATTGTATCACTGACATTTATATTATGTGTTTTGATGTGATTTTATTATGTGTGAAAGTTATGCAAAAATATCTCGGAAGTATTTTAATTAAAATTTTATTTTTATACTTTAAAAGGATTTAAAGAAATGATAGTAACACTCTTTAATGTTTAATATAAATCATATATGTTTATGTTGTGGTTAATGGGTGGGAAAAAGAAGGGAAGAATGTATGACTTTACATTTTATTTATTTAAATTTAGGAGCTGTTCCTTTTTGTTTTATTTGCTACTTTTATATTTCAGTATTAAAATAAAAATATCTTCAAAAAGAAAGAAAATAATATATAATTTGTCTTACAATGGAAAACAACTGTCCCAAGGTTGTCACTATTCAGAATTAAGAAATACCTTTTTGTTGAAAGATTTCTGAAAAAAGTTTCAATTTCAACTAGATTTTTTTAATATCCTGAGAAATGTTAACTTCTGCCATATATACAATTTTGTGTAAGTGAAATTATAATGTATGAACTATCTTGATTTTCAGCTGAAAAGCTATTTCATTTAAGTCAGATTTTTCTGTTAATCTTTGAGTGTGTGTGTGTGTGTGTGTGTTTTTATGCACACATTTTTATTCTCAAGGATTTCCAGAAAGGTCTATTGTTGCTTCTGTTGCGTTTACTGTTATTTGTATTATTTTTATACTTCTTTGCCACTTCAGAGTACACTCAACTGGGTTAAAAGGAAAAAATGTCAAAAATAATAGAAGCCAAAAGCAGACAAAAGGCATACATACCAGAGATATGAATAACAGATAAATATTCCAATGCCAGAGTGAATCACATGAAAGCATTTTAACCCAAGGTCTGCTAGAACAGTTATGATCTAATGGTTTTCTTAAAAACCAGTAGATAAAAGTTATTTGAATTCCCAAAGGAATATTATTTCACCAAAGATTCGAAGCTGATTACTGCTAAATGTCAACCAGAAGTAGTTGTCCCTAGCATTAACTATCAGCTTTGCAGTCTTTCTTATGCTTATGATGAAAGAAGTGCCATTCAACCTAAGAAACTAACTTTTGCCTAGTTACTACTGTAATTCTAGAATCTTTTTTTTAAGTTTACCTGTTTATCTGCTAGAAAACAGGTATTTTGTTTTAAAGGGATATTTTTGTAGGACATAACTTGTTGCTGTGCTTCTGAAATGAAAGCATCAATCACTTGCTTTGATAGCAGTCAAAACATTATCTTCTAAAATTATTAGGTCAGGGGCCCTGCCCTTTTACTCAGGATTGAAAAATTGTATCACTGACATTTATCTTACATGTTTTGACTAGCTTGCAAGAAATTGGAAAGCAAGGCTTCTTAATAATACAATATCTATATTCGCCCATGAGCTGTTCAGAGCATCCAGTAGTGGGAGGTGCTTCAGTCTCTTCCTAGTCAGGCTGGGCTTAATTATTAGGACGCTCCTCCTCCTCCACGGGATCCTCTCCTAATGAAGAATTTGATCCAACTGCCCACATCTTGTTTTGTTTCTTACCCATTGTTAAAAAGGATATAGATAGATAGATAGATAGATAGATAGATAGATAGATAGATAGATAGCTTTTCATAAGACCCTGTGCAACCAATCTGCAAACATCAACTCCATCAACCAATCAAGAAGTAACAACACAGCCAACCAACCCACTTACAACAGAGCCAGCACACCATACCTCCCCACCAGTATTTATGGAGAGACGGCAGCTTTGATCACACTTTGCGCACACAAGCACGAAGCCAAAAGCACCAGCCTGAACATGGCGAGTGGGATCTCATCAAAACGTTGCCAAGATACTCTCAATCTTACATGGGAAAAGACCGAACACGCCAAGACCTGCATACCTGTACCCATGAAAATCTACAAAAACATACATACATATATATATATATATATATATATATATATATATATATATATATATATATATGTCTTGGTGTATTCGGGTCTTGTCCGTGTAAGATTGAGAATACCTTGGCAACGTTTTTAAATCTCATCCATCATCTTCAGGCTGGTGTCTTCAGCGTTCTTCTGGGAGAAGTGCGTGATTGTGGCTGTTTTCCCTTTTAAACTCCAGAGTTTAAACCAATCAAGAAGTAACAACACAGCCAACTCTCTCTCTCTCTCTCTCTCTCTCTCTCTCTATATATATATATATATATATATATATATATATATATATCCTATTTTCATGTGGACACTGTACATTTGAGTAATCAGCATGAATTTTTTTTCTTGTTAAAATATTGAAACTCAAAAGAAAAAGACTATAATGAACAATAATAACAAAAGAAAAATAATTGCATTTTAATGGTTAAAACATAACAAAGAAACTCAAAGAATAAAGAGTTCTATATGATAAGTTTGATAAATCTCTGCTTGAAATCAACTGAGTCAATCACCTGATCATTATATGTGGACCATGTGCCATTAAACAGAAAGATTAAAAAAAACAGAATAAATGTATATTCTAAATTGATTCCTTAAAATCAGAGCAATTACTTTCTATTATGAAAATTACCATATTTTTTGCACTATAAGCCACATTCCCCCCCCCAAAAAAGTGGGTGGAAATGTCTTATAGAGTGAATATTGATAAAGCCCGCCCACCCGCTGGCCTCCACCCTTCGGTCCCTGCCTCCCAGCAATTTGTCTCCTTGCAGCAAACAGCAGACAGCCTGGTCAGCTTCTGCATAGCCTGATTTAGCACAAGAACCTGATTGGATCGGCCTCCTGGAATACCGTTGATCAGTTGTTCCAGATGTGGGGATTGCCACCCATTGCTGCCATCACCACCAATCACTGCCGCTGCCTATTGCCACCTCCACATGCTTCATTTTCAGCCTCCACGTGCCCCATTTTTGGCTGCTGCACATCCCATTTTTGGCCTGTTCCAGGCGGCAGGGATTGCCGCCGCACCTATCATTGCTGATCATCACTGCCACTGATCGCTGCCGATTGCCATTGCCACCTATCGCCACCACTATTGGTGGCAGGGAATGGCAGCAGCAATCGGCAGCAATTGGCAGCAGCGGCAATCAGCAACGGTGATGGTGGTGATAGGCAGTGGGGATCCACACCACCTGGAATGGTGTGAAAGTGGGACACATGGAGGCACAAAATGGGGCATGTGGAGGCTGAAAATGGGGTGCACAGAGGTGGCGATAGGCAGCGGTGATGGGTGGCGGTGGCAGCGATGGGCGGCGGCAAACCCCACAGCCTGGAAAAGCTGGTCAACAGTATTCCAAGAGGCCAATACAACTGCTAATCAGCTGCTCATGCTAAATCAGGCTGTGCTGAACCTGACCAGGCCTTTTGCTGTTTGCTGCAAGGAGGCAAATTGCGGAGGCAAAGGCAGATTTTTTTTCTTTTCTTTTTTCCAAATATTTTTATTATTTTTAAACAAACATACACAGACAAAACATACAGTATGCCGGTAGGTTAAAGCTCTTTTTGTACATCTTCTCCATTCTCATCTATTAATTATTTTTATATACTCTCATATGCAAAATATTCCATATTTTTAAATTAATTTATCTTACAGCAATTCATATTATCATCCCAGTACCATTCCCAGCAAACAAATACATACAAACAAATATAAAGAAAACAAAAACATAAAAATTCTTTTTTTGAGAACAGTATGCTTCGGACCCTCCCTTCTCCATACAGATGTAATTTCAATTACTCACTCATTTTATATATTCTATTCCATTTGTCATAACAATTTTCACTATTTTCCATAACTTCCCCCCCTTTCTCTAGCTTCTATAATCTTATTTCAATTATTTCATCATTCCATCATTTCATTGATTACATTTCTTTTTCCAATTTTCAATATCTTTCCAATCAATATTATTAAGCTTTTATCTGCCTTGTTTACAATTTTATACTATCTTATAAAACATATTTTACCCTGTAATTACTACTCTGGAGGATGATACCTCTATCTCTTCTAACCAATTATTTAACATTTAAATTTCACCTTTACCGTTACTACCTCTATTACCCTCTATTTTATAACATCTAACCATTATTAATCAGATAAGAGAATAAAGCCTTTAACAACTTAAAAAGAAAATGTGAAAACTAAAAGAAGTATGGAATGTTTTAATATTGTTTTTTGTTGTTAAAATATAGTGATATGGATGTTAAATGGTAATAAAATGGAAATATTTTAAATAGAAATGAACTAATAAGATGGATACTAACATTAATGGCTGAATTGAATTTGAAAAGAAATAATTACCTTAGTCACCATTGTTATATATATGCACATTTTTTTCTTTTGTTAAGATTAATGAATATTTGTAAAGGAATGTACCAAGCAGAGGCAGATCTTTTTTTCTTGTTTTCCTCCCCAAAAACTAGGTGCGTCTTATGCTCTGGAACATCTTACAGTGTAAAACTACGGTATTTTCTTTGCTTACCCCAGTTTTAACAAATTGACAATTTCCTTATTTTAGAGATATTCAACACCACATTGTGACCCCTATGTAAACTTTCCCAAATTATATTAACCTGAATATTAATTTGAAGCTAAATATTGTACATTCTTAAATGTATGATCTATTGATATGACAAAATTGGATACTCCAGTAATAACTTTCATTTTAATTTTTAAATCCTTATGAAATTGAATTTAATTTCCATTCAAGCACAGTGTTTTCTTAGCTAAAATTGCAGTCTGTTAAAGCATTGGTGCCATATTGTTTAGTTAATATACAGTATGTTTCAGCTATCTATATTGCCAAGCATATGTTGAAGGCAAATTGGCATAAATAGAAAACTAGTCTCACACATATTCTGACTTCTTATTCATAGTTTTTTTTTTATCAGTCTGGAACTTTCAAAAGAAAATCCAAGATTGAGTTGGGATAAATACTAATTCAGATTAAATGCCATAGGGATTAAGTGCAGAAAGAGATAAACTATGTTTTATCTGTTGAACATAAATTTCAACTGGAAGTGTGCGTGCACACCCACCCACACATTCAATCCTGTAATCCAGCTTCACCAATATAGGAAATCATGTTTTCATCTTTTATCATTCAACTATTAAGCAATTTATGTAAAGAGATAGCTAAAGTGGTTAGTAGAACAATAAACACAAATCACAAAGTATCTGCCACATCAAAAAAATCTATCCCAATTGTCATATACATATTTTATTTTTAACCATTCTGCCAACCTGCTTTTATTGTGTTTGGTATTTTCTTTCACTATGCTAACAGAACACAATATTTCTAAAGGTATACATTGACATTTTCAGACTGAAATATTTCAGCCCCCAATTCTCCAAGTCTGGATTGTGTAAGGCTATTCTTTCTTGGAAGTGTTCTATGAATGGCCAGTTCTGAGAGTGAAATATACAGAGAGAAGAATACTTCTTGAATGGGAATCATGGCACAGATTGAATATTGATCGTTATATAATTTAAATAAATATAAATCACTGTAATCATGTAGTTGAGTTGCATTCATGTTTTCCTTTGTAGAAATGGTGAAACAGCATATTTATTTGAGAGGTGGGCTCAGCCTATTTCCTAAGCCATTTGTAAAACAATCTGCTCAAACCTGTGGTTAACAATGATTCATTCTTCCATCTACTCTAGAGCCAGAAAGCAAGAGCCAGAATGGAAGCTTTAGAGAGGAATTTGAGAAAGAGGTCATTCTTGCTAAATGACTATTGACCATATAGACACTTCCATCAAAGATGAAAACAAAAATCCTCAATTTCTATCTAAGCCCAGCAACAAATCAGGAAACTTTCTAATGCATATAGCACTTATTTTTCCTGATATGGTAAATTTTAAAGACACAATTAACGCCTTAATATGTTCATATCCTATCCAGACTCAAAGGGAATCTGGAAATGCTCATGCATCACACTTCTTTAAAAGAATTGTATCTTTCTTTCCTGTTTCCTTTTTAATATAAATTTTATTGAATAAGTACACACAAACATAAACATAAACAAACAAACATTGCATTTTGAACCTGGTACCGCTAAGCTTGCTTCCCTCATTGTCCTTCACTTATTAAGTCCAATCTTTCAAAAGTTACTGGGTCTTTCTTCTATCTAGCCAACCATAGAAATTTTTCCATATTTTATAATAGTCCATTTCTTCTTTATTTTTTATCTCCTTTGTTAGTTTGTCCATTTCTGCGCATAAGATAATCTTCTTCAATAATTTTCTTTAAAATAATTTTCTTTAAAAGGTGTCACCAAAGTTATTTTTTTGTTTCTTGTCCAAATTTTTTGCCAATCATCTAATTTTATGTTGTAACCAAAATTTTTCATCCACGCAATCATTGTTTCTTTAACTTTTTCTTCTTCTAATTTAGCTTCTAATAACACTTGATATATTTTTTAATCATCTTTTCATCTGGTCCTAATAAGATTTCATCCAATTCAGTCCTATTTCTGCTAATGCCCGATTCTTTCTTATCCTTTAGATATTTAGATTGGAGTTGCAAATAGGCCCACCATTCCAGATCAATTCCCTGATCATTCAATTGCTGTCTGGTTTGTAGTTCGCCTTTATCATCTAGTAATTCCTCATAAGCAATAATTTTATCATATCGTAATAAATGTGGGTGCATTAATGCTTCTAGTGACAATAGCCAAATAGGTGTTTCTATGTACATTTGCCTTTTTATTTTAAACCATGTATTTAGGAGCGTCTGTCTCACTTTGTGATTTCGTACGTAGCTATATCCCTTTAAATTGTCTTGCCAGAGGAAGGTATGCCATCCCGACTGGAGGTTGTACTCTTCTAGTGTTAGTATTCTTTTGTTTGTGTGGTTAATCCAATCTTTAATCCATGTTAAAAAATTATGCTCTATATTACAACTCCCAGTCAGGAAGGCCAAACCCTCCTCTCTCCGTGGCATCTTGCAACAGCTTTAATTTCACCCTTTTCTTTTGCCAGATGAAGTCTGTTACCAATCTATTCAGTCTGTCAAAAAGGATCTTTCTAACTTTATAGGGGCATTTTGAAAAGGAATAAGATTTTGGGTAGGATGTTCATTTTTATTGTAGCTATTCTTCCCATAAAAGATAGATTTAATTTATCCCATTTTCCCATATCCTCAGTTATTCATTTTAATAGTGGGTCGTAGTTGTCTTTTTAAGTGTACTATGCTTGGCTGAGATTATAATTCCTAAATATTTTATCTACGATTTCAATAGCCATTGTTGCTGCCAATAGTTTTTTTATGTTTATTTGTCATATTTTTAGTAATCATTTTTGTTTTGCTCTTATTGATCTTTAAGCCCGCCACTTCTCCAAATTCTTCTAAGTTTTCTAATAACTTTGGTCCCGAAATTTGTGGTTCTTCTAAGATAAAGAGTAAATCATCTGCAAAAGCTTGTAATTTAAGTTCTTCACTTTTTATTTTTAGACCTTTTATATCTTTTTCTTTTTTTATTGTTCTAATTAAGGCTTCTAGTGTCATAATAAAAGAAGTGGCGACAGTGGACATCCTTGTCTGGTTCCTTTTGAATTTGAAATTTGTCCGTTAGTTCCCCAATTATCAGAATTGTAGCTTCCTGTTTTTGATATATGGCCAGAATCACATTTATAAATTTTGATCCTAGGTTCATATATTTACTTTGTTGCAAAATAAATTCCCATTTAACATTATCAAACACCTTTTTGGTATCCAAAAACAATAGTGCAGCTTGCTCAGCACTACGGTCCTCATAATATTCTAACACATCTAGCATTGTTCTAATGTTATTTTTAAGATGTCTGTGGGGAAGAAATCCACTTTGGTCTGTAGATATGAATTCTTTAAGTATTTTTTTAAAGTATTTCCTGTTTCCTTTTGAGTCTGGATAGGATATGAATATATTAGTTTTTTGTATCTTTTCTAAATAATTTCCAAAGCATGCCATTATTCCATATCTTTCTGTCTGGAACGCAGATAGCAGGTTGTTGCTACCAGTGGCAACCATGAGTAATCAATAAAAGTCAAGATGGGTACCACAAGCATGCAACAGGTCCCACCCTTTTTAACCTATGTAAAAAGGGTGGGTTTTAATTGTGTGGTTGTACTGCCCATCCTGACTTTTTGACCTCCTATAAAGATCCCTAGTTGTCACCTTCTGTATAACATTCTTTCAAACCTTTGAAAACAATCTTCCTCCTCATTCTGCTTGTCTCAGGACTAAACGTTCCTTGTTTTTCTAGTCCCTCCTTGTATCAGTCTGGTGAGGGAGTCCAGACAGGAAACATAAACAAATGGAGTAATGCTACTTTATTGTAAGGTTACATTAATACAATCTTGCAAGTCTGATAGTACATTTCTCCTCCATTGTCTTCACACTGAAAGAAACAAAGGGGTGTGCAGCCCAATTTGCTTCTAGTCTAAGGGTCCCCAATCCCCACACTGTGGTCGACTACCAGAATGTGGCCTATTCAGAACTGCACAACTATGTTATATATGTTGTATGTGTTATATATGTGTTATATATGTGTTATATATGTTTTATATATATATATGTATGTATGTGTGTGTGTGTGTGTGTGTGTGTGTATATATATATATATATATATATATATATATATATATATATATATATGTAGGTCTTGGTGTATTCGGGTCTTGTCCCATGTAAGATTGAGAATACCTTGGTGACGTTTCACGAGATCCACTTTCGCCATCTTCAGGCTGGCACAAGCACGGCCAAAGCACCAGCCTGAAGATGATGGATGAGATTTTGTCGAAACATTGCCAAGGTATTCTCAATCTTACATGGGACAAGACCCCAATACACCAAGACATACCTACCTTACCCGTGAAAATATTATAATATGAATATATATATATATATATATATATATATGTTAGGTCTTGGTGTATTCGGGTTGTGGAAATCTTGAGGGGAGCTGGGTCTTGTCCTGCAAGGTTGAGATTTGCATGCAAGCCAGTGACCATCTTCAGGCGGTGTCTTCAACTCCCCAGGAGAACGGGCTGGAAGACACCAGCCTGAAGATGACGGATGATGATTTCACAAACGCTGCTGGGTATTTCAATTCTTACACGGACAAGACCCGGTCATACACCAAGACTCATATATATATATATATATATATATATATATATATATAGATATAGATATATTGAATTTTGTAAGATTGGAATAGTTTCCATATCGCTTTGACAGTAAATCTCATCCGCTATCTTCAGGCTGGTGTCTTCAGGAGAACGGCTGAAGACACTAGCCTGAAGATGACGGATGAGATTGTCAAACGCTGCCAAGGTATTTCAATCTTACACGGACAAGACCCGGCAATACACCAAGACTCATACTTTTACCCGAAAATTCATTTAAAAATAAAAAATATATATATATATATATATATATATACACAACTAGCAGGCTGGCACATATGCAGCATATGCAACTCAACTTTGTACAAGTCAGGCTGTTCATGCATGTCAGCCCACCACTTTGCAACTTGAGTTGTGCGAGGTGCCCATGCACACCAACCCCTCCACTGCAGCCTGGTTCCCCTCTCCCCCACAACGAGGCTGCCAAGACACAAAGATTGAGGACCACTGGTCTAGTCCAAGTGTCCTCCTGGCTGTGGCTCTTTCCTGCCTTTCCAAAATACCACCGCCTTGTGATGCTGAATTATCCATTCGCTTGCTTATCTTCTGCACCCTTATCTGAACCTAATTCCAGTTTCTTTGAAACCTTTCTTGAACAGTTTGGTACACTACAGGTATCCTCATTTAGAGCTACATAACTAAGACTAGCAATTTGGTCATTAATGAAGGTTACTAAGTGAAACCAGAACTGTGCTTATGATCTTGCTTCAGCTTTCATTTGCATTAACAGGCATGTGACTGTCATAAACGTGAGGACTGGAAATACTTTCCCACCACTGTTATAAATGCAAACAGTTCTTGTGCAGGGCAGTTAAGTTAGTATGCAGCTTGCCCAGCAGGTTCACGTTTTCTAGGTTAAATCTAAGTGAATCTTGTTGGAAAGAAAGGCTTTCACCATTTTTTCCTCCCGGTTTTGTATGCAGAGATAATTTCTGTACGGAGATAATAAACGAGCACTCAATCAGGTGAGTTCACACCTGAAGTGGTGCTGGCTAGATAAGAGGTTTGCCACTTCTGAGAAGAATCTGTCCCTTAAAAGTGGTGCCTCCAGGCACCATCTAGTGGTAAAAAGAAAGAGGATTGTGGGAAAAATATTACTGGAACACGAAGAAATACACAATAAGGAAGAAAATAGGAAACGGGTGAGGGGGGAGAGAGACCCTTTTCCCCAGGCAGGATCCCGAGAGGGACGCCTCGTTTTGGAAAGCTCGTTCAGGTGGATTAAAAGAGGCGTTGATTCTCTCGAGCGAAAGGGCGGGCGCGTTGCACAACGGCGTAGACATTCGTGTCCAGGGACAAACGGGTGTTTTGTAACTAGGCGAAGAGGGGAAAAATTCACAAAGTTTTAAAATTATGTTGTTGAGCAATACGTTGACCGTCGCTTTATGGGGGGGACGAGGGGCTGTCGTTTAGAAAAGGACTCTATAAACTCTTCCTTAAGCTCTACCAGAAAGGGGAAGGCATCCCAAAGCTCAAACCCGGTCTGTTTTGACGCGCATTCTCTCGTGTGTGTGTGTGGGGTGTGTGTGCGTGCGTGTGTGTGTGTGTGTGTGTGAGAGAGAGAGAGAGAGAGAGAGAGAGACGCCTTTGAGAATGGGGCAGAGGAGCACTACACGCGCGCGCGCGCTCACACGCCCGCAGCCCCTTCGCCTGGACGGCCAAATCGGAGTAGGCGCCGCTTTGTAATTCTGTGTCTTTGTCTCCGGATCGAAGCCCCCCCCTACCTCCTTCCCGCCACGACTCCATCCGCCTTCTCCTCCCTCCACTGACATTTTTCAGGAAAAAGAAAAGCGGAGCAGCTGCCCGGGGAGGCATCACCCGCAGCAGCAGCAGCAGCAGCAGGGTGGGCTGCTCGCCTCCGGGGCCCCCCCCCGCTCTCCACACCCGCAGCAAGGAGCCTCGGCGGCAAGGGAAGCCCTTGGCTCCGCTCTCCAAGGCATGCCGGGCATCCGCTGGAGCTGGGAGGAAGCTTGGCCCCGGCAACGCTGCCCTCCGCCATCCGACAGCGGCAGCTCTCCTCCCGCCTGACGAGAACCGCCGCCGAGCTCTTTCCGGAGGGAGGAGGAGGAGGGAAGCGGCTGCATTGAGTTGCCACCAGACGGAATTGCGTCGCTCGCTGCCCCCACCCCACCCCGCCCGCTTCCCACGTCTGCCGTTGAACTTGTTGCAGAGGGAGAGCGCGGGGCTGGCCAGGAGCCGCCTGAGCGGCTTCGCACGAGCGCCGCGGGAGCCTCGGCCACTTTCAGGTCCCCTCCATGCCCAGCGAGCGCCTGGCCGGACTTCTGCCCTCAGGTAAGGCGAAGGGGAGGAAGACGGCCGAGGAGGGCTCCGTGCGTGGGCTGGTGGCTGGACACCCCTCCTTCCAGGCAGAGGCCTCTTGAGCTCCCCCTTTCCAAATTTACGCCCCTCCCTCCCTTCCTCTATCGCGGGTGATTCCTTCTCCACCGCCAGAGCTTTGGCGCGCTCCCAGCGGGGCAGCATCAAGTGGCGGGAGAGTTTGAGAGGGCGCCGGAGCAGCCCGGGCAAGGTTGCCCTTGCAGCTGGAGAGAGGGGCGTCATGAGGCGGGGGTCCACTGAGTCAGTTCGGTGTGTAAGATGGGGAGGGGAAGCTAAAGTGAAATGGCTCTTGCTCCCTATCCGGAATCTCCATCCTGCTCCCAGTGAGTCCTTGGTCCAAGCCGAGATTTCTGCGCGAAATTTGCCTTGACCCTTTGAGGTCCACAATAGCCTCCTTATTGAAAGTGCTCATTGTTTTATTTTGGGCTGCATAAATAGTGTTACTGCTTTCCCACATGCACGTGCATACGTCATGCCTTGAGTGTGTTTGTGTATGGTACAACTCAGGCGCCTTATCCTTAACCTTGGCTCCCTAACACACGGATTTAGTCCTAATCTTCACCTGTAGAATTCCAACATCTCATTAGCTAGCCATGTTTCTGGGTAAGGACTTTAACCCTCCTTTCCCGCATCCCAACTGTGAGCGTTGCACCTAACGTCACCTTTTGTGCCTCAAATCAAGTGTATTTGAACATCCCAGCCCCAAACTTTCCATTTTAGGATTCTTTTTAACTCCTCAGGACCAACTCTCAAAACCTTTACTCTACCAACCGCTTTGCCCATTCTCTCTGCCATCCTAAAACTTCCCTTCAAGCTCCTTGCAAATTTTCATTCAGGATGAAGACCCCGACTTTTGCCTTGGCTATAGCTAACCTCCTCCCTCCCTCCCAAATTGTTCTTTTCATCCCTCCCTTTTTTTTGCATGTTTCCCACAAGTGGTTGTTCTGTCCAGTTCAACTGCAAATTTGATTTCCTCCCCGTCTTGCTGTTCAGCCTTAATTCCTGCCTTTAAAATTTCACTTCATTTTCTCTAAGGAACCTTGCAGGATTCTTTGTGAGCTGAGCTGTTTTTCAGCTTGCCTTTTTTACTCAAGAAAAGCTTCTCTATATCAAGTTGGAGGCTGCTAGTTCTCTTCTCTCTGCCTCACTTCTTCAGTACAAGAGCCTGGAAAAATAGGAGTGTGTGGTATGAAGTGATGATCATGGGGATAAAGGGAATCAGCTGTAAATTGGCAAAGTGACATCTTCACACCTTCTGCTTAAAACCTATGATTTGCAAAGAGATGTAAGTAGATGTCCTAGCAGGGTTCTTTCTGTAGCACTAGCCTAAGTATTCAAGACAAAAGAAAACTCCTCAGTTCCCAAACAACTATTTGCAGCTGATGGTTGTAGTAGACAAGTGGGAGGAAGGTCAGGATGTCGGAGCCTTCCTGGGAATCAGAAAAGAACCAAATATTGCTGAGCTAGGAGTTATCTCTTGGTTTGATAAAACTGCTGACTGATTACCACTCCTGGATCTGACAGGCTAGCTGATCTGCTTGCAGACAGTATATTTTTTGCTGCATTTTGGTGCATGTTGATCTTCC
>CM019159.1:24393635-24630354 GCA_009733165.1 Naja naja | reverse complement strand
TCCCAGTGAACCGGGATCTAAGTTGGTCAATGTGCCTGCTCCAGAGGAGAGGCCATCCTCTGTTTGAACCCTGTGGGAAAGAGGCCAGTGATGTGAGTTATTTCAGCAGGAATCCACAAAGGTTCACCTGTAAGGTTCCTAGCATAGAATCTCCCAGAATCTCCCACACTGAAAGAACCAACTTGGAAGTGGAATCCAGTGGTATTGGGTGCATAAGTGGGATGAAGTCGGGTCAAGGGAAGACCTATTTTCCTGCCCATTAACAACTCTGCTGGGGACAAGTTAGTTGATGGGCTAGGAGTGATGTGCTGAACACCAAGAAGCTTTTCAAGCTTTCAGAGATCCCCAGGACCCAGCTGCTGAAGCTTTTCTTGGAAGCGTAAATTACTGTTCAGCTCTGTCGCCGTTAAGGGCAAGGGTGCCTAGGTGCTGGGGCGTAGCATGTCTGATGCCCTGTTGAGCTAGAAAGGATTCAAAATGTTAGACGTGAATTGAGGGCCATTGTCAGAGACAGGACATCTGGTAACCCATGGGTTACAAAGAGCTTTTGAGCTGCTTGATAACAGCCTCAGTAGTAGTAGAAGTCATGAGAATAACCTCTAGCCATTTGGAGTATGCATCAACAATTACTAGAAACGTGTGCCTCTTGTAGGACCTGCAAAATCAATGTGGATTCTAGACCATGGGCCCCTAGGACATTCCCATTCCTGTGTGGGGGCGTGAGGTGGGGCAGGCCTGACTACCTGGCAATTGGGACAAGATGCAACCCAGTTTTCAACCATTTTGTCAATACCTGGCCACCATACATAACTCCTGGCCAAACCTTTCATCTTACAATCCCAGGATGACCCTCATGTAACATTTCCAAACCTCCTTTGCAGTTTTGCAGGAATAACCACCCTGTTACCCCACAAAATACATCCTCTTAATACAGATAATTCAGTTTGCCTGGATTTGAAAGGTTGAGCAAAGTGAGGTAGATCTTGAAGAGGCCAACTTTCTTAATCCAGCCCATAACAGGTGCCAACACAGCATCTTTGGCAGATTCTCTGGCAATCTCAGCAGCATGGACTGGAAGCTTAGCAACGGTCTCCAGAAAAAGGTGTGAGTCTCAAGTTCACAGTCTTCCTTGTGGCAAGGTAGTGGGCAACCACTAGTGCATCAGCATGTCCAATGTCCTTGCCAGGCCTGTGAATCAGTTTGTAGGAGTAGGCTGCAAGAAATTCAGTCCACCTCAGCATTCTTGGTGACAGGATAATAGGTGTAGGTTTGTCTCCCGCCACGATGCCAAGCAAAGGTTTGTGATCTGTAATAATGGGAATGACCTGCCATACAGATATTCATGAAATTTCTTAACAGCTGCAACAACTGCTAAGGCCTCCTGTCCAATTATTGGTTCCTCTCTGCTTTGGACAGCGCAAGCGAGAGTAGAATGCAATTGGGGCTTCCTGCCATTGGGAAGCCTGTGGCTCAAACCCCTCCCACTCCAAAAGGGGATGCATCACAAGTCAGAACAACAGGTAAATTCTCAGAGAATTGAATCAACACAGCATCAGACGCGGATTAGTCTCTTAATACTGTTAAATGCTGACTGTTCCTTCCGCCCAGATCCAAGCAGCCTTCTTATCAAGTAAACGATGTAAGGGTTCAGCAATAGATGCTTTGTGAGGTAGAAACATGTGATAAAAAGTTAATAAGGCCAAGGAAGGCTTGCAGATCTGACTTGTAACGAGGTTTAGCTTCCTTGATTGCTTTAACCTTGGCATCAGTGGGGTGATGCCTGTTTCAATCATGTACCCCAGGAATTCAACTCTGTCTGTTTGAGAGTGCATTTGTCTTCCTTGACTTTCAAACCTGCTTTTCTGAATCTGGTAAGGACTTCTCTTGAGTCTCTCTTGAAGCTGATGTCATTTTCAGCAGAGATTAACACATCATCAAAATAAGGCACTACCCCAGGCAGTCCTTGCAACATTCTTTCCATAAGACTTTGAAAATGCCAGGTGCCACGCCACTCTAAATTGTGAGTCTTTACATTTGAAATTAGAAGGCATCCTCTAGAGTCACAATGCTCTCTGAGTGCAGCATCGGCTGTTCAATGTTAATTGATATGCCTGAGCGCTGCTAGAATGAAGTTTAGCAAATACTCTCCCCCTGCCAGGGAATGGAGAAGATGATACCAGGCAGCAGGTAGGCTAAGTATTCTCTGTTATGCTGAGCACATGCGGTGGGCAAAGGTCCCTTGTAGTCACCACACAGATTCTCACTGATTGGTCAGTTCAATAACGCACTGGACGTGGATATGGGTGTTTCCAATGGGAGTGGTCAGGTAGGGTCCAACCCCTTTGAAGATGCATTGCAGAATTTATCTAATTGTGCATCAAATTTTCCTTTAAACCTTAAAAATGGACCTCCTGGGCTTTAAAACTGAATTGGGCTGCATGTGGGGTCTAAACTGAAAGCAATAGGGGCCCCCAATTGCCCTTCCTTTGGGGAAAAGATCTCTGGAAACTCAGACTTCAAGGACTCTTCCCAGTCAGAACTGCTCATGGAGTGATGGATGCCAGTCACGATGCCAAGTGGCTTGAACCACTCAAGTCCCAGCAAACTTGGGCTATCCTTGTCCACGATGGTCAGTGGCAAACGCTTGGTGTGGCCTTTAAACTGCATCGCTGAATTTCTCGCCTCCAACTACTGGAATTGTTCCCTTGGTAGTCTTTGAGGTCAGTGCTTGCTTCTGGAAATGTTTTTCTGAATTCTTGAAAGAGTCTGTGTATAGTGTCCCATGACACCATAGATAAATAAGAGCCTGAGTCCACTTCCATGGCACGGTCTCCTCTTCAATAAACACCTTCATGTACTTTTCTGCTATTTAAATGTGAAGACTGACCAATGGATATTGTTTGGTGAGTTTCACTCTTGCCATTTGCTTTTTGATTTACCCCATTTTTCCAATTAAATTGTTGGGCTTAAAATCTTCCTCAGGAAATTTCTTCCTGAATGGTGGAGTTCTGGATGATTTGCAGACTCTGGCTATATGGCCCCGCTTCTCTAACAACGAGGCAAATGGAGTCAAAGAACTTGATTCAGTGCGGGTGGCCCCCACAGCCTCTGCAAACGAATCCTTGCCTGTTTTTCTCAGAGTCTTTTCTTTTCTTCTCCATTCTGAGCTTAAAAATCCCTCTTCTTCCTCACTGCTATCCGAATCAGAGTCTATTTGTTTGCAATGAGTTGTTGAGGATTTTTCCCCATCAGAATGGCTTGAGGCCTGGCTCGAGGCCTTGTTAATCTTTTCATGGCCGCAGCTGAGGACTTGGTGGCTTCTGCTGAAACAGCCTCTTCAATAGCCTCTTTTTAAGCGATTTTGGTTTCATTAACAGTTTGCTTTGTAAGATCTTATCTTTAAGGCCCAAAACAAACCGATCACGCGATGGCCTCTTCACGCTGGTAAAGTCACAAGCACCCCAATGTCCCTTGCTTGCCAGAAGTCATTAACACTCTCGCTATCCCTTGATCCCGACGGTAAAATTCGTTCTTTAATGAGGCACGATACTTGTGGGGCGAATGGGCTCTTAAAAGTCTTTCTAATTGGCCATTCTATTACCTTCAATTCTGCTGTTCCGCCAACGCCGCCATTTTGAAGACTGCCGACCGCAGTGTGAGAAAGACCGCCTCTTCCGCCTCTCGGGATGCCGGGCGAGATCGTTCCCTTCCAGGAACATGTGGAACCGGTCTGCATACGATTCCCAGTCTTCCGCCGCCGGATCGAACGGTGCTGGGGGTGTTCAGCGCAGCCATCTCGCCTCAGTTGTTGTCTCGTCGCTGCCTTCTTCAGGGAAATCCCATCCTCGCCGCCAGTGTTAAGTTTGCATGAAGAGTCAGACGCGAGGAGTTCCAGCAAAAGACTTTATTAATGACAACAGCTCGAATGGACCCGTCCGGTAAGGCTACGGCTGTTTATAGCCGGCAGCCAGAGCGCTAGCCAATGGGAGTGCAGGGTTTCTTCCCAAGACTATTTAAACCAATACCATTTGACATTTTACAAGACCAATTCAAATAAACCAATAACATTTAAACCTACATACATAACACTTTCCTCACAGAAAAGAATCACTTAGGGCAATGAATACCAAAATCAAGCATTCATATAATAAACACTCTATTATAATATGATACTAAATATAACATATTAGAAGGCTAAGAAAATACAACAAAGTTTAAAAATGTAGATTTATATTGAAAATATATTTGTAATTTTTAAGTGTGTGTTGAAAGAAACATTTTAATTCTTTGTCATTTTGGAAAAGAGTGAGCTACACAGACAGTAAACCTCAGTGGGCTTACTTCAAAATAGTCATATTGTGCTATTAATATTGCTTTTAAAATATTCTTTGAAAAAATTAAAAATGATCATGGAATCCTTTGTATACTTATTCTGTATAAATATTTTTTTTACTTGGGGTGTTTTATTAGATCAGAGAAACAAACTGCAGAATAAAGTCCACAACAAATAACACTGACTCTGAAGTTATAGCAGCTGTGCCTTAATGAAATTAAAAATCAAGCATTGTTTCTCTAACGAAGTAATGGGCAGAGAATGGGGCATGGCTATATGATAGGGAAGTAATACACAGGTTTTATTTCAGTACTCTGGAACTGAAATTGAATTTCCCCAACCTAATCCAAGGCTCAGCTGGTAAATGCTATTTATTAATAGATCACTACTCAGGATTTATGTTTCTCAGGTTTTGAGAGATTCTTCTTATGGGAATAGAAAACCCTTGTTACATTTCAGTAAATTCACAAGCAGTTACTGTTGTGTAGTGAGCTTCAGTAGGCAAGAAGCAGACCAGCATAATACAACAACATTTATTGACTCTAAACTGGAACTGAGGAACAGCAGGCAAAGGCCTGTAATTTTACACTCTGGGCCCACAGGGCCTTAACCAATCTTAATACTTGAAAACCCCACCCAAATATGAATGTTCTAAGTTTCTCTCCAAAACAGTTGGAGTTGACCGTTGGGGTCATCTAAAGGCTAGTCTAACTTTAGCAGAGCTCAACACAACTTTATATGCTCAATACACAACAGTTACTTATGGAAATGAATTATTCTGGATGAACATGAGATTATTTATTTATTTTATTTATTTTATTGGACTTATATGCCGTCCCATCTCCAAAGACTCGGGGCGGCTCACAATTAAAACATGCAAATACAATAAATGGATTAAAAAAGAATTAAACCATTGTGAAGTCCAATAAAGCCGAATTAAAGTTAAAACTATCCCATACCCCCCACGAGGTAATCACAGCCCGACGTGGTCAAATAGCCAGGTCTTCAAATCGCGGCGGAAGGTGCGGAGGTCAGGGGCCAGACGGAGGTCCAGAGGCAGTTGGTTCCATAAGTCCGGGGCCGCCACAGATTAGTTTATCTGAAGGATAATTTGCTGGATATTTACATTTCTTTGTTTAAAAAAACACGAATACCAATAAAGGAGAATATTTGTAGCTCAGGGTTGAAATGAAGTGTTCTCTGAGCTTGGTTGCTTCCTTGCAGATGCTTCATTACACAACTAGGTAACACCAACAGTGTTCATCCCTCAAACAAATGAAAGCAGAAGAAAAAACTAGACTTCCTTCATCAACCTAATCACCACTTATAAAGCCCTGTATGGCTTGGGTCCGGGGTGCTTGCAAGAACGTCTCCTTCAGCTGACAAATACCAATCGTCCTCTGCGCTCCCACAGATGGGGCCTCCTGGGGATACCGTCAGCTAAACAGTGTAGGCTAGCAGCCCCTAGGGGTAGGGCCTTCTCTGTGGGGGCGCCCACCCTCTGGAATCAACTACCCCTTGAGTTGCACTTGGCCCCTGATCTCCGCTCCTTCCACCGCGACCTCAAAACATGGCTATTTTTGCAATCCGGCCTGGACTGACAGGGGATCGGGGTTTTTAATGTGATTGTTTATTTGGCATAATTTAATATCTTTTAATTTCTTTTAACTTTTGTACTTTCTGTCTTTTATGTACGCTGCCCTGAGTCCTTCGGGAGAGAGGGCGGCTTATAAATCCAAATAAAACAAACAAAACAAACAAACCACTCTCCAAGCTGAACTCTGCCTAAAGATATCTATAGTTGACCATGCATCTTTTACAATGCAAGTTCTGATAACTGGGTCAATTGAAGGCTTTTCACATCCATATTTGTGGGTGTTTCAGCTTAGCTTGAAATCTGAAAGGCTGCTTGGTGTAGCCTACTTTTATGGCCATATCATGAACTTACTGAAGTATTCTTGTTGAACTAAATAGGTTTTTCCAGGAGCTCTCCTTTGCCAATTGACTTTTTTTTTTTTTTTGCTATTTACTGTGAGCTCACTAACACTTCAAGCCTAAGGCCCCTGGCACAGACAGCATTGAGGGCATTCACCGTTATTGTGCTGGTTTCCCTTCTTTATAAAAAAATTTGCTCTCTGTTTGCCAACCATTGGATTGTTCTATATAATCCACAAATTGGTCAGCTCCAACTGGCTGCCTCTGAGAAGATTCACCAATTTTCAGTCAGTAAGAAGTTTTTAAAAGAGGCTATTTTATTCTTCAGCAGGAGAAAAGAAATCCGAAATGGAAATGTGACCTGGATTTGTCAGACAATTTGAGTTACCATGGAGTTTAAAAGACTACAATTTTACTCTTGCTTTTCATGAATTTTTTTCCTTCCAGCAAGGTTTCTGAATGCGCCCCCAAGCCTATTAGCCTGAAAAGATCAAAGCTGAAGATTGATGTATTGCATTTAAATTGGTTCCGCAATAGCCAGGATATTTATAAAAAAAATTATAACTTATCTATATCAATTATAGTTCCAAGTCAATATTTTTATAGAATCGTATTATAATCTAATGCATACATATCAATAAGCTTTATTGCCATGAAAGGATGCAATGAAAGGCAATTTTTACTATTTAAGAGAAGTTTATCTAAGCATTAGGAAAACTACAATAAGCAGATACTGCAGTCACCAGTTTGTGAGGTGATTCAGGATTTCATCAAACAGATTTCCAGGATCAGAGGCAGATCTATATAGTGTAGCATTATAAACATTTCTGACATGCCAAAACAGAGAAGGATTGTTCTAAGGACTGTGTGAGATGAGGAATATACATACGTATTTTATTTTCAGAAAAGGAGAACAGAAAAAAAAACAACCCAACTGTAGGTTTCAAAGTTAATTTCCAGGAATTTAAAGTGCTAATTTAAAAAAAAAACTCAGTAAAAATATAACTTTAATGTGGTTTTCTTTATTTCAGGAGCTATCAAAATTAGGTTTGCTTCAAAATACAGCTTTTCACTAAAGTCAAACTGGGGTTACAGAGTCAATGCAATGAAATGGAAATTGATATTAATCATCAGTTCTAGGGCTGGCAAGTAGCCTTTCCTGATGGGGTTAGTAATATGTCATTTCTGATAGAGTTCATGACCTGGTGCCATCTGCACCATGTGGATTTTGTTTACTTTGATGATGTCACTGATAAGCACCTGTTGTAAGCCAGTATACAGTTTAATCTTGAAGTTGAAATGCCCTCCCCCACCACTACCACAAACAAAAGATCCAAAACCCTTAGTAGTTCTGCATACATTTTCTATTCCATTTAGTTCACATTACATTCTGGTTAATTAATTCAGAACTCCCAACACACAATATTTTTGTAAGACAATATTCAGAAGTGTGTTGGAGAATATGAAATAGATGCAAACTGAGGATTTGTACAAGGAGTGAAGATTTTTATGGTCACTAGAAAATACTTTGCATTCATGAAGAGAACACATTGCTAAGTACAACATTCAAATATCTCCAAACTATAGGATCCAATATCTAAAACATATGAAATATTAATGTCCTTGGCAGTTGTTTTAAAGTTCTCAAATCAAGTTCATGGCAGGTTTGAAAGGCAGTATTAATGATTGTTATTCATCATGCTAGACATAATAGTCTGTTCAATTCTTATAATCACCCTAAATTTCAGTTCCACTGGGATTTTTTCCTTTCAAAAGAACATTTAACTTTTTTACAGTTACTTTTTTATGAATTGCTCCAGGGATGTATATGAATATTCCATCTTTCATAATATAATAACCTTTCTAGTGAACTGCAGTGACTATAGCTTTCTAGGTTTCAATTAGATCATGAGAAAAGAATCATGAAATTGCTTCCATGGGCTTTTTCAGATCAATAAAGTGAGCAAAATGGTGGAGAATATGCACATGAGAAGATGGAATAGCAGACTCTACCAATAATACATCACAGTTGATGGCAAGAATCCCAGATCTGGTACCATTGCATCATTTTGTCTGGTATACCACTTACTCCAAAATAATGTGCAAAACCTAGCCCAATTTCCCAAAAGCTAGTGATAATTTAAGTTGAAGTCATTCTTAATTTGTGTGTGTGTGTGTGTATGTGTTGCAAACAACCCTAAAAATATGAGATCCAGGTGTTACTATAAAAGAAGAGACAGACATCACAATCTCCAGAACTTAAACTATATTATCCACTTAGCTTTCATTAGCCTCTGCTAACATCATCAGAGTATAAAAACTAACATTGGAGAGATATTCACCTTGATGAATCATTGATCAATTTAGCCATTAGGATGGTGCATAATAGGCCCATCCACCCTAGGCGGGTGGAAGCGGATGGTGTAAATAAATGTATGTATGTATGTATGTATGTACGTATGTATAATTTTCATTTTAATTCTGTTTTGAAAGGGTGGAGTTACAATAATTATGTTACTAGCTCTTAGCATAAGCTCACCAAAACATCACCAAAATAATACAGGCATCACTTAGCATAGACATCTGTGGGGCAAGAGGAGTACATGCATTTTGAACCAAGGGCTGGGATGTTGTTATCACTGTTGCTTGTAAAGGGCACATAACAGAAAAATGGGTTTATAGGAATGGGTTTTCCTATAAAGTCAATTGCCATAAAGCAACAGACTATCTACATTCCTTAGATTTTTAGGAAGAAAAAGGTCTGGCTGTATTTCATATTTTGTGCGTAAAGGGTATATGGCTGTTGGGGTCAAGGCGGTTCTTAAAGCAACTTGGAATTTTCCTGGATTATTTATTTATTATTTATTTTATTAGACTTGTATGCTGCCCTCTCTCCCTAAGGACTCAGGGCGGCGAACAGTAAAAAAGATCCAGTACAAATTACAATAAAAACCATTAAACAAATGCAAGCCTAATCAATATTATACAAAATTTAAAATTAATTAAAACAAAAACTAAAAACCAACCCGCATCCCCCAAGGTCAGTCCAGACCGGCCTGTTGGAACAGCCAGGTCTTCAGGTCCCGGAGGAAGGAGCAGAGATCGGGGGCCAAGGGGAGGTCCATGGGGAGTTGGTTCCACAGGACGGGTGCTCCCACAGAGAAGGCCCTACCCCTGGGCACTGCCAGTCGACAATGCCTAACCGACAGTACCCCAAGGAGGCCCTGCCTGTGGGAGCGTACCAGGCGATCAGAATGTGATGCTGGCAGGAGGCATTCCCGCAAGTACCCTGGACCCAAGCCATGTAGGACTTTGTAAGTTGTTACTAACACCTTGAATCTCACCCGGAAGGCAACCGGCAACCAATGCAGGTCGCGCAGGAGGGGTGTAACATGGGAGTATTGGGACACCCCCATCACAACCCGTGCAGCTGCATTCTGCACCAGCTGCAACCTCTGGGTGGTCCGCAAGGGTAGTCCCATGTAGAGAGCGTTGCGGTAGTCGATTCAGGAGGTGACGAGTGCATGAGTGACTGTCCGTAGGGCATCTCGGCTCAGGTAAGGGCGGAGCTGGTGAACCAGCCGGACCTGGGGAAAGGCCCCCTGGTCACAGCTCCCACCTGCTCCTCCAAACTGAGCTGTGAATCCAGTAGGACACCCAGGTTCCACGCCCTGTCCACGGGGGGCAACACCTCTTCCCCCATGACCAAAGATGGTATATCCTGAGTAATCCGAGATACTGGTACGGATTACAGAGGAAAGGGCAAGTAGCTCATCTTTAACAATTCAAGCCAGATCATTCCAATAGAGGAGAATGTTATAGCACTGAATAATAGCACTGAAGACAATACATAGTTGGGCAATGAACCAACTGCAAGAAAACAACCAAGGCAAGAGATTATGAACACTGTTCCATTGGTGTATCCTCAATGAAATGATTTCATGATTAAAATTATGCTGGACTGTGCTTATGATGAAATACTATACTATCTCATTTTTAAAAAATGAATTATAAAATGCTATTGCAACCATTGCTTCCCCCCCCCCCACGCAGAAAGCCAACATATAAAAATGCAGAATGATAGATGATTCCATTTACCCCATACCTATGTTCCACTGAATTTAATGGGGCATATTTTAAAAACATTATATATCAGAATGCAACGTGAATGTTAGGGAAACTGACTGAAATGCAAAATGAACTTCATATCAAGTGAGTGGTTTTAGAGAAGCAACTGTGAAATGGATGTTTATCCGTTACAGGACATCATGGGGCCATCACACAAGTGCTATGGAAGTCTGTCAAATGCAGGGTGAGAATTCTTTCAGCTCCAGTAATTATAAGCCTGGGATGAAGCAGTCAAGCATCATTTCCTGCCTAAGACAAATATCATTAGTCCTTAAACAAAAGTGGGGGAAAGGTCCAATGGGCTGTCCGTTTTCAGAGGTATTCGTAGCTGTCCTTGTTACCACCCCATAGAACTGTGAATAAATCCATGGCACAGATAGCTGAGAAAATAAAAGCACTGAATAAAAAGAGTTTATACATATATTTTTTAACAGTTCCTTATTACAGCTGGTGATTCCAGCACTCGATGATCTCACAGTCTGCTGTGTGGCTGCCAGAGAGCCTGCATACAAATAGATGCTTTTGTACCCGTGAACCATAGAAACCTGCATCAAATTGGCCTGCTTTCCTTAACTGAGCTGCACAGACAAAGATGAGTTTGTTGCTGATCAAGAAACAAGAGCTTTGTTTTTGCAAGACTTAGCCACGGGAGAAGGTCCACAGCGTAAAATGAAGCGAGAGAGAATGGGGAGAAAGAGAAACGAGAGGAGAATAGTGAACGGAAACCAGGCAACAAATCAAAGTGTAGGCTCGCCTTGTGGATGTTGGTGTTGAAAGTTTGCTGAAACTTCTTCTCCCTCACCCTTTCCTTTTTGTGAATACTAGTCACATTTCACAAGCTGAATAAAAATGAAAAGGAAAGGGTCTTTTATTAATGGAGTGCCTTTTGATTTGTAGAGCAAAACTGCAAGAGCTGATGTAGTTGCAAAGAGGATTAGATTGTCCCTTTGCTGACACACTGAATGTTTCTTCTTCTTCCTTTTGGTGACTCCCATCGAGAGGGGAGGAAATTCAGTACCCCTAAAGAAACTGTTGTATTTGATTACAATAGGCGAGCTCTCTAAAGCTGAGACAGAATATGTGAGAAGAGAGCTAATAAATTTAAGGTTTCATTAAGAAAACCAGCAAAAGGAGAACCACGTCTGAATTCCTTTGGGGCATTAAAAGGAAACTTGCAACAATCCCTATTAAGGAGCCTCATTTGTAGAACATAGATAAAGACTTATCTGCCTAAATATTTTAATCTCTCTCTCCCTTTCCCTTTTCTGTCTTTCCCTCTCAACCTGTTTCCAGTTCCTGCCTCTGATACATTTGCATATGTATCAGACTAATACTTTTCACATACTAACTAACATATAGACAGACTTAACCATATTTTGATTCAGAAACTGTGACCATCCTAGACCAAGCCAAGTCCAAAAATGCTAGGGGATTTCTAGAAGCCTGGCACCCTGACAAATTAACCATCAATAGGCAAATAGACATAAACAATATCTATATACTAATTCAAAAGAAACGAACAAGCCAAAAAGGGAACAAAAAGTCCAAGCCACCTCCTCACTAGCAAACAACACCCAGATGAAAATTAACACCAGACCAACAATCAAGTAAACAATACCCAATCAAAGAACTGCCAAACAAGCCAACAGTAAATAGTCTAACCAAAGAACCTCTGAGACCAATCCCATCAACATTGATAGCACAAGTAACTAGAATATAAACTAAGAGCAAACTCCACTCCTTACTAGCACTGATGATGTTACTTAGTTTGGGTAATAAAACATCTGCAAGAAAACAACCAAGATCAGAGAGCACCAAGAACCCTCATTTCAATCCTGAGCTACAAATATCCCCTTTATTGGTAACACTTGTCAGCATTTTGGTAATGTTCTAGTTATTTGACCGATCTTTATTTCTGAACTGTGAGATCCAATGCACGAGAAGAAACCCTGAGCAGTAATATCAGGATCCCATTCCCTTACCCACTCCTCCTGAAACTTGCAGTCAACTTTAAATAATTAGTGAGTGTGATTTTTACCTATGCAGAAGCTGTGATCATTTTTCTTCATCAAGATTTGACATTTGTCTTTAATCACAGTTGCTCTGTAATTTCCAGTTAGACTCTGCAAAAGCAAAAACAAAAATGGACTTTGTGTCCTTATCAGTTATCCTGCAAACATTGTCCAAAATAAAGAACCCCATTATCCCAACTGCATGGCAAGATCTTCATTAGGAGAAAATAAAAGCATGTTTTTCTATTTGTGGAAAGAAGTCAGGGTGTGAAGATACTTATCAGATGTAGAGAGTTTTGCACTGAAGGACTGAAATAAAGTATAAGCCAAATGTCTGGTGCTATTTACTGGTACAACTTAGTATTTCAGTGAACTTACACTCTTTATTTGGGGTTGGTTCAAACTATAATAATATTATAGCAATAGCACTTAGACTGATAGACTGCTTCACGATGCTTTACAACCCTCTCTAAATGGTTTATAGTTTGCCCCCAACAATCTGGGTCCTCATTTTACCATCTCAAAAAGAGGGAAGCTGAATCCATAGCAATAGCACTTAGAATTATGCACTGCTTCATACTGCTTTACAGTGCCCTCTAAGCGGTTTACAGAGTCAGCATATTGCCCCCAACAAACTGGGTTCTCATTTTACTGACCGTGGAAGGATGGAAGGCTGAGTTAACCTTGAGCTGTCAGAACTGAACGAGGGCAGAGTTAGCCTGCAATACAGATAGTCCTTGACTTACAACAATTCATTTAGTGAGTGTTCAAAGTTACAACAGCACTGAAAAGTTATTTATGACCATTTTTCACACTTACAACTTTTGTAGTATCCCCATGATCATGTGATCAAAATTCAGATGCTTGGCAACTGACTCATACTTATAACTGTTGCTGTGTCATAAGGTCATGTGATCCCCTTTTGCAAGCAAAATCAGTGGGGAAGCCAGATTCACATAACAACCATAATTTTGGCAGTAAATATAGGTGCAAAAAATTAATTACAGGTAGTCCTTGACTTACAAACATTTGTTTAATGACTGTTTGAAATTTCAATGGCACTGAAAACAGTGACATACATATGATTGGTTTTCACATTTACAACCATTGCTTCCCTATAATCACATGATCAGAATGAAGATGCTTGGTAACTGCCATGTATTTATGACACTTGCTGTGTCCTGGGATCATGTGATCACTTTTTGCAACCTTTAACCAGCAGAGTCAATGGGAAAGCCAGATTCATTTAACAAATGACTCAAACTAACTTATCAACTGCAGTCATTCACTTAACAACTGTGACAAAAAGGGTCATAATATGGGACAAAAGTCACTTAACAAATGTCTCATTTAACAACAGAAATTTTGGGCTCAATTGTGGTCATAAGTTGAGGACTACCTGTACTGCATTCTAACCCCTGCTCAACCACCCAGTGATGATATAACACAAGGATAGGCAATGCTATTGAGCTTTAAGTAATATATTGAATGAGTTTTTGAGGCTATATGATGAGTACTTTCCCAAAATAGATGCAGAGATAGGAAGTTCATCATAAAATGGCTGTCCAAGCATACAATGAAATTTCTATAAAAATAATAGGCCTTAAGGCATTAAATTATTCACACAGCTAGTTTGCTTGCTTGTTTGTTTGTTTAATTTCTATAGCTTCCCATTTCAGTCAATGACTCTAGGCACTGGTACATCTCACTTAAGTAGCACAATTATTTCTTACTTAGTTTCAATTGCCCAAGCTAGTATAAAAGCTGCACTCATGAATGCTATGATGGAGACAAGGAAGGGAGCAAATAATGAAATACACTATGCACAAGTACATATTTAAACAATTTGTGCAATGACATTGTGACAAAACATCGCACTGACACCAAATTGGCTGGATGCTGGCTACTGTTATAGTAGTTTTGTCTACAAAACGTTCCTTTAAGATTTATATAATATTTTACTATAAATCTACGTTTGTTATGAAAGATAAAATTTAAATCCAATATACAAAACATTCATGATTCATTTATGGGTACTGAAGACTTCCTTGCCTCATATCACGATGGCTGTTTTCAGTGTGTGAGATTTGTGTGAGAAATTAGCAGCTTCGTGTTTCAGTGCAGCAGGAAAAAAACACAGAATTGAGCTTTAGCTCATTCATCGTTCTGCCAATATAAGAACCATCAGTCAAGTGCACAACTAAGAGAGCTTGGGAAAAGTCATCTAAACAAGCAAGAAGGATGGCAAGTGAGGCAGATTTAATAGTGAAAAGGATTAGTTCAGCAGGAAACAAAAGACATTGGGGAGGGAAGCAGTGGCATGTGATATTTGTCTCTCTTTCTGTCTCCCTACCTTCTAAGCTTCGGGTGGGTGGGGTGGAACCCTGCAGCACAACATCAGAAGGTGCTGATGGTATGAATTAGGTAATGAATGAATTAGAATGGAATGAATTAGGTAAATCTTTTTCATCCCTAAGTACTGGGACCACAGCTCTGAGAATTCCCAGTTCGCATGCCACTGGTAGGAATAAATATTAGTTATACAGGTGAAACTCGAAAAATTAGAATATCATGCAAAAGTTCATTTATTTCAGTAATGCAACTTAAAAGGTAAAACTAATATATGAGATAGACTCATTACATGCAAAACAAGATAGGTCAAGACATGATTTGGCATAATTGTGATGATTATGGCTTACAGCTCATGAAAACCCCAAATCCACAATCTCAGAAAATTAGAATATTACATGCAATCAATAAAACAAGGATTGTACTTACAACAATATCAGACCTCTGAAAAGTATAAGCATGCATATGTACTCAGTACTTGGTTTGGGCCCCTTTTGCAGCAATTACTGCCTCAATGCGGCGTGGCATGGGAAGCTATCAGCCTGTGGCACTGCTGAGATGTTATGGAAGACCAGGATGCTTCAATAGCGGCCTTCAGCTCTTCTGCATTGTTTGGTCTCATGTCTTCATCTTTCTTCTTGGCAATGCCCCATAGATTCTCTATGGGGTTCAGGTCAGGGGAGTTTGCTGGCCAATCAAGCACAGTAATCCCACAGTCATTGAACCAGGTTTTGGTGCATTTGGCAGTGTGGGCAGGTGCCAAGTCCTGCTGGAAAATGAAGTCAGCATCCCCATAAAGCTCATCTGTGGAAGGAAGCATGAAGTGCTCCAAAATCTCCTGGTAGACGGCTGCGTTGACTCTGGACTTAATGAAGCACAGTGGACCAACACCAGCAGATGACATGGCTCCCCAAATCAACACAGACTGTGGAAACTTCACACTGGACTTCAAGCATCTTGCAGTGTGTGCCTGTCCATTCTTCCTCCAGACTCTGGGTTCTTGGTTTCCAAATGAGATACAAAAGTTACTCTCATCAGAAAAGAGGACTTTGGGCCACTGAGCAGCAGACCAGGTCTGTTTTTCTTTAGCCCAGGTAAGACGCTTCTGATGACATTTGAAGCCCATGTCCAGGATCCATCTGTGTGTGGTGGCTCTTGATGCACTGACTCCAGCCTCAGTCCACTCCTTGTGAAAGTCCCCAACACTGTTGAATGGCCTTTTCCTGACAATCCTCTCCAGGCTGCAGTCATTCCTGCTGCTTGTGCACCTTTTTCTTCCACACTTTTCCCTTCCACATAACTTTCTACTAAAGTGCTTTGATACAGCACTTTGGGAACATCCAACTTCTTTTGCAATTACCTTTGAGGCTTTCCTCCTTATGGAGGGTGTCAATGATGGTTTTCTGCACAACTGTCAGGTCAGCAGTCTTTCCCATGATTGTGATTCCTACTGAACCAGACTGAGAGACCATTTAAACGCTCAGGAACCCTTTGCAGGTGTTATGGCTTAATAAGCTGATTAGAGTGGGACACTTTGAGCCTAGAATATTGAACCTTTTCACAATATTCTAATTTTCGATTGGATTTGGGGTTTTCATGAGCTGTACACCATAATCACCACAATTATGACAAATCACGTCTTGACCTATCTTTTTTTGCATGTAATGAGTCTATCTCATATATTAGTTTTACCTTTTAAGTTGCATTATGGAAATAAATGAACTTTTGCACGATATTCTAATTGTTCGAGTTTCACCTGTATATTTGAAGTTAATGCCTAATTACTGTTCTTCAGAAAAGGTAACTTCTGTTTGAAAGCCGATCGTCCCAGATTGCTTTGAATTTAAAATAAAGGACCATAAGAACCAGAGTCTTCAAACTGCCTTTTAATAGTTGGCCAAACAGCTTATCAGGTCACAATTGATGCACACTTTATCAGGTCAGCCTTTCCCAGTATAGTAAGATAATTATTAATACACTGCATTTCTATTAAAATTAGGATAACTTTGAACATTGGCATATTTTATAGAACTCACTGTTTTTGACTGTCTGGGTGCATTCCTGTTTTCCTCTGTCCTCTTTTGTTTTTACAATACTTATGCGAGGCATAATACTCAGAGGTCATGACACACATTTCATTAGAGGAAGAAGTATTTGAACATGAGACCTGGTTGGGCCCAGAGGGGGGTGTCCCTCTGGTTGAGTTATGCCCACCAGGTTTTCTGGGTTTTGCACCGCCACGCAGCCCAGGGTAGGGTGGTGGTGGTGTGGTTATTCGGGAGACCTTGTTTCCAGGGAGGTCTCTGTTGCAGAGATAGGCGGGAGTGAGATCCTCCTCCTGAGATGGGGGCCTAATGGGCTGGGTGGGCTTGCTAGCATACCTTCCCCAGCTGCTGTGTGGCAGCTGCCCTGCCTGGGCTTCTCGATCTCCCTCCGGGTGGCGGTGAAGCTCCCGGACCTTATGGTCTTGGGGACTTCAACTTGCCTTCCTTGGGGGGGTGGTTTGGCCCAGGAATTCATGGCTTCTATGGAGGCCATGGGCCTGACCCAGTTGATTCAAGGTCCACTCAGAGGGGAAATACTCTTGACCTAGTTTTTGTCTCTGAACAGTGGCGGAGTGACAGAGGGCAGGTCACTATTACGCACTTTGCCTGTTCCATGGTCTGATCACTATCTCCACGGCTGGTCTTCCAACAGGCCGTCCCCACTGCTGGGATGAGGAGCCACTTAGATGGTTCCCCAGGCTTCAATGGCCCTGGAGGAGAGGTTCCAGGCAGAACTGGGGTTTTTCCTTCTTCCCTTGCTCACAGCTCTGCCGAGGATCTGGCAATAGCCTGGCAACGGGCTGCATTGGAGGCCCTCGACAGGGTTGTCCCCATATGCCCCTTGTGCGTCATGGATCCTGCTAGCTCCTTGGTATACTGAGGAGCCCGGGATGAAGCGCCATCAAGGGGTTTAGAGAGCAGGTGGAGGTCTACCCTGCCCCAATCCCACCGAGCCCAGCTGAGAGCCTTTATTAGGACTTACCTGGTAGCTATGAGAGAGGCGAAGATCTTATCTCTCCACTCTCATAGCGCCCGCAGATAATCGCCCGCCGCCTCTGTTTCGGTTACTCGCCCCTCCTTCGGTTAAAGGAGGGCCGGACCCATATGCGGGGTAAGGCGGTGGGAATTTGTTCAATATCTGTCGGATAAGATTGCTCGTGATTGGACGGGTTATCCTCCGATTTGCAGTGGTCTGGGGAAGGGGGTGCAGGGAGTCGGGTTATCTGGGATGAGTTCGATCCGCTTCCGGGATGAAGTGGACAGGATTATGCGGGCATGAGTTCCACCACATGTTTGTTGGACTCAGGTCCTCCTGGCTGGCTTATGCCGCCAGGGAGGGCCACCTGCGTTGGCTCGGCAGTTATCAACGCTTCTTTAAGGGAGGGTGTTTTCCCGCCTTGAAAGAGCGGTGGTGAGGCCCCTCCTGAAGAAGCCTGCCCTGGACCCGACTGTGTTAGACAACTTGTCCAGTCTCCAACCTTCCTTTTCTGGCCAAGGTTGTGTTGAGAGTGGTGGCTCAACAGGTTCCGCTTTTCCTGGATGAAGGACTACCTAGATCTCAGACACCGGGCTTCCCACCTGGGCAGCACGGAGACGCATTGGTCGCTGATGGATGATCTCTGGAGGGCTCGATGGGGTTTTTCCTCTGTCCTGGTCCTATTAGACTCTCAGCGGCCTTCAATACCATCGACCATGGTATCCTTTGCGCCGCTTGGGTGGGGAGTGGGGGCACCGCGTTCTTCGGTGGTTCTCCTCCTCTCGGGTGGTCGCAATCAGTGTTCGGGGGGTCAGGTCCCCTAGTGCTCTTGTGGGGTCCCCAGGGTCGGTCCTTTCCCCTTTATTTAACATCTACATGAAGCCGCTGGGTGAGATCATCCGTGGTTTTGGGGTGAAATTCCATCAGCACGCTGATGATACTCAGCTGTACATTTCACCCCAGGCCAGATCAGTGATGCCTCTCCCTGATGACCCGTGTTTGGATGCGGTACGGAACTGGATGAGCGGAAACATGCTTCACTCAACCCGCCAAGACTGAGTGGCTGTGCATACCGCATCCCGGCCCAGTCAAGATTATCCATCTTGGCCATAGGGGAGAGGTGTTGCCCCCTGTGGATATGCGGAATCTGGGGGTCCTCCTGGATGTATCGGCTCGTTGGAGGAGCAGGTGGGGGCTGCCAGGGGGCCTTTGCCCAGCTCCGCTTTGTTCACAACTGCCTTTTATGGATCGGGACGCCTCAAGACGATCATCACTCATGCCCTTGTTACTACCTCTAGGCTCACTACGCAACGCCTATTTGGGACTGCCCTTGCATACCATCCGAGATTGCAGCTGGTGCAGAATGCGGCGGCGCTGGTGGTGATGGAGTTACCCGTTTCCCATGACCCCTCTGCGCCGCCTGCTGGTTGCCGGTTGCGCCCGGGTGAGATTCGTTTTAGTGTTAACATATAAAGTCCTTCATGACATGGGTCCTCAATATTTAAGGGAGCTTCTTCCGATGTCAATACCGACGCTTCTGTCGCAGCTCATAGGCAGGGACTCGGGTCCCATCGGGTAATGCCGGCCGGCGTTCCCGACGACGAAGCCTTTTCTGTCGCGCGCCCTGACCTCTGGAATCAACTGCCTTTGGAGTCCGCCTGGCCCCTGACCTCCGCACCTTCCGCCATGAAGTTGAAGACCTGGTTATTTGACCAACCCGGCTGTGACCTTTTGGGAGGGTTATTTTAATTATTTTTAATTTATTTTATAAACGTTTGGACTTATAATTTAATCTAATTGTTTTTTAATGTATTTATTGTTCCTTGTTTTAGTTGTAAGTCACCGAAGTCTTCGGAGATGGGGCGGCATATAAGTTCAAATAATAAATAAATAAATAAATAATATATCACATTCCTTCTTGAATTTACTTTTTAATATCCTCTTGCTCTTTGGGCTTATATTTAATTTGAAGAATTTGTTCCCTCTGGCCCTAATTTGTCCTTCATTTCCTAGAATAGTATGACACATTCTCCAGAAACAAATAAGAACTGGTTGGATATGATCTTGGTGTTGAGTAGAAACATACCACGATACATTCCTTTGCAGTATCAAATCTTCCCGCTGCACATTAATATAATGGTCTAGAGCATACAATGATTTCCATCCACTACTTTATGCAGTCTTCTACCCAGTTATTGGTCTGTTGAATCATATTCAGATTTAGAATTTACTTCACAATACTTTGATGTGTATCACCTTGGCATGCACTATTCCTTTGTGTCTTATGAAGAAAATATAATAATAAAAAATTGTTTCTATCAACTCTGTTGCTCTGGACATTTAATTCCCTTTTCAGAAATTACAAATGTCACAAACAGTCTCTTTATGAACGTAACAAATGGAATGAAAAAGTAGAACTTTTCCTTATCATGGCTTACTGAGGCTCACAACATTCTGCAGTTAGCTTTTGGTTTTAGAATATCTGTTGCCTGGCAACCAAGTAACCCTTATCTTCTCAAGGTGTCATTTTGGCAAATTGTATTGCTAAATACTAGCTGCTTCTTTCTTAATACACTACCTAGTAAATAACTCCAAAAAAGCCATTAATATTGAGGAGTACCTAGAGAGACTTCAAAAGCTTTGTGCCATTTATTATTCATTCAACCACCCTGATGCTCCTGTTAATGACTCATTTTTTTGCTATGGATTAAATGAAAAGATATAATTGGCATATCAGTTGCCATGGGAGAAACTCCATGAGTACGTAACCATCTTCCTCTCTCCTCCCCACTTCATTCTCCCCAGAAGAAACTAAAATATTCTGAGATACATACTACAGTAACCGCAGCCTCCAAGATTATTTCCTAGAAAGCTTTACAATTTGCTCAGCAATCTATAGTTTAATCAAGGATCTTGACTCATTTTATCTCTGTAAAATAATCAGTAGTATTTCTACCAAAGAAACTTCCACTAAAAAGAAGGCAAATGTGTGTGGTTTTTTTAGGTGAACAGAAGGCTATGGCTTACAAGCGGTGCTCATTTCAGATGTTATATCTGGAAGTAGAGAAAGAGCTATATCATAATTTTTTGTTTTTAATTACATTTATATGCCGCCCTTCTCCGGAGACTCAGGGCGGCTTACAATTTTTGGGATACAACCCAGTGTGCTCAGCAACAGCCTTCATTCCATTGTATATGCCTGCTTATTACTAAGTGGCATTTTTACAAAGTCAGCTAATTGCCCCCAACAATCTTGGGTCCTCAATTTACCTACCCCGAGAGGATGGAAGGCTGAGTCAACCTTGAGCCTGGTGGGATTCCAGCCTACAGCAGTTATAGGCAGCTGGAACTTAAGTGCAGGCAATTAACAGCCTAAGCCACCAAGGCCCTTTTAATTGCAGGAAAGATTTTGGTATTTATGCTTATAAACATGTATGATGTTCTGTTTGCTGTATTATATGTAAGGGTTTTATACACATTCCTTTTATCTGTAATTTTATTGTATACTTATCTATTGGGCAGAGAGAAAAGGGCCTGTTTATATTTGTAGAAAGTTTTCTTCTTTTGGGAAAACAAATGCTTCCAATGACAAATAATGGATAAAGCTGCAATCTGCTATATAATTACTAAGGAAGGAGGCAAAACTGAAAGCAGTAGTAAGTTCTTTTGATCAAATGCCAGTGATACATGAGAAACCTTATTTTTGAGTAAATTTGGAATAAGTATCAGATTTCATCCAATGCTGGATGTTGAATTACTTCAAGAATTTAGTTTCTTAGCAGCAACATCACTCTACTTTATATGGGTTAATTGATACTTAATATAATGAGGGGCACCACTGAATTTATAATTTAGACCAGATCCATTAGTTATATTATGTACTGAACTTATAATTTAGACCAGATCCATTAGTTATATTCTGTACAGGAATGCTCTTTTGTAGACATTTTAAGGTTCTCTAAATTTGATGTTCTGGTGGAATTGTGAATGCACATAACTCACAAGTGATGGCAATGACATCAATCAAATCAAGACTTTATGCACTGATATATTGGAATGCCAGATCTATATCTGCAACTTCTACTGTTGTCACTGCTCTCATTATTCATAAAGGATACAAAGGATTCACATATCTTTGGTAGTGGTGGTGTTGCTGCTTTCAAAACCAGATTTCCATAGGAAAGATGAAGGTGGTGTAAATTGGTATCATCAATAAAAACAAGAATAACAAATGCTTTGGTAATTACATGAAGTAGATTTAGCAGATAGGTATGCACATCTTAGCATACTGTATATGGAAAAGGGCAATTCATTTTACTAGAAGAAAGTTATGATAGAGAACAAGTGAATTAAATTACCTTGAGTCTAAAGTCACGTCTTTCTCAGGCACAGCTTGTTTTAATGGGTGACAAAGAGGTACTATGCTCACACTCATGCAAGTCTGAAGCATTTCTTCCAAATTATTCTTGAAATATGCAGAACTTCAGAATAGCTTTATGAAAGTCTAGGAGGAATGGCATATATAGCAACTTCAACAGTTTGGCTACTGCTAAATGAGCATTTTGCACCTGGCTGTGCTCACTGTGGCAACTTTTTTGAATATTTAAGTTCCTAATAGCATTATTTTGTGACAGTCCCCAAAATAAACTCTCAATATTTCAAATTCCCTAGAGCCACACACACACACACACACAAATTGTCTATCCTGCTATATGTTTCAGTTCCTCAGGGAATGTATGTGGCAATTTCTTCTTGGGCTAATTAAGTCAAGCTGGTCTGTCCTTTGCTAAGATATTTGTCCTAGATGAGAAGGATACAAGCTCCAGTGTAGCCATCTTCATTGGTTTAATCTTCAGCTCTACAATTCCCTGGTTAGACTATTCATTATGCTTAATAACACAGCATACAACTGCCCCTCTTCATTTCATTGAAGGAAATGTGTGGAACCTTAATCTAACTTGGGTTACCTCTAATCACTTTAATTCAGAATTCTTCTTCTTTGGGTAGGAAATTTAAAGAAATAAGGGTATATCTTTTTTTTACATTTCAAAAGAAAGTAAAAGGAATCTTGAATCAAGGTGACTGGGAGATGGTTTAACCTTTTCCCCAGGAGTTCTAATCTTGATTAGAATTATGAATTATAACTTTGAAAATGGTGGCTCCAATCTGGATCAGAGTTATCAGTGAATCATGATTAGTAATAAGTTAAAGAATATGAAATATGTCTAGTTGCTATGTTGTCATGAGGCAACCATGTCTGGCCTTTAGATCCTATCATATTTATGCAGGACTAAAAATATTGTTTTCAATGCAAGTTACTTCTGAGTAAATGTATTGGATGGCAGCTATAGTTATTATTTCTCAACAATTGCTATCAGTCTTGATAGCAGTCTTCCCAAATCCTTGCTACAAAGTTCATTTATATATTGAGTAAATATATTTGCAATTTTCTCTGCTTGCAGCCAAATTTAATTTAGTAAATGTCTAAAGAGCTTGGCTGTTCTGATGGCCAAAAAACTCCTTGGAATATAATATTGATTTTTTTTCTCTTTACCTTCTTATTAATGCATTTTTCAGCCTATGAGAAAGATACAATACTAAATCGAGTTCCAACATAGCTATAAGATCATATGTTTAGTTATATTACTAATACTTAGGAGAGTTTTCAATTAATAAATATGAAGTTTCTATGTCTGTAGATGAACACTATTTGCATGATGAAGATCAAAGATAGAAAATCATTTTCTTTAAGTTAGACATTAGCTTTACTACATCCTTATAATTGTGAGTAAATTAAGTATCCAAATCTAATTTGGTTTGATTTCAATACTGTGCTTAAGTCTCACTCTTTCCAATGGCGGGTAGTTTATTAGAAATACATTTAAAAACTAATATATCTAGCCTGCAATCTAATAATGCTGCATACTTTTGGAAACTGATGCAATCAGTGTAATTAATCTTAATATTGAACTTCCTAACCACAGTGACCATAATTAAGCATAGCACATGATATGTTGTAAAGGACAGAGGAAAAAGAGGAAGAGCTACAAGGAAGACATGTTCAGATAAAAGGACTCTGAGTCAGGGGCAGAAATGTAATTTGAGAAAGTGTCTCAGATATCAACTTCCCTAGTTCTTAGGAAGATAAAGCCCTCAGTTAGATATTAAATAACTGTACTTTTAAACATTTATAAATTCTGCAAAAGAAACTTACCTAGATATGGAATACATGCCATTAAAATGGAATACATGCCATTAAAAAAATATCCACATTCTTCAGCCCTTAGGCCATTGTAGCCTTATAAACACCAGAAGTATTAAAATTGTTGGAAATGGCCTTCATGGAAACTAAACCATTTTTTAAAAAATCAAAATAAATTTGGATAATATCCAAGCAATTTATAATAATGAATCGAGGTAACCCAGACTACTCAACTAATGGCTCCAGATTTTTAAAACTAGTTTTAGGATTTTAAAACTTCACTTTGTCAGCAAACAAATCCTATGAGAATTTTAAGGTTGAAAAAAGGCTGGCTCCCATTGGTTTTATGGTGGAGATGTAATAAATTTGAAGGAACTTTGGTACATATCTTATGTGCTAATCTACTTATATTTCCATATTGGTTATATGTTATTGTTATAATGACCCTGGCTCCTCGAAGAAAGTTAGGTTAAAGTTGTCAATTTTTTAAAATTAAATTATACCCCAAATATCTGCCAAATTTCTACTTAGGAAGAATGTATGATCTGTCGTGCTTGGATATCCAAAAGGATGAATATTCTCTTGTGAAATTTTTTGTTTTTTGTTTAAAAATTGAATCACAACATAGAAAAAAATGAAAGTAATATTGTATAATCTTAGTAGTTTCATAACTACGTATCAATCTGTCTATCTTTTTAAATGGGTTTTGAAAGGATCAGAGATGCTTATAAGAATTCAAAGAATAACACCCCCCCATCATAAAACAACATGTTTAGTATGATAGAAATATAAATCGTATGATAATGTACTTTCTTTTTCTGACACTACCATTGTGATCTGTAGTTTATTATTAGGGGGAAAAAACAGGAACAGTACTATCCACACTGTTGTAAGTAAATGAACTTAGCTAAAAGTCAATCTAAAATATATTTTTGTTAGAGAGACATGATACTTGCAACATTCCTGAGTTGGATTCTCCTCAAAGGTGAACTGAAAGATTGCACAACAACAGTTTTAACATCTTAGTGAAAATTCAAATGTCTACAATGCTTTCTGTATATTTATTGCAATTGTAATATCAGGTATTTCTGAATTGTAATCTAATTTTTTGAATCTTTCATATATAAAAATTAATGATCATACAATAATGCAGTAATAACTCTAAAAATATACCCAGGGGAAAAATCTTGACAAAAAATGTTTTCAGTAGTTAAATTTAAAACACTCTATTTATGGACAACCTCTATACAAACTCAGTTCCATTGAGTTTAATGAGACATTTCCAAGTAAATATGTATAAGGGTTTTTAATTCATCTACAAACAAGGTCAAGGGAATGTTTTCACATTCATGATCAATAGTGGTTTTTCTTTCTTTCCTTTGATTCATTCTTTCTTTTGTTGTTGTTTTCCTTCTTTCCTCGAAAGCTCCCAGTTTTCTCAACAGTAGATGCTTTATATCTAGGGAGTACTTTTATTATACATGGAACATACCCTAACAGTTCTCTCCAAAGGCTGTTGAGTCAGAGGATTTGAATAAAAGAACAATCTTGTAGAACTAGAGAATGGTCTAGCCTGCAAATAATTTGGGTAGCTACTGAACTCCCTTTACTAAACAATGTTCTAGATTTTTTTTAAAAAAAATGTAATGCCTTACCAACTTTTGTAGCTCTAAATGTTTTGAATGAAGATCAACATGGGTTTCTTGAATTTTTTTAAAATTCTACCCAGATTTTAGAAAATGTGTAAAAAGAAATCATGTTTTTTCCAATATAGTTAAAGCAACCAATGAATAATCACATCACCATGGGCTGAAAGCAGAGCTTAATTCAGATGCTGAAATTCATGCTGTCTGAGATTATGAAATTATTCTTTTCCCTGGTGACAATTTTGTGGGGGATCTATTTGTGAATGAGCTAGCTTGGATATAAAAATCTATTAGTTTTTACTGAAATAGAATATTTTCTTGCTTGTTTTTAGATTTTGAACTTTAAACAGCAGTTACAGAAAAAGGTTTGGAGCAGGCCCATAGAGTACAGTTGTGTCATCTATTTCACCATGTTGTACCCAAAGACCAATACCAGTCAACCGTCATATCCTGAAGTCACTATTTGATAAGGGAATGAAATTGCCATTGATGCCAATAGCAACTTGTCCTGTACCAAATAGCTGTTTGGGACAATGAGCAGTGGTGGGGAGAAGGTGGCAGGGTGGAGTGGCTTTAATATATTAAAATTACAAACAGTACTGCTTTGATAGGTAGGTAGATAGATATGTAGGTAGGTAAGTAGGTAGGTAGGTAGGCAGTCAAGCAAGCAGAAAAGCTGTAACTACTCAAACAATTCTGAAATGGATAAACCTAAGATTTCATGTAATACAGGGGTCCCCAACCTCCAGTCCATGGAGTGGCACCCATCCACAGCATGCCAGAAACTGAGCCACGCAAACAAGAGAAGCCCCATCCATGGGATTCAGGCAGCCTGCAAAACCACGGTCCCTCCAGTCTGCAGAACCCCCCTCCCAAACCTTTTGGGCCCCTAGTGCCCAAAAGGTTGGGGGCTGCTGATATAATATACTGTTACAAATTTAATACAACTACACTTAATTATTAAGAATTCACTTGCTAGACTACTGTTAATATTCAGCTGAAATATGCCTTTACGTAGCTTAAAGTCAGTAGTTCATTAGGACAGAAGTTAACTAAATTTATGACTTTTGCTGTATAATAGTTTTCCAGGTATTTAAGCAGTAATAGATCTCTCAGTCAATCTTTATCTCTGAAGACTAAGCTTATCCAGTTTACATTCTGTCAGATAAAACTGTCATACCAATCAGTTATTTTCTACCTTTATCTGAACCTGATCCAATTTATCTAAATTCCTAAAGAGTGGCAATCAAACCAGAAATAAAATGTGGTCTATGTGGTTTATTCAATGCAAATTAGTAGTGTAGTGTAGGAATTCTCATGATTTAGAAACAATGTGACTAATTACATAAATTCCAAATCAATTGTTCAATGAATCAGTCAACTGATGTCTATTTTTCATTTTTTTACCATCATATCATCCTGCTGACTCATACCCAGCCTATGGCTAATCACAATTCCATAACCCTTTTCAAATGCAGTTAAATGAACTTTATGCCAGTGCATTTATTTATTTATTTATTTATTTATTTATTTATTTATTTATTTATTTATTTTTGAGACTTGTATGCCGCCCCATCTCCGAAGACTTGGGGCGGCTCACAACTAAAACAGTAACAATAAATATTTAAAAAGAAATTAAACAGATTACAAGCCCAAAAACGAATTTATAAACTTAGAAATATAAAACCACCCTCCCACGGGGTCACAGCCCGGATTGGTCAAACAACCAGGTCTTTAAATCATGGAAGGTGAAGTGGGAGGTCAGGAGCCAGGCGGAGCCCCAGGGGAAGTTGATTCCAGAGGTCCGGGGCCGCAGACAGAATAGGCTCATCATTGGGGGACCACCAGCTGGCATTGGCCCGCTGACGGGACCCCAAGGAGTCCCTGCCTATGTGCTTGCACAGTGCGGCCGGCAATCGCTATCGGCAGCAGTCGCTTCCTTAAATATTGAGGACCCATGTCGTGAAGGACTTTGTATGTTAAAGCTAGAACCTTGAATCTCACCTGGAGCGCAACCGGTAACCAATGCAGACAGCGCAGGAGGGGGGGTAACATGGGAGAACTGGGAAACTCCCATCACCACCACCAGCATTCTGCACCAGCTGCAATCTCCGGATGGTATGCAAGGGCAGTCCTAGATAGAGAGTGTTGCAGTAGTCGAGTCTAGAGGTAACAAGGGCATGAGTGACTGTCATGCAGGGCATCTCGGTCCAGAAATGGGCGTAGTTGAACTAGGTGGAGCTGGGCAAAGGCCCCCTGGCAACGCCCCACCTGCTCCTCCAACCGGAGCTGTGCATCCAGGAGGACCCCCAGATTCTGCACCCTGTCCACAGGGGGCAACACCACTCCCCCTATGGTTAAAGATGGACATTCCTGACTGGGCCAAGATGCCGGTATGCACAGCCACTCAGTCTTGGCCGGGTTGAGTCGAAGCATGTTCCCGCTCATCCAAACCCGTACCACATCCAAACACTGGGTCATCAGGGAGAGGGCATCACCGATCTGGTTCGGGGTGGAGATGTACAGCTGGGTGTCATCTGCATACTGATGGAAGCTCACCCCGAAACCACGGATGATCTCACCCAGCGGCTTCATATAGATGTTAAATAGCAGAGGGGAAAGAAACGACCCCTGAGGGACCCCACAAGAGAGCACCCTCAGGGCCAACCTCTGCCCCCCTGCCAATACTGACTGTGACCACCCCGAGAGGTAGGAGGTGAACCACCGAAGCACAGTGCCCTCCATTCCCAACCCCTCGAGGCATCGCAGAAGGATACCATGGTCGATGGTATCGAAAGCCGTTGAGAGGTCTAATAGGACCAGGACAGAGGAAAAACCCCTGTCCCGAGCCCTCCAGAGATCATCCATCACTGCGACCAATGCCGTCTCCGTGCTGAAACCAGGTCGGAAGCCCGGTTGATACGGATCCAGGTAGTCCGCTTCATCCAGGAAGAGTGGAAACTGCCGAGCCACCACAGTCTCAACAACCTTCGCCAAAAAGCGAAGGTTGGAGACTGGACGGAAGTTGTCTAACACAGTTGGGTCCAGGGCAGGCTTCTTCAAGAGGGGTCTCACCACCGCCTCCTTCAAGGCAGAGGGAAAAACACCCTCCCTTAATGAAGCATTGACAACTGCCCGAAGCCAACCGCAGGTGGCCTCCCTGGCAGCATAAGCCAGCCAGGAGGGACACGGGTCCAATAAACATGTGGTGGAACTCAGCCGCCGCATAGTCGTGTCCACTTCATCCTCGGAAACAGGATCAAACTCATCCTAGATCACATCGGCCAGACTACCTGTATCCCGTTCCTCAGACCACTGCAAATCAGAGGACAACCCGCTCCAAATCTGAGCGATCTTATCTGACAGATATTGACCAAACTCCTCAGCCCTTCCCCGCAGCAGGTCCGCCCTCCCCTCCATACGAAGCAGAGAGCGGGTAGCCTGAAACAGGGCGGCTGGGCGATTATCTGCAGACGCTATGAGGGCGGAGCGATAAGACCTCCTTGCCGCCCTCATAGCTCCCAGGTAAGTCCTGATATGGGCTCTTAGCTGGGCTCGATCGGACTGGGAGCAGGTGGACCTCCACCTGCTCTCTAAGCCCCTCCAATGGCGTTTCATCTCCCGGAGCTCCTCTGTATACCAGGGAGCCATCCGGGATCCACGGTGTGTGAGGGGACGCATGGGGATAACCCTGTCGAGGGCACCTGACGCAGCCTGTTGCCAAGCAGACGCCAGATCCTCGACAGAGCCATGGGCAAGGGAACAGGGAAAAAACCCCAGTTCTGTCTGGAACCTCTCAGGGTCCATCAGGCGTCTGGGCGGAACCATCTAAGTGGCTCCTCATCCCAACAGCGGGGGGGTGGCCTGTTGGAAGACCAGCCATAGGAGATAGTGATCAGACCATGGAACGGGCAGTGCCACAACAGTGGCTGGCCCTCTGTCACTACAGCACCGTTCAGAGACAAAAATTAGGTCGAGAATGTTTCCCCCCTCATGAGTCGGGCCTTGAATCAATTGGGTCAGGCCCATGGCTTCCATAGAAGCCATGAATTCCTGGGCCAAGCCCGACGCCTCACCCAGGGAAGGAAGATTGAAGTCCCCAAGGGCTATGAGGTCCGGGACTTCCACCGCCAACCCCGAGAGGACATTGAGAAGCCCAGGCAGGGCTGCTGCCACACAGCTGGGGGAGAGGTATGCAAGCAGCAAGCCCACCCGACCATTAGGCCCCCACCTCAGGAAGAGGGTCTCACTCTTGCCTATCTCTGGAACAGAGACCTCCCTTGGAAACAAGGTCTCCCGAATAACCGCAGCCACCCCACCACCCCTTCCCTAGGCCCGTGGCCGGTGCAAAACCCAAAAACCTGGAGGGCACAATTCAACCAGAGGGACACCACCCTCCGGGCCCAACCAGGTCTCGGTGATGCAAGCCAGGTCCGCAGCCTCCTCCTCTATGATCTCACAGAGGAGGGAAGGTTTATTAGCCATGGACCTGGCATTAAAATACACCAGCCCAAGCCCAGGGGTCCTGGTTCCTGTGCCCCCTAGGGAGGAGGTCATAGGGTCGGAGCGTGCCACCGCACAAAGATGGCGGGTGCGATCTCCCAACACATCATATGGCCCTATGCCTCGACGTCTCCTACCAATCCCAACCACCCTGGGGATCGCGGTCCCCTCCTCACCCCCCAGGGCCCCGCCGGCCCCCAACCCCCGCCCCCCCACCATGTATCGGGCTGCGAAAAGACACATCCACCCCCCTCTCTAACCCCTTAAGACGGCCAATTAAAAAATTTAAAAGTTTCCCCTTCGTACCAAATTTAAAATTTAAACCCTTGGTTGCAGCATGCCACCTCTCGGGATCCCAGGATCTGTCATTAAGGTAAGCTCTTGACAGCCCAAGGGGCCACTTCACAGACAGGGGAACTGCCTGGCGGGCTCGTAATTCCAGCAGAGAGTAGGCAGGCATAATAAATACATTCCAGGGCATATCGGTATAATAGGCTATAAGCTGGATGGAAACAACTGCAAAGATGGAATAAAAGCAGTACAGGGGGCCAGGCAATGATGGTATTTGATTTCTCTTTCTTAAATGAAAATTTATATACTCACATACACAAGAATGAATTAAGCAATGTATAGTATGCAGGTTTATGATTGCAAGCAGATAGGATGCTAATTGCTACAGAGGAATAAGCTCACATATGGTGTGCTAAAATACTTGCCACAGTATAAATAAAAGAGAATACAATCTGCTGTTTGCCACACCACAGTTCACCTCAGTCAATGCATGTGAATTTTTCAGGAGTTTTCAAGTAACTATTTTGTGTCAAAAAGTATTTGGAACAGAATTCTATAGTCAACAAAGCACTTTCACCTCAGCTCCAAAAAAAATCCAAAAATCAAAGAAATAAATATGAAAAGTGAAGCCAGAGCAACAAATGTAGCTTATTTCTAGTCTAGTAAGTATGCTTGTTTACCTTATGGTGACTTTCTGAATACTGTGAATCTTTTAGCAAAGCATGTCTCAGTTCCTTCCTCCCACATAACAAATGCTACCTGGGCTCTGTTGCACTCTATTTTAACACTATGTAACCGCTAATGTGCAACTTACATGATGGCAGTCCTAATTAACATTTTGCAACAGATTGCATTGATATATTGTATGTTATAAATACATGTAAAATGATTGGGGCTGTTTTTGCTGCATCTGAGAGAAAAGTGATGCTGTTGAAATACCTGTTCCTATTTGTTATGTATGTAGGATTGAAGTCATTGGTTTAGTTTGAACTGTTCTTGTAAAATGTTGGAAATGATTGGTTTAAAAAGTGCGGGAAAACCCTGCACTCTGATTGGCTGTCAACTGCGGCTGCTGGCTATAAGTAGCCGCCGCAGCCCAGCCAAATTGGGTCCGTTCTGAGCTGTAGTCACTAATAAACTAAGAGCTCGAAGCACTCCGCGTCTGTCTCTTCATGCAAACTTAACACTATTTAAACTCCTTTTAGCTTAAAATCAAATTGTTTTATATTGGTAGGGACATTTACTATTTATCTGTGCTTAATATAAAATACTTAGAAGGAGGTTTTTTTAGGAAGGGAGTTTTTATGCTTTGATGCACTTTTGGCTTTAAAATGGGGTTCACCCCTTCTACAAACAATCTATTGTGTCTTGAAGAACAACTCTTTGTATATCTTCTTAAATCACTTTCAAGTATAAAGGCAAATATACATGTCTCAGTATAATGTTTCAAGACCGAATCTGGGGTCTTAGAAGCCAAGTGCGTGGCAGCACAAGGAAACAACAGCCAATGACCAGCCATCAACACACCAATCAACCAATAGGAAGCTACCATATAAATATGACTCACAGAACAGCCCAAAGCACATATTCCAGTAGAGGGAAGTTCCCTGGGCTCTAGTACAAGTCTGAAAGCTCAGATTAAACCTCTGGTTCTGATGACTGACCCAGATTCGATCTTGCATCACTTTTACTGTTAGATGCCCAGCAAATTTCTCAGCTTTATTAAGTGGCAGTTCATATGAAGTTTTTTCACTTCTGCGTCTATGCAAGCTACAGCACTGAAACAGTGTCTTCTCCATTAAATATTGCCTGGTTACCCTATTACCTATATAACCAGTTTTCATACACTCCTTATATCAGGGGTGTCAAACTCGTGGCCCACAGGCTATATGCGTCATGCACTGGCCATGCCTACCTCTGGTTTAGCCGAAGGGGAAAAGGTCACGACACATCACGTGATGACGTGAGTTTGACACCTCTGCCTTATATCATTAATCATGAGATTTATTTCAAACAGTTTTACAATATAATCAGCTTTTGTGATATTACTTATTTCAGAAATCCTACAAAGCACCTAATTTATTTTTTGAAAACATTTGATTCCCGCTTTATCAACAAATTCATCCCAAATTTTTCCATTTATTCAGGAAAGCATTCCTTGCACTTTCTTTGTATCTACTACAAAGTCTCACATTTGATACTTACATTGTTCTGATATTTTTACATTTGACATTATAATTTTTGTTTGCTTTAAAAAGAGCCATTTTCATTCCAGCCCTATTTTTTTGGCTAAAAAAGCCACCTTTAGTGGATACCATATGACTACTTTCTGTGAGAAATGCTGACAGTGAGTTACTTAGTGCAGAAGCAGCCAGTTGCCTAAGTGTGATTAAATTGCTAAATAGCAGTGACAGATTCTTGCATCACTTTCGTTCTTCTTCCCTTTGGCTTGTTTTCTATCAGAATAGTTCATAGGCTTATCTAAACAAAATAGGGTTATTTCATTTAAATTGTTTTGTTCCACCTTTTCATATTGTAGCATACATTAGGAAGGTACCCAGTAAAATAATTGCAAAAAGTAAGTAGAAGTGTTAAAAAACTGAATGGGGAGAAGGCAGAGGGAAGAGGAAGATGGAATATTTTACCATTTTAATATAGATCATCATGTAGCAGTTCAGCTATAAAGAATGTAGATTAGGAGGAAATATGACAGTTCCGGAGGATGATACATATGAATCACTTAATCAATGCCTGTGGCAATTCTCAGTCATCCACGTCATAGTTCTTCCAAAGGTGCTTTTTCAAAAGGCAACTGGACTTTTTTTTTCCTTGAAGACATTTCGCTTCCCGTGAAGTGAAAGAAGTGAAACATCAAGGAAAAACAAAGTCTGTTTGCTTTTCAAAAAAGCACCTTTGGAACAGTATGAACTACTTATCTTCTTCTAAATGTTCTCCTTCAGAATACCTAGAAGGCATTAAGTGATAATGTTAATTATGAAAACCAATGAAGATTGATAATTGCTTTGCATCTCTGCACAAACTGTGATGCCATATGTATTTCTGGTTATAAGTAATATGTGCATGTTGTATATATTATCCACTTTCAATATTCCATTTTATAGACAAACATGGTAAAAGATGGATAAAATCAAGAGACTTCACACATTGTTTTCACCTGGTCGACCCAGATTCTGTTGTTCATTCAGTATACTCTTCCTTTCTTTCTCAACTTCAAGGGAGGAGAAATGAAAAAAAAAGTATTGTATCCCTTATGCTTAGTGACTTGTGAAGGATATATCAGGCTTTACGCATGGTGAGACCCATAGGGTGATAAAATTCAATATGTGGGATTATAGAAATGAAACGAATGAATGAATAAATAAATAAATACTATACTTTAGTGTTATCCTCTAGGATAATGAGCAGTTTTACACAAGAATTCTTTTTTGTATGTGTAGCATCACTGTAGAGATACAGTATTCGTCCTAAATATATTTGCTTCTTGAGGGAAAGGGATACATGACATGAACAAAATATAGAACAGGGGTTGCCAACCTTTTGGACCTCAGGGACCACTGAACTCATTTTAATCCCGTGGACCAGAGACCCGGGAAAACCCCCCAAAGTCTGCAGGAAAATCCCCACCCCATTTTCCTACCGATCGATCATTCTTTATTTGGGATCACAGAATATCATCTCCAACTCCATTCTCAGGGAGAGAGAGAGGGAGGGAGGGAGGGAGAGAGAGTATGAATGTTTACCACCTATAGCAGTTTCCCAAACTTTCTCCTTCATTACCCAAGCCATTTTCATAATCAGCAAACAGTAGTGCTCTTTATGAAAGCAAGAATGGAAAATCCTACTTCATACATGTAAGTGCTTGAAAACAGCAATAATTATATAACGACCTTCCCAACTATCACAAGTTGTTCACTGTGAATTGCTAACCATAAGAACTCAAAATTGTCCTCCTTTCTTCAAATAACCGTTTGCGCTGACTGCTTGATTTAAGCTTCATCATTTGCTCTGAAAAATTATTAATGGTTTAGTGTGAAAAACCACTTTCACTCAATTTTGGGGAATTTACCCGGGTTTGGGAAACACCAGCGTATATCTCCAAACATTGCTATATCAGCTTTTGAAGTCAAATAATTGTAAGCATATGCAGGAAAGCAGGTGCAAGAATTATAATCCTTACTCTAAAATAAATTGGTTTGTTTTTTGTTTTTTTATTGAAAGTCTCTTTCTCCTTAGCTTGGAGGAACTCTCCTTTATGAAAATAATTCTTTACTACTACAAAGGAATTTCTTTGCATTTTCTTTTATACTGTCTTTTATAATGGTGTGTCACTCTCTTCTAAGTCACTCAAAAGAGGTATCGATGACCAACCCATTTACAGAAAACCAGTTCTGTCATGCTGCCCATCCTTGTAGCTACTTTGAAACCACTCCTACCAGTAGGAATTATAATGCTGAAAGATGGAATGATACTTATTTGCAGTAGCTTAAAAAAAGAAAAGCTGCTATCACCCAAAAGAACCATTATAAAAGTAGCCTGGGAAGAAAAAGAATATTAAGAGAAAATAATGTCAGAAGGAGGGCACTATAGATACCATGTCCATGAATAAGTGTTCATGTAGATTAACATAATTAAACATTTTAAGGATGAAGAAGTTTGGAATGAGAAAATTCAGAAACCTTCTTCTCTAAATAATTTCTTCCTCCAGTCCCATCACTTGAGTAGGAGAAATTTTTTCTGCCAGCAGGAATTTTTTGCTCTGAATTGTCAGGACAGCACCATTTGCAAGTCAGACTTTGTTACTGAGACAGAGAGGCAGAGATCAGTTATGTAAGCCAAGCATAGTTCTAATATATTTTCTTTTACCTCATGGACTGGAAAACAGCACGTTAAAGTGTAGGTGTATCCATAATCTTCCCAGGCCCTCACCATTACTACAATCAATTTACAAGAGCTATGGGTGTTTGGACCTTCAGTGCTACTAGGTTGCAATAAGTGCATCAAACTTCATGGAAATTACATCATAGAATGATTATTGTGACCAGAATATTGCTGAAGTCATCCATGGTAAGAAAAGAAATTGAGGGCAATTTTGAAGCAAAGCCAAAAGGTTAACATTCATCCTTGCTGCTGCTGCATTCCACTGAAATGTCTCCCGGAACGGGTGACATTTCTCTTTTAAAAACAGAATCCTTAATACATGTAATAAATTACATTTCTGTGTGGCCTATTGTTATATCCTCAACAGTTAAGACTGATTCAATTTATAAGGTGCGGATCAAAGATGAAAGGTTAATGTTACAAATACACTTAAGTTCAGGCAGTCTGGGAGACAAACTGACAATCTCTTAATTTTTACTAACTCAATTTTTACTAACTGCTACAGCAGAGATCCAAGTCGCTAGATATTGAAAGCATGCAATTGCGAAAATGAGGATTAAGAGTCTTAACCACTGTAAGATATGTGGTTACTTAAAACCTGTCAAATTATCTCCACAACAACAAAATCTCCACCTACACACACACACACAAATCAGATATACTCTGAATGCAGTGTGCATGGAAAATGTGTACCCGGGGTGGGATTCTACCAGTTCGCAACTATTCGCTAAACCAGTTGTTAACATTCTAAGCAGTTCGGAGAACTGGTTGTTAGAAGAAATTACTGGCCTAATCCTGTAAGGAAGGCAGGAAGGAAACATTCTGGTGTTGCTTACAGAAACTGGCTCTCCGTTAACCCTTATTACATTCTTGGCAGGACTAGACTTCCTGTCTCAGGAACTTCTCTAGAGTTTTTTTCCCCTCCTTTGCTGGTACTTTGCTTGTGTGGAGTGACCATTCAAAGTTACAATGGCACTGAAAAAAGTAACTTATGACCATTTTTCACACTTACGACTGTTGCAGCATCCCCACAGTCATAAGAGGCCAGGTGAGGAGATGCGTGCCTTGATGTGAGTGATATTGAGTTGGCCATGCCCAGCCAATAACATGACCACCAAGCCATGTCCACCCAGTCACATGACCACCAAGCCACGCCCACCACCTAAGCCACACCCACAAAACCAGTTGTTAAAAATTTTGAATCCCACCCCTGGGCAGAATTAATTTATACAGATGATGATGGAAGGATTTTGATGGTGGAAATAATGGATAATAATGTTAAAACACTTTTAATTGCCATTTATGCTCCAAATGATAATCAAGAAGAATTCTACAGGAAATTACATATGAAAATAATTGAATTGGACTATGTTAATATTTGTATGATGGGAGACCTTAATGGAATAATTAATGATCGGTTGGACTATAAAACGCAGAAAGCAACAAAGAAAGCTAGAAAGATATTACCAAAATCTTTCTTTCGAATGATAGAATTAAACTTGAAAGATGCATGGAGAGAGAGAAATGTGGAAAATAAACAATATACTTTTTACTCAAAAAGACATGCATCATGGTCTAGAATAGATTTTTTTTTATTTTTTTTTTTTTTAATTACATTTATATGCCGCCCTTCTCCGAAGACTCAGGGCGGCTTACAATTTTTGGGATACAACCCAGTGTGCTCAGCAATAGCCTTCATTCCATTGTATATGCCTGCTTATTACTAAGCAGCATTTTTACAAGGTCAGCTAATTGCCCCCAACAATCTTGGGTCCTCAATTTACCTACCCCGAGAGGATGGAAGGCTGAGTCAACCTTGAGCCTGGTGGGATTCGAGCCTACAGTAATTGTAGACAGCTGGATCTTAAGAGCAGGCATTTACAGCCTGAGCCACCAAGGCTCAGATATGATATGGATGTCAGCAGAACTACTCATTAACATACGAGAAATTGAAATAGAAACAAGCACTTGGGCAGATCACAATCCAATGAGAGTTATTTGGAAAGGATATAAGAGGAGATCTAGATAGACTTTAAATAATACGATACTAAAGGAAAAAGACTTTAAACAGAAAATAGAGAAAGAATTGGTTTTCTTTTTTAAAGAAAATAGAAAAGAGGATACTTCTTTACAGAATCTCTGGGACACAATGAAGGCCTACACAAGAAGTTTGATAATTGACTATACAAGGAAAAGAAATATAAAACAGAAAAAGACTTTCAAAAATTTGGAGGATGACTATAAAAGACTGGAAAAAGAGTTACAGAAGTTCCCGCAAAAAAAGACATTAAGAATAAAATGGATATAATTAAACATAAAATGGGAATAATGGAAAAAGAGGAACTAGCACAAAAAATTAAAAATGCTAAACAGAATTACTTTGAACATGCAAACAAACCAGGCAGATGGCTACCTATAAACTGAGGAAGGAAAGAGAATCAAGAAGGATTAACCAATTAATAAATGAAGAAGGACATGTTTGCTATGGAAATGAGGAGAAGAAAAAAATTATATAAGATTACTATGGAAAACTGTATTTTCAAGAGAATATTCAAGAAGAAAAAGTTAAGCAATACTTACAGAAAGCGAATTTACCTCAGATACCTAAAAACACTGAAATAATGTTAGAATGGAACATAATGATGATGGAACTAATAGAAGCCTTAAAAAAACAGAATGTTGGAAAAGCACCAGGTCCAGATGCATTGCCAGCGGAATTTTACAAGACTTTCCAGGAAATACTGAATTTTCATTTGTTAGAAGTTATGAATGATGTTAAAGAAAAGAATACCCAAAACATGGTCAGAAGCATAATTACACTTATACTGAAGGTGGATACAGACCTGCTGCAAGTTAAAAATTATAGACCTATATCCCTGTTAAATTCAGATTATAAAATCTTTGCTTCAATTTTGGCAGAAAGACTGAAAAGATACCTAAATAACTAATGTGCTGACCAAAATGGATTTCTGCCAAAGAGACAAATTAAAAATAATGTGAGAATAATTCTGGACACTTTGGAATATTATGAGGCACATCCGGAAAAGCAAATGGCTTTGATGTTTCTAGATGCACAAAAAGCCTTTGACAACGTGAGTGGGCGATTTAGTTATTGCAGTTGGAACAAATGGGCTTTGGTAAAAAATTTATTCAAGCCATTGAAAAATTTATTCAAGCCATATTATGAACAAACTGCAAAGATTATGGTAAATGGAGAATTAACAGAATCTATAGATATAAGAAAAGGGACAAGACAAGGTTGTCCACTGTCGCCTCTGCTGTTTGTGTTAACTTTGGAAGTGTTGAATAGGAATATTAGAGAAGATAAAGAAATAAAAGGAATGAAAATTAAAAAGAAAGAGTATAAATTGCAAGCTTTCGCAGATGATCTGGCATTTATACTAGAGGATCCATTGGAAACAGCACCTAAATTAATAGAAAAGATAGAAGAATATGGAAAAGTAGCAGGTTTGAAAATAAATAAAGATAAAACAAAGATTAACAAAAAATATGTTAGCAAAACGAAAGAAAGAGTTGGAAGAAGTTTTAGAAATACAGGTCACAAATAAGGTTAAGTATTTAGGGATCCACATTACACCAAGATGTAGCACACTGAAGGACAATTATATTAAATTCAAACAGCAGATTGTGACAGACTTGGCAAAATGGGAGAATTTACGAATATCATTGATTGGGAGAATATCTACAATTAAGATGAATGTATTGCCTAGAATTCTGTATTTATTCCAGACAATTCCAGTTCAACTATGGAAAGTTTTTTTTGAAGATTTAAATAGAATTGTGTTGAAATATATTTGGCAGGGAAAGAAAGAATAAAACTTAAACTGTTACAAGATGCAAGAATAAGAGGAGGGTTTGCCTTGCCCAATTGGGAGATATATTACCAGGTGACAAGTTTGATGTGGGTAAAGGAATGGATAACATTAAGAAATACTAGACTATTGACTTTAGAAGAACATGACTTGCTGCTAGGATGGCATGCTTTCCTTTGGTATAAGGGAACTAAAACATAGCGGTATTTCAGAAGACATTATATTTGAGAGGCACTGTTTTTGAACTGGGAGAAGACAAAAAGACAATATTATTTTAAAATTCCATTATGGATATCTACTATTGAAGCTTTTTCCTATCCAGTAATATATAAAAAGGAACAAACAGTTAGGTACGGTGAGATATTGAATGAAAAGGGTGAACTTAAATCTATGCAAGCGTTGGAAAAACAAGGTGTAAAAATGAATTGTTTTTCATATTTGCAAGTACAATCTAGATTTGATAAAGATTTTAAAACAGAAGCTATTTATGATAAGCTGACTGGTTTAGATAAAATTTTGATGGGTACTGATGAAAAGGTAATTAAAAAACTTCATGGACATTTATTAAAATTTAAACTGGAAGAAGAACAAGTTAAAGAAATTGTGGCGGCTGTTGCATTGACGGCTGCTGAACTGATTATTGGAGGGTGTGCTGTGGACCGCTGGAGAGGCTGCTGAGTTGTTGGAGGGGCTGTCGGATGGCCCGCTGGAGTCTGCCGGAGCTGCTGCACATTTTAGCGTGGTTGCAGCACGGTGGAGATGCTGTGACGACGATGGCAGCGTCAACGGCGTTGTTGCTGTTGGTGCTATTGGCTGGGGATATTTGAAGATCTGCCGGGGAGGATGCTTGGGGTACCGGTTTTATTGGGTCCCGGTACCTCCCCAGCCTTTCTCCCTAGCCTGGATGTGACGATGGCGGCGGATGTTATTCTTCAGCTTTTCTCCCCCTTGGAGGGCCTGGAGGATGCAAGCAGAGATGATTGACTGGTGGAGACATCGGGCCCTTAGTGGCCATCTACCATGTCTGGACCACCTTTCCTCCCCCTTGGATGCCTCAGTTCACTTCTTGGGGGCTGCATGGTGTGGTGGGAACACTCCATGCCTGGCCATTACCACTGGGGTGAGAGAGCAGTGGTGTTTGGCCCCCTCATCTGGGGCTAGCCTGTGGACTGTCTTCCTCTGTGGGAGAGAGGGGACTGGACCATGTTTGAGATCGTGGGACTTACTCCCCGGCGGGCAGTGGGAGTGCCGCCTGGGTCAAGAGGTCCCCACTGTTTGATGGCCCTAGAACTGATTGACCATCGGCGACCTGAACTTTTACCATCTATCCTGGACTTGATCTCTCCTTAGCAATGACCACTATTGGATACACCTACTCTTCCCTTGAGCTGCGGGCACTCAAGGGTGTTTCCCTGTCTCTGAGATGGCCTGCTGTATTGTCAAAGCCCCTCCTTGATGACAGATCTTTTATTACCAAGAGGGGGCATAGCATGACCATGGGTTTTAAATTACGCTTAATTTGGAAGGGGAGGTTTTTAAATTTTTTAATTGGCCATCTTAAGGGGTTAGGGAGGGGGGTGGAGGGGTCTTCCTGCAGCCCGGTGCATGGTGGGGGGGTGGGGGTCGGGGGCCAGCGGGGCCCCAGGGTGCGAGGTGGGGACCGCGATTCCCAGGGTGGTTGGGATTGGCAGGAGACGTCGAGGCATAGGGCCATATCATGTTCCGGGAGCGGGTACCCGCCATCTCTGTTCGGTGGTGCGCTCCGACCCTATGGCCTCCTACCTAGGGGGCATCGGAACCGGGACCCCTGGGCTTAGGTTGATGTATTTTAATGCCAGGTCCATGGCTAATAAGTCCTCCCTCCACGAGATCATTGAGGAGGAGGCTGCGGACCTGGCTTGTATCACCGAAACCTGGTTGGGCCCGGAGGGAGGTGTCCCTCTGGTTGATCTGTGCCCTCCAGGTTTCTGGGTTCTGCACCGGCCACAGGCCCAGGGAAGGGGTGGTGGGGTGGCTGTGGTTATTCGGGAGACCCTGTTTCCAAGGGAGGTCGCTGTTCCAGAGATAGGTGGGAGTGAGACCCTCCTCTTGAGGTGGGGGCCTAATGGTCGGGTGGGCTTGCCGCCCGCATACCTTTCCCCCAGCTGTGTGACAGCGGCCCTGCCTGGGCTTCTCGATGTCCTCTCGGGGGTGGCGGTGGAGTTCCCAGGCCTTATGGTCCTGGGGGACTTCAATCTGCCTTCCCTGGGGGGAGCGTTGGGCTTGGCCCAGGAATTCATGGCTTCTATGGAAGCCATGGGCCTGACCCAACTGATTCAAGGCCCAACTCACGAGGGGGGAAATACTCTTGACCTAGTTTTTGTCTCTGAACAGTGGTGTAGTGACAGAGGGCAAGCCACTTTTACGGCGTTGCCCATTCCATGGTCTGATCACTATCTCCTACGGCTGGTCTTCCAACTGCTGGGATGAGGAGCCACTTAGATGGTTCCGCCGCAGATGCCTGATGGACCCTGAGAGGTTCCAGGCGGAACTGGGGTCCTTTCCCTCTTCCCTTGCCCACAGCTCTGCCAAGGATCTGGCAGCCGCCTGGCAAAAGGCTGCGTCGGGTGCCCTCAACAGGGTTGTCCCCATGCATCCCCTCACACACTGTCGATCCCAGATGCCTCCTTGGTATACTGAGGAGCTTTGGGAGATGAAGCATCGTTGAAGGGGTTTAGAGAGCAGGTGGAGGTCCACCCACTCCCAATCTGATCGAGCCCAGCTAAGAGCCCATATTAGGACTTACCTGGTAGCTATGAGGGTGGCGAGAAGGTCCTATCTCTCCGCCCACATAGCGTCCGCAGATAACCGCCCAGCCGCCCTGTTTCGGGCTACCCACTCTCTCCTTCGTATGGGGGAGGGGGCGGACCCATTGCAGGGAAGGGCTGAGGAGTTTGGTCAATATCTGTCAGATAAGATCGCTCGGATTCGGAGCGGGTTGTCCTCTGATTTGCAGTGGTCTGAGGAACGGGATACAAGCAGTCTGGCCAGTGTGATATGGGATGAGTTCGATCCTGTTTCTGAGGATGAAGTGGACAGGATTATGCGGCGCCTGAGTTACACCACATGTTTGTTGGACCCGTGTCCTTCCTGGTTGGCTTATGCCGCCAGGGAGGCCACCTGCGGTTGGCTCCAGGCAGCTGTCAATGCTTCGTTAAGGGAGGGTGTTTTTCCCTCCGCCTTGAAGGAGGCAGTGGTGAGACCCCTCCTGAAGAAGCCTGCCCTGGACCCGACCGTGTTAGACAACTTTCGTCCAGTCTCCAACCTTTGCTTTTTGGCGAAGGTTGTTGAGAGTGTAGTGGCTCAGCAGTTTCCACTTTTCCTGGATGAAGCGGACTACCTGGATCCGTATCAATCGGATTTCTGACCCGGTTACAGCACCGAGACGGCATTGGTCGTGCTGATGGATGATCTCTGGAGGGCTCGGGACAGGGGTTTTTCCTCTGTCCTGGTCCTATTAGACCTCTCAGCAGCTTTCGATACCATCGACCATGGTATCCTTTTGCGGCACCTTGGGGGGTTGGGAGTGGGGGGCACTGTTCTCCAGTGGTTCACCTCCTACCTCTCGGGGCGGTCGCAATCGGTGTTGGCGGGGGGTTGAGGTCGACCCTGAGGGTGCTCTCTTGTGGGGTCCCTCAGGGGTCGGTCCTCTCCCCTCTTCTATTTAACATCTACATGAAGCTGCTGGGTGAGATCATCCGTGGTTTTGGGTGAGATTCCATCAGGCAGATGACACCCAGCTGTACATCTCCACCCCAAACCAGATCAGTGGTGCCCTCTCCCTGATGACCCGGTGTTTGGATGCGTACGGATTTGGATGGCGGGAACATGCTTCGACTCAACCCGGCCAAGACTGAGTGGCTGTGCATACCGGCATCTCGGCCCAGCCAGGAATATCCATCTTTGGCCATAGGGGGAGAGGTGTTGCCCCCTGTGGATAGGGCGTGGAATCTGGGGGTCCTCCTGGATGCACGGCTCCGGTTGGAGGAGCAGGTGGGGGGCCGTTGCCAGGGGGGCCTCTGCCCAGCTCCACCTTGTTCGTCAGCTTCACCCATTTCTGGACCGAGATGCCCTGCGCACAGTCACTCACGCCCTTGTTACCTCTAGACTCGACTACTGCAACACTCTCTATTTAGGACTGCTCTTGCATACCATCCGGAGATTGCAGCTGGTGCAAAATACAGCAGTACGGGTGGTGATGGGAGTTTCCCGATTCTCCCATGTTACCCGCCTCCTGCGCTGCCTGCATTGGGTGCCGGTTGCACTCCGGGTGAGATTCAAGGTTCTGGTTTTAACATACAAAGTCCTACACGACATGGGTCCTCAATATTTAAGGGAGCGTCTTCTGCCAACATCGAGTGCCGGCCGCCCTGTGCGAGCACATAGGCAAGGACTCCTCGGGGTCCCGTCGGCAGGCCAATGCCGGCTGGTGGTCCCCCGACAAGCCTATTCTGTCGCGGCCCCTGACCTCTGGAACCAACTGCCCTTGGGGCTCCGCCTGGCCCCGGACCTCCGCACCTTCCGCCATGATTTAAAGACCTGGTTGTTTGACCAACCCAGGCTGTGACCCCTCCCTGGGGGGCGGGGATAGGTTTCTTAATTTTTAACTATTGTAAATTTTAGTTTTTGTAATTTTGGGGCTTGTAAAATTAGTTTAATCTCTTTTTAAGTTTTTCTTGTTCCTGTTTTTATTTGTGAGCCGCCCCGAGTCTTCGGAGATGGGGCGGCATACAAGTTCAAAAAAGAAAGAAAGAAAGAAAGAAAGAAACGATGATTGCTTGGGGGAAAAATTTTGGATATGGGATTGATTTAGAGAAGTGGCAAAAATTGTGGTCTCAAAATTATAAAATGACAATGTCAACTGCATATAAAGAAAATTTGTATAAGATGTTTTACAGGTGGCATCTACCCCCGACCAGAATTGTGAGAATGTTTAAGAATAAATCAGATAAATGTTGGAAATGTCATCCGATACCTGGCTCATATTACCATATGTGGTGGACGTGTTCGGATGCAAAAAAATATTGGACTAAAATCGACACATGGTTGGAAAAAATGATAAAACAACACATAGACTTTAAACCAGAGATTTTTTTATTGGGAATTATACCAGAAATACACAATAAAGAGTTGAAGTATTTGATTGTAAATGTTTTAACAGCAGCTAGAATTGTATTTGCTACAAATTGGAAAAATGATAAAATACCTATGCAAGAGGAAGTTATTAAGAAAATTATGGACTGTGCTGAAATGAGTAAATTGACATTTGAAATTAGAGAACAAGAAGATAAACAATTTTATATGATATGGGATTTGTTTTATCAATGGTTGGACAAAAACAATTGGTAATGTAATAGAGTAGATAATTTTGTAATAGAAATTTAGTAGATTGATATAAAATATAATATAGACATATATAACCATTGGATGAAAACATAATATAAAATTTTAATATAAAATTTGGAATATCTCGTATAAAATGATGGTATAGTTTAGTCATGGATGATTAATAACTGATAAATATATAAGTATATGTTAGCTTGACAATGCGAAAGTTTATATAACTTGTGAGTGATGACTACAGGATAGCACAAAAGATTTGCAACCAATTGACACACTGTATGTATATAAAATGGAAGATGGTTTTATGTTTTTATGTTTTGTTTGTATGTTTGTCTGAAAAATAAAAACTTTTTTTCAATAAAAAAGATCTCGTTTAAACTTGCATATGTTACAGATATGTACAGAAGTTATAGATAGGAACAACTGTCACCTTAGGGTGAGCATTTTTCCATTATATGTCAAGAGTATGAAAATTAACATTATAGAAGAAAAAAGTCACAAGGTTTTTAGTTTCCTTTAATTATTGTGACATCCTGTTTCATTAGGTTTATATCTTACCTTTTCTCCAACAGCAAAGAGAATATATGTCACAGGAAAAAATGATAAGTTTATATTATTTAAAAATTGGCTAAGCATATGATTGAACAATATTAATTAAAGCAAGCTGTGAAGTGTCACATGGCTTTTCCTTTTTAAATGAATAAATATGCTACCCTTGGAAGTTTCCTTTACATATACAGGTAGTTCTCAACTTACAGCTGGTCACTTAGTGATCATGCAAAGTTACGACGGACTCAAAAAAAGGAAATTATGACCTTGATTCAAAGTTCTGACAACTGGCCGCTCCCCATGTGGTTATGTGATGATCAGTTTGGTCTCATGGTTAAGGCCACAGGCTAGAAACCAGGAATTGGTGAGTTCTAGTCTTTAAACCTGAAAGCCGGCTGAATGATCTGGGCCTGTCATCCTTTCTCAGCCCAGCCCAGCTCACAGGGTTGGTGGTGGAGAGAAAATAGGACGGAGGAGTATTCCATATATTTGCCAGAAGTAGTGAGAGAGCATCATGCTCACGGCCTCCAGAATCTCTAAAAATCATGGAGGAACTTTGCTTTTGTGCAGTTTTTGGAGACTGCAGAGGTCTCTGAAGAGCATCCCTTTGAAGCTGCTTCAATAACCAAGGTCTGATAGGCTGTAGGGTTCTGGAAACAGAAAGAGAATACTACCTAAACAGTGTATGACAGATTCTGGAAAGTGCTGGGCTGCAGGGGCATTTGGGCCATTCCACAAGGCTTACATGCCTTGTGGAATGGTGCAAAATGAACTTTTTGAATTGCCGTGATGGTAGTAGGGCTGAAGTCAAAGCCAGAGTCTCTATTTCAAGCCCAGCTTAGTGTCACTATTTAGCATGGCTTAGATTGCGGGGAGGATGGGAAGAGATACAGAATTTTCTTTTGTTAGGGTGTGTGCGTGAGAGAGAGATCCACCAGCAGAGTCAAGTTAGCCATTTTCTGAATTTTTACACCCCCAAGTTCAAAAGGTTTACCATCTCTGAACTAGACCAAAACATGCTTAATTCTACAAAAAGTACCCTCCTCTTATTCTTGCATCTTGTAACAGTTTAAATTTTATTCTTGCCTTCTTTCCCTGCCAAATATATTCCAACATTCATAGTTCTCAATGTAGGTGCCCCTGAATTTGGGGACTTTCAGCTCCCAAATCCATTAAGCTCTGCCTTTTAGTGAAAACAGCTCAAAATCTGATAATGGGATGTGAATTTGGGACTTCCCCCAAAATCTTCATCGGACAAGACATTAAACACACAAAACAAAGACGAAAGAGGAGAGCGATGGAGCAGCTGCCAGTTCAAGCTGCAAGCTCTGCATATTGTTAAGAGTCTTAAAATTGACCTTTTTGTTTTCCTTCTATAAAATCCTTGTACCATCTTGGAAACATGACTTCAGCAGCAGCTGAATACTTTGAAGAAAGGCAAGTTTGCATTTTAATTTTTTAGAAGGGTGAGGGAGAAAAATCTTGCAACGATTCTTTGCTTTACCTCACTGGGCTCTCTTATCCTACCTCGCAGCAAAGTTTGGATCGCTATATGGGGAAAAGCAACGGGCTGCAAGGGAATGTGCCTTGCGACTATTGCATTTCTTACTTTGGTGGCAACAGCAGGAATAGCAACGGAATGGAATGCCTACCGATATGTTTGTCAAACCTCCCACCCCAAAACTGGCTTTGTGACGATTTCGTGTGGCCATTGACGAAGGCCGCCCCTGGGAGACAGAGACCACCACCAGTTCTCTTTTTCTGCCGGGAGGAGGGTGCGGGAGATAATGGACGATTCCATCACCCACCCACCGACCCCTGCCATTTCTGTAATCTCCTTTCCCCCGCGGGCACACACACAACCTTTCAACTATCATCTATACGAAAGGCTGCTTCCTCCCCCCGCCGCCTTCTTGACCTTCTTTTTGGAGAGGGGAGGGAGAGCAAGCTTCAAAAGGCACCCCAACCACCAGCAGCCCCTCCACCTCCTGCCCAGCGTTAAGGATACTTTGGCTGCGGGATTGAAGGCGCTCCCCCTCTTTCCCTCGCCTCCTCCTCCTCCTCCTCCTCCGCCATGGGCGCGCGACCCTCCCCTCCCATTATCCCCCGTTCTCACACCCCCGACTGCCCCCGCGCCCCAGCCCACCCCACGCCGCTCCTCCCCGCTTTGCGGCTCCCCCGAGCTCGGCTGAGGCGGGCGCTCCTGGCCCGCACCGGGAGCGCGCGCCTTGTCACGCTTGTGCTCAGACCCGTGCGTTTCTCCTCCCCCGCGCGCGCGCCCGCGCGCGGACGAGCCCAGTGCCGGCGCCCGCTCCTCCGCTCAGTTCTCCTCTCGCCGAGCGCCTTGGGCTGGCAGGAGGCTGGGGGAAGGCGCTCCGAGATGCGCTTGGCCGCTCAGCCCCAGCTGGCTTCTCTCGCAGCTCCTCGCTAACGGGCGTTATCCCCCCCCCCCAGCGCTGCAGCCTTTTCAGCCCGGCGAGCCTTTTTTGTTGTTGTTGTTTTTCCCCCCCGGCGAGAGAAAAGGCGACTTACCTTGAGCGGGGAATAGAGAGCGAAGGAGGCGACTTGGAAGGAAGAGGCAAACCCTCAGGACGGGTTGGAAATGCGCCTCCTTCGGCATTTGTTGCTTGTTTCCGTCCAGCTCTTCTGCCTCTGCCCGATAGGTGAGTGAGGGCCGCTTGCGTGGCGTCGGGTCGGGCAACTTTGCCTGGGCGCCTCCGTCCCATTCCCTTGCCTTACTTCTACATCCGCGCCGTCGACGAGGCTGGGGAGGGTCTCCCTCTCGGTTTCCTTCCCTCCCCTCCCTCCGTCGCGTCCCTTCTCCATCTCCTTCTAGGCGGCTGGAACAAAACTTAAGACATGAGGCACGCACTTCTCGGGGGGCCATGCCTGGAGTGTGAGGAACGAGCCCTTTTGGCCGGTGGGCGTGGGACCAGGGCGCCTGGAAGGACGCACCTGCTCTTTCCACCACCCCCCGCTTTTCGGCGATTGTATTGCGGAGGGGAGGGTTGTTGTTTTTTTTAAAGGAAAGGACATTTCTTGAAAGCTCTCCCCCTGCTTCTGTTTACCGGCGTGTAAGGAAGCATAGCTTCCCCTTCACCAGCAGATCGGTGGATACGAAGAAGCTCCCTCCGTGCATTCTTCCCTCTCTGCCACATCCAGTAGGATTTCATACAGATCAGGGGCATTGCCATGAAATCGGTAACTGGGGGGGGGGAGGGAAAGAGAGCGCATAGGAAATCCGTTTCAGCCATTCTCCCTGGCCAAATGAAACATTTAGGTGAACATCTGCACATATGACCTAAAAAAGAGAACGAGACGGGGAATAAGAAATTGCCTACAGTCCAAGCTGGGTGTTGACAACAGGCATCAACCTGTCTGTACAGTGTCCTGGGTATTACATTGTGTTACATGTTCAGGCAGTTAGCCCTGGATGTGAAAAGCTCTTTCTTTTGAAATCAATGGCTCTTACCTCCGGTGTAGTTAGAAGTGGAATGCAAGGCAGGGAGGGGGAGGCATGTATTGCATACACATATACGTACAGATAGCTCACAGTTGCAAAACAATTTATTACTAATCTAATCTACGTGCTGCCATCACTTACTTATTCAAATATTGGGGTTTGCATAATCAAATTGGGTTGAAAGTATCCAGTCCAACAGTGCTATTCCCCCTTTGTAATTAATACTAGTTACAATAGGAATCATATTACACTGATCAATTTACAAGTGTTACATGTTGACAAGCCAGCATTGGATTTGTTAGGCTATTGTACATTATATTATTAATATTTACTGAAACTAATGATTTGATGTAATAATTTATATTCAGGTCCACTTTTACTACAAAAAACATTAATCTGAATTCTTTATCGAATGGGTAAACACCCTTTTATTATATCAAACCTCTCTGCACCATGAGGATTAGTATCCTATTTCATCTAGGTAAAAAATTTCTTTATAACATATCATTATTTCATACACCAAATTAAATTGCATTCCTATTTCAAAGTCTGCTAGAAGGACTTAATTTGCAACTTACTGAGTTTATTAAATAGAGGCTCCAGTGGAATCAGATGAGTGATATAATAATATGTTTAATGCCTTGGTAGTTGTTATTGTTTTAACTGAATTCTTCCAATTATGGTACTAGATATTAACAAGTTGAACAAAAAATAAATGAGTGTCAAAATGTGGAGACTGGCAGAAAAAAAATCTAACTAAAGCCAAATGTGTTCAATGTGAACAGAATTCAGTTTAGATATTAAAATGAGTAACATTTCTCCAGTTGCTAGACACTGATTCTTTTAATGGGGCACAACTTGAATTTATGGCACCTTAAACAAGCATTTACATTTTTAATATCAATTGCATAAAAACACAAGATATCTTTCTATAATGAAGTACTAGTTCTTTTTCTTAAATATTTTCAGTAAGGTTACCTTGTTGAAGTGTGGTGGGATGTGCTAATTTGATTTGGGATACTGACTAGAATGATATTGGTATGAACAAAACTTTAAATTTATACAGAGGATATAATGTTGGCCATTGTTTAGTTGGTTTCCTATGGATGGTACACCATTGTTTTCAGATATGTGCTGAAGGAACCATAAAAATAATAAGTAATTGGACAAGGGTAATTTATTGTGGATTTTGTTGAGTAGACATTTTGCTTTCCAAGTTAAGGAATTGTTTCCAGATATGAATGTATTGATCTAATTATTATGCAAATTATTACAATTCATTTGGAAAGTTGAAAGGATTGTTATGAGTTGTCATTTCTAATGAGACACATTTTGGATACCTATATTATTAAACTTTAATAGATGTCTTTTAAGAAAATCCGATAAATCTACTGTATTACGTCTATAGCAATAACAGTAATAATAATCATATTTGTGTTTGGCATGTACTAACTCTAACCTTGGCACCACCATAATTTAAACTGGCTAGGGATATTGCAACCAAAAATCATGCTCCTCACAACATAAAAGGAGCTGAAAAAAGAAGCGTTTGGGGGACTTTTTCATGATTTGTGATTGAATAATTGATTGAAAATAGCAGTCTGGTCAGATACAGTAAATCTCCTAAAATATAACTGCTGCTAGATAATATTCTGTACATGAATTGCGATCATTTGGAGGTTGCTATGGTCCTTAGGTCTTCATCTCCTTTTCAGGCCCTTTCACTGGAAAGTCATATCAACACAACCCAGGTGGCCAGAAAGGCCCCACAGAGAGTCCATTTCCTTAGGGTCTTGCAAAATAATAAAGTGGAACAAGGACTGATGGCCTCTTTTTACCAGTCCACAACAGAAAGCATCCTCACATATTGCATTATGGTGTGGTATGCTGGCTTGATAGCCTCAGACAGAAAGACATTACAGAGGGTGGTGAGCACAGCACAAAACATTGTGGGCTGTTCCTTGATACCGCTAGATGATATCGCTAGGCCTCGCTGCCTTAGAAGAGTGAGGAAAATTCTCAGGGACAACTCACACTTCTTCACTCTCCTACCATTGGGTAGGAGATATAGAAGCATAGCCAGCTGCACCAACAGGCTGAAGAGCAGTTTCTACCCGTGGGCTGTCAGACTTCTGAACGGAAAATAACTTCATGTCAACGTAGTATGATAGACTTGCTGTGCGTTGTGCAACAAGGTCACATAGTGTAATAAGATTGGGTCTGGGTTAGGGACTTCTGTCCTCCCTGTGAGTTGTGTTGGGGGGGTGCACGAAGGGAGTCTCAGCCAATCTCATTGCACACATGTTGTACTCTGACAATAAAGGTAATAATCTCTTTTAAGAGTATGATATTTGTTTGGAATGTCAGGTGAAGACAGGAATTCCACTGGTGTATTGACTACAAATCTGCATAATGGGAAACCTAACTGAGCTGGCTTGGATAATCTTGAATATGATATTGGAGACACTCAAGGTATTGAGGAACTTCAGGACTTTATACTGAAGCTGTCTTCTTTGAGAGGAACAACTTAGGCTTTTGTGGATTTCTTTGTTTCTTCATCTTTTACCACTCCATTTCACAGAATGCCCATGAGGCAAGTAATCTCATTCCTAAATCCCATTTCTATCACAGTATAAAATAATTTTTGAGAGGTCTTTGGTGCTCTCTGAGTTTGGTTGCTTTCTATCAGATGTTTCATTACCCAAACTTGGTAACATTGTCAGTTTTAGCACTAGTAGTTCATTTCAACCCTGAACTACAAATATTCTTCTTTATTGAAATCGTCTTTATATCAGTTCCAGAGTAGTGTCGATGCCATGGATGGAATATTCCAGGTGAAGGGTTATTGTTAAGCCAAACTAATTGAACAGGGCAGGGTATACTGTAAATTTGGCTGGTCCAGATCTTAAGTATGGTAGATCTAACTGGGGGTCCTTGACCTTGGCTGGCCACCCTATTGAAACCTGGTATAGAGAGGAAATCATGTTTTCCTCCAGGATATCTTTGTTCCTGGGTCTATGGTGCATGTGGTGGAACTGGGGGTTACTATTGGAGACATCTAAGGATGAATCTGGTCCGTCGAAGTATAAGCAATATAGATACAGTTCAATTTTTGTCATGAAGGTGATGAGATTCATTTCATGAATTGGCAAGTCTGTCTGATTCATCTCAACAAAGCAATTCAGATGATTTTGAACAGTGTTGAAGGAGCAGATTCCTTTTAACCTTCTCTGGATGAAATGAAATGCTGGATGAAATGCTTCTAGTCTGGATGCTTAAGAATTGTCCAAGAATAGTCCAGAGTCATCTAGCCCAGAAAACCTTCACTGAGCTTCAAGGGAGCTGACCATATCTCACAGGTACCACAGGATCCCAGAGCTAATAATAACTCTTGGCCAGAGGATGTAGCTATTGGTAGGTCTGGCCAAATACACTAATGCCATTTATTACATTATTAAAGCCTTTCTCTCTCTCTCTCTCTCTCTGTGTGTGTGTGTGTGTGTAAAATTGCTTAGATGTATACTTGATGCCATTTTGAGAAGTGGTACTCTTGATGAGTCTAATGCACCATGTAATCTAATTTCTTAGGACTCTGTACTTCACATTCACATCACAAAAGGTTCTTTTAAGTGCTTAAGGGCACAAAAGTGGCACTTGTTTGCAATTCTTTAAAAGCACCTGTGTCTTTTCTTGAGATTGTGCAGCTGGCCTCTGTAGCTGGCATACATTCCTGGAAGAAAATACAGCTAATTTAAAGATTTGCTGATGTATGTGCTATGTTTAGGCATCTTTCTGGAATTGAATCCAAGCACTGTATACTCTTATTGTTTATCTGGATAAGTTGCTTCCCTTGTCTAGGTCACCTACTTTCCTGTGATATTAATTTGCTTCCTAGAGTTTTCCAGAAAGTTAGGAGGATGAATTACAAATAGTCCTTGATTTACAACATTTTGTTTAGTGACCATTTGAAGTTATAACGGCACTGAAAAAGTGACTTATTTATTTATTTATTTTAATTACATTTATATGCCGCCCTTCTCCAAATACTCAGGGCGGCTTACAATTTTTGGGATACAACCCAATGCACTCAGCAATAGCCTTCATTCCATTGTATATGCCTGCTTATTACTAAGAGGCATTTTTACAAGTCAGCTTATTGCCCCCAACAATCTTGGGTCCTCAATTTACCTACCCCGAGGAACTTCGGGGTTGAGCCCTCTCGCTAACGGGCGGCGGTTTGCGATCGTGCGTGACCGCAGCCCGGCTCTTTCGTCTGAGAGCCCCGATCCTCACAGCTCGGGGCTGAAGCTGCCTCGTAGGGGTGGCGGAGAAAGGGAAAGCTGCCAGACAGAGTGAGGGGAGCCGCATCTCCCCCCTCTGAGTCTGGTCTTTTCCCTCCGAAGAAGACAAGAAGCGGTGGTCAATATGGCCACCTTGAAGAGAAGGTCTCAACTGGATTAAGATTTGTGCAGGAGGAAAGAAAGAAGTTGACAGCAGAAGAATCGGGAGTATTGGAAGGTAAAATCAACAAAGGTACCCCGGGACTAAGATAAAAACGAGCTTTTTTAAAAAAAAGAAAAAGAAGTGGCGCGACTATCAAGTGAAGTAAAATATTAGTAAAATATTTTTGACAGCTATAAGGGGCTTCGAACCAGGAAAGGTAGAAGCCGGCATAAGAATTTAAGTTTGAGGCTCGAAAAACTCTGAATATTAAAACAAAAGGAAAGGGAGAAGATTTTTTGTGACAGAAAGTGCCACTCACTGGATAAAAACTGGAATTTAAAGAAGAAGGAAAATATCTTGTTCCTTTGTGGATTGGAATTGTTACAATTTTAAACAAATATTGAAACAAAAAAGCAAGAACTACAGAAGGTGAAAGTTTGAACTTAAATAAAAGACAGACTACTGGACTAGTTGGTGATATTGATACAGACTCTGGGCGGGGTTGAGATTTTAAAAAATTAAAGAAGAAGAAATAAGGAAAATAAAAACTTTTGGCCATACAAGGAATTAAAATGGAATCTAAAAGCATGAAAGAACTGCTACAGGAAGTGACTGAATTAATTTGGCTCTTGGTCGAAGACATGGAAATGGCGAACAAAGAACAAGAAGAAGGAATCCTGGAAAGGGAGGAGCCAGCACAAGGGAAAGCCATCTTAAAGAGACAACTAACACAAAGATCACTACAAATAAAAGGGAAAGGAAGGGTGGTCCAAAAAATGAAATCTAAGAAAGCAATTAAAAAGGGGAACATTTATGGAATTAGGCAAGGTAGAAAGGCCCAGAAGAAAAGAGAGCAGAAAGGTAATGAGAGAGAGAGGGATTCAAATTGGATGGAGAAGGACATAGCAGAAAGAGGAGGAGGGGGAACAAGAAACAGGAACAGAAGATAGAGAATATGGGAATTATATAATGAAGAAAGAAACTCGTTTACATAGAGATAATGGCTAAGGTATTAAGAAGAGGTTCTGCATGGAGAAGATGGGTAATAAGAATATACCGTAATTATTAAAATATAAAACAATAGAGGGGCTACTGACAACAATTTTTTTAGATGAAGGTACACTCTCACTTTTTACTTATAAAAAAAGGTAAATGTTGATTAGATAAATTGAATTAATTGAAATAATTCTTGAAGATGTCTAAAAATGAGAGTTGTCAGTAATCAAGGTTAATTATTTTTTACTATTACTTTGAAATTATAAATAAATTTTAAATTGGGGGGATATGTGTTGCAGAACCTGGCTGAAAAGATATATAATGTTATGTAGTTTTTCTTCTCTTCTTTTTCTTACTCTATCTTTTGCCGCAAAGGGAATGATTATTATAATGTTATTATGTTAATCACTGAGGTGACACTTTCAAAGTAGTAAAGGGGGGTAAGTCTAGGTTTTTCTTTTTTTATTCTTTTCTGTGTTAAAGCTTGTATTGATTTAGAATTATGGAAAGAATACGTGATGAAAGGGCAAATCTGACGGATAAAAGAAATATGTAAATGATAAAAGAGCATTAATAATGTGAAGATAGTTTAAGGATAGATATGGATAAACTTTATTCTTTATATGATGAGCAAACATATTGTTATTTTTAAAAGAAATATAAATGCTTAAGAACTATTTATAATAATTCGAAATGAAATGGGGTTACATAGATTGAGATTAAGATCTGAGACTAGGATTAATTTGTTTGGCTCTTTGTCTGCAAAAAATGGAATGGAAGTAAAAATGGGATAAAATACGAAGTTAAATGTTAAAAATACTATAAAACTATTGTCATATTTGCATGTAAAAGTGATGACCCGGAAATATGCTGTCTACTGAAAAGAGACTTGTTTAAATTGTTAAAAATTGAATAAAACTTGTTTGGAAAAAAAAAATTACCTACCCCGAGAGGATGGAAGGCTGAGTCAGCCTTGAGCCTGGTGGGATTCGAGCCTGCAGTAATTGCAGGCAGCTGGAACTAAGTGCTAGGCATTTAACAGCCTGCACCACCAAGCCTCTTATGACCATTTTCTTATGACCATTTTCCACACTTACAACTGTTGCAGCATCCTGAATCCCTGAAGTTGGGATTCCTACAGAGTCCTTAATTTAATCGCTTATTTAATTTAAATATATGAATGTACTAGTAAGCAACAAATCACTGTGGATTTGGAATTAATTATCATTAGTAGTATGCTGATGGTTCTCAGTTGTATTCTTTTTATTTCAAGTCCAGGTTTGGATTCTCCTCTGCTCTGCATGACTTTAGGCTTCAAAAAGAAGAAACTGAACTGAACAGAATTCAAGAATATGGCTTGATTTGGGGAATTTGAAAAATAGGTCTGATCAGGATTGGGTTGCATTTCTTCTGGGAGATTAGACTGAATACCTAGGAATTCCTGGAGCCAATATTAATGTTGGACAACCACATTACATTGGTGGCAAGAGAGGCCTTTGATTGATAACCCTGGCAAAGCATAGATCAGGCCAGAGAGTAAGACAAAAATTCAAAAATGCTATAAATGGTGTTATAGTTTTAATATCATATTCAAAGGCCTTAAATCTACAGACATTTGTATAACACAGTGATCTCCAGCCTTTTCAGCTTCTGCTATTTTATAGTTTTCCAGATTATTTTTTGCAACCACGATCTGGTGAACTTCTTCGAGGCTTTAGGAACTCCTGGTTTATTTAAATCTTATTTTAAAATGTGAAAAAAGATAAAAAGATAAAAATCATATACAGCTACTATGTAGAGGAACAGAAGTACTGGTAGTCTCGTGTTAATATTGATCATATAAGAGCATTTCCATCGGTTAATATGTTATTTATTTAAGTTTATATAATGAACTCCCCCCCCAAGCCAAAACAAGTTGAGTGGTGAACAAAATCCAAATATGAAAAACATCATAAATAATCAGTGAACCATACAAAACATACAAAATTAGAAAGATGGCAGATTATTTGCAAGTGTTTGTGGCAATATATAGGCCATTTAAAAGAAACAATGTCAAATCTATACCATAGTCAGTTGATGCTCCCTCACTTTTCTTTATTCTTCAAAGTAGTTGGATAGCTTACAGCAATCAATACAATGTGCCAAAGTGTTGGTTTTGAGCCTATTTAGACCTGCACACTGCAACAGGATTGAAAATAGCTTAAATAGTATTCTGGCACCCTTGCATTATTTTTCTGGGCAATGTGTTCCCCTGAGAACTGTAGAAGTACTGTGAAGTAATTAATTTGAGTAATGTCATCTTAGTAACTCTTGTTTCCCTCCTTTCTTCTACTTGTCATTTAAATGGTCAGTTCCCACTGTGGCTGCCTGCTTTAATTAGGAACTTAAGGGTGAAATGGTTCAGCTCTTTTGATGACCATCTCAATTCCTCTCGAAACAGTGTGATTCAGTCGCTGGAAATCTGATCTCTAATAGAAGAGCATCAAAGCGCTTTATTCTTTACAACTTCTTGTACTTTTTAAACTTCTCCAATTTGACTCATATTTTCGTTAATGAGCCAATTATTCTCATCAACTATTTTTCTCATTAAGGGAAGGGTCTTTGGGGAGATACCAGACTATTTTTGCCTGAGGAAACAAAAGTAATCTTGGAAAAGTTGATAACGCTTTGATTAATAAAGCTGAAAAATGCTACTCATTAGCGTAAGAGCTATTTTTCCAAGGAAACTGTTACATTTTACAATAGTTATTAGGGTTTTTTTCCTTTTTTGAGGATAGACATAAATCCCTTTCTATTTTAGAGATACTATAGACAAAATTCAGCACTATTGAAAAATACGTGAAAAAGAAGGTGGATCATTTTTATAGAATAACTGAAATACACTAATGGGATTATTCCAGAATAATGAGATTGAAGATGCATCCTAAGCACTTATTTAGTTCAAATATGGCATTTCTTTTTTTTAAATTAATCGTGAAATATCAGAGAACCCTCTATCTTTAATTTCAGAATATCCTAAGGACACATTAGAAGGGAATCTTTTTTCTCTCTACTTTCTCTTTCTTATTATTTCTTTAAGCAGTATGTTTGCTTAATTATTTTCTAGTTTTATTTCTATCAATTTTACCAAGCAACTTAATGTTAATTATGTTGATTAAAATTGTAATATTTTAAATCTATATGATGCAGTGTGAAACTCAGGGAAGCATACAACCACGTTAATTCAAGTTAATTTCATAAAATCACAGAGTTGGATTTCGGTGTTCTTGCTAGTACAGTTCTATGGGTGTCTTTTCAAATCAGGGTAATCAAATTTTTGTTAAGGATTTAAAATATCAGTGGAATAAAATTGATTTAACAATTATAAGAGGCAGTTATTCTTTCAAGAGATGGCAGCAAGAATGTGTGGATTGTTTACAATAATGGCAATCTTGATAGGCTGTTTACATTTTTTGCTACTCAAAGTTATATCAAAGTTACATCATCATTGATGATGTTCTGTTTAGTAGACCACATAAGCTGTTTATTATAAATGAAAAATCTTATACTGGGACATCACAGCTTCCATATGACTTGCGCATAGGTGATTTTAAATATAACAAATATGAACTAAATATAAACTGAGATCTTGCTGGCTTTATAATTGATTCTCTTAACTACTATATTGCTCAAAGAAGTAGATCTGTATCAGAGATTTTCTTGACAGGTTGCTATGGGAATATACTACTCCAAATTAATATGACATTAATTTGAGAAGCTACTGTTGGAACTGGTATTTGACAAAATTTGTCTAGGTTTTAGTCGTGTGTGTGTGTGTGTGTGTGTGTGTCACTAGAAAAAATATGTTACCCCCCTCTGATAGATAGATAGATAGATAGATAGATAGATAGATAGATAGATAGTTATAATGACATTAGAATTTCATATATTCTTATAGGGTGTCCCAAAATTTTGGAATGCCACCATATGTATTTATAAACAAGAAACCAATTAAAATTAAAAACTTACCTGGAAACACAATCAATTGTAGTGTGTCATACTGGTTAAGAGGCAGTGCGATTTAGGTATGGTGTAACTATTGCACAAATGTAATAGTATAGCCTGTGGAATTGTTCTAGGTTTGAGCCCAACATGAATTAAGTTGTGCAATGCAATTATGTGGCTCTATTCAGGTAAGCTTATTAGGGGTTTCTGTGGCAACAAAATTGTTCATATCGATAACACTGAAGATAGGTTTGCTTTGTTAATGTGCACCTTTTGGCTTTAAAGAACATACATCATATATTGGTATGCAGAATTATGTGTAATAGCCAAGCTGTTTGTTAGCTGCAATATTGGGTCAGTGTATGAAGTGGATTTATATGCCGCTTAGTAATAAGCAGGCATATACAATGGAATGAAGGCTATTGCTGAGCACACTGGGTTGTATCCCAAAAATTGTAAGCTGCCCTGAGTCTTCGGAGAAGGGCGGCATATAAATGTAATAAAAAATAATAAATAAATAAATAAATATGTACCTAGAGGTATATTTTAGATACTGTTGAGTCTTACAATGACAATAATGATAATTATGTCAACATTTCATAGGGATAAGCACACCTTCCAAGGGTCTCCATATTTCCCTATCAATATATGAGCAGCCATTTTCTGGTAAACATGTCCTTCTGTGGCATTACTGTAACAATAGGACAATTAGTAAAGGATGGCCTAAAACTAATCTAGGGAGGGAGGTTGTTGTGGTTGCATGGGGTTAAGGATCGGGATGATCAGATGTGCTCTGCAGCATGGGTTGGGTAGTGTGGTGGGGGGGACTTGCAGGAAAGAGGAGAAGGAAAGCAGGGACATATAGTGGGAATCTGAGGGTGACTTGCTTGAGGGGAAGCAGGATCTGTGACTCAATTCTGGTCTAGTCCTGCCCTCTAGTATTTATTCCTGTAACCAGGTCATCAAATCCTTACTCACTGTGGTCTCCAGTTGCTTTTACTGAATTTTAGTTCAGTATAAGACAACCCTCATTCATAATCTGATTGCAGATGAGACTACCAACCTGGTGTTATAATTGAAACCTGGAGGAACCCAGGGAAGAAAGTTGCTGCCTTGGGGTTATTTTTCATGTTTTGCACATTTGCAAGCCCAGGGCACAATGAGGCAGGTGGAAATTATTATGGCTTTTAGAGGCTTTGCTTTGCAAACCGTGGAGTATGAGGCATCTTGGTTGAAGTTGGGTTTTAAGAAGCAGTTGGATTTTGTCGTTGCTAGAATGACATCTCTGCCTGACATTCCATTGCCTGGTTAACAGTCACCTTCCCAAAGTTTATGGTCCATGGGTACTTCAAACTGCTTCTAGGTGACATACAGTCTGGGACAGCCCAGTAATTGATGTCCACCATGGCAACCATGGATTAGGGATTGCATTTGGCCTTGGGACTAAGAATGTAAAATATCAATGAATTGTCACAATCAGATCATTTTCTAATGGTTATTTGACTTCCTGGTGCTGACCCTGGCTGTCAGACACAAGTGACAGGTTCCTCATGTGTAGGATTCAACCTAACTACTTTATTGTATTCTCTCTATAATACAGGAATCTCCCTAGACTGCTTGCTTTCCCTTGGGAACAGATAGATAAGATTCCATGGAGATAGAGAGAGAGACAGTGTGTGTGTGTGTGTGTGTGTGTGTGCGCGCGCGCGTGCGCACGCACGCACGCACGTGCATGTGTGTTTTAGTCCTGGATCTCTTGCAGCTGTACAACAATTCAAGGCTAATTCCCTGCTTGATCGCTCCTTCCTACCTGGCTGTGCAATTCCCAACATTGACCCTGCAGAAGATTAAATTTATTAGACTGATCCACCCATGTGACTAATAGCTCTAGAAAGCTAATGATTTCAGAAGGAGCTGCAGGTTTTCCCCAAGGCCTAGGTTGCTGTTTGGAACAGGCAAATGATGTGGGTGTTGGCTGAGATTGCTTCTATGCAACCTCTCACTGTGCATTGCTCCCGAGATACTCCTTAGTTTGCTAAATAATGTCAAGAGATAAAATACCAGAACAGATGTCTGGAGTATCATTGGAGGAACATAAGCAATGAATTTGATCAAACCCATATTAGGGATTATGTTGTACCAATAAAAATAGCAAAACACATTTTTCTATCATTATGTATCTGCTGCTAGACATCCAGGGACCATATTTAAATTTGACTTTATCTTTGCTGGGAAGGGACAGAACACAGAAGTGGCCATTGTGCGACAAAACTATTCAGAGTTTGCATGGAGTTGGACTCCATTTGAACAGGATGTACTAATGTGTTAGAAGCATGTTTTTATATAGTTATTAGAGCCAGTAATTCTGATGAAGTGCACAGGATCTTCAAGTCCGATAATGCAGTGACTTGCTAATTAGTTCCATATTCTTCCTGTTTGATAAAAGCTGTCGGGGGAATGATATGTGATTGAACTTATGTGATAATAGAAAATCACTAAAACTTTGATCACCTTGTGTTTGGATGGGTGAATTGCACTCTATATGGAGCTCCTCTTGAATATCATAGAACACAGAAACATAGGCAGTGATAGGCATACCACAGTATGTTCATGCAACACCTTTTCTCTATGAGCTACACTCATTACCACTTGAGATTTTCAAGAAGAGATTGGACTGCCATTTGTCAGAAATTGTGTAGGGTCTCCCACGTGGACAGGGGTTTGGACTAGATGACCTACAAGGTCCCTTCCAACTCTGTTAATCTATAATCTAATCTATAATCTAAAATTGTCTTATATTGTATGCTATTCAGAGACATGATAGAGTGGGACACCTTATAAATTAAGGTAGAAACTGGAAGGTAGAAACTGATACACTCAAATCTGTAAATCCATTCATGGCACAGATCCAAGGAACTGTCTGCCCCCCCCCCCAATAGTTTCTAGTCATACAATCTGGCAGAATCAGCATGTTGTGGGTCCATAGATTAAATAGTGTTATATGATGGAACTCGGGAAGTGGGTCTTCTCTGTTAGTTCCTGCCCTTTGGAATGATATAGTTTACACCAAGATTAATGTGCCCTCCACTACTCTTATCTTTTTCAAATGAACCCTTAAAACTGGCCCTTTCTCTTGGGTTATTGTGGGTGATGGACTCCTTGTGGGGTTTGTCAGAAGTTTGGTATTTTTTTCAGAGACATGCTTCTTTGTTGGTATTGTTTTAAATTTAATTTTAAATAAGACCACACCTAGAGTACTGCATCCAGTGTTGGTCACCACACTATAAAAAGATGTTGAAACTCTAGAACAGGGGTGGGCAAACTTTTTGACTCGAGGGCCACAATGGGTTCTTAAACTGGACCGGAGGGCCGGAACAAAAGCATGGATGGAGTGTTTGTGTGAACTAATATAAATTCAAAGTTAGATTACTTCACGTAGCCTTCTGGGAGAGCAAGAGAACCCTCCACTCTTTCAGCTCCGCAGGCCGGATAGAACAGCCGAACTGGCCAGATCCGGCCCCCGGGCCGTAGTTTGCCCACGGCTGCTCTAGAAAGAGTGCAGAGGAGAGTAACCAAGATGATTAGGGACTGAAGGCTAAAACATACGATGACCGGTTGCAGGAACTGGGCATGGCTAGTCTAGTGAAGAGAAGGACCAGGGGAGACATGATAGCAGTGTTCCAATATTTGAGGGGCTGCCACAGAGAGGAAGGGATCAAACTATTTTCTAAAGCACCTGTAGGCCAGACAAGGAATAATGGATGGAAACTGAACAAGGAGAGATTTAACCTGGAAATAAGGAGAAACTTTCTGACAGTGAGAGCAATCAACCAATGGAATCTTTGGAAGTTGTGGGAGCGACATCACTTGAGATTTTCAAGAAGAGATTGGACTGCCATTTGTCAGAAATTGTGTAGGGTCTCCCACGTGGACAGGGGTTTGGACTATATGACCTACAAGGTCCCTTCCAACTCTGTTAATCTATAATCTAATCTATAATCTAAAATTGTCTTATATTGTATGCTATTCAGAGACATGATAGAGTGGGACACCTTATAAATTAAGGTAGAAACTGGAAGGTAGAAACTGATACACTCAAATTTATTTATATGATACTTTAACTTTTTAATATTAGAATTTATGTTGAGTCAGATGAGTAGGCTGCATCGAAATTATTTTAATAAATACATACATAAATGATTGTGGGCCCTGATCTTCAACCTCTGCCATTTTCCTCACATAAAAGAGATTCCATGATTCTATTGTACAGAATCCAAGAATGAAGAAAAGGGCTGAGGGCTACATGTGGAGGAAAACCATTATAAATCCTGAACAGTATTAATCACTTTCTGGATCAGATCTTATTTACTGGTCAATCTTTCAGCAGTTATAGATGTTCTTGTAACTGAATCCTCATTTCTTGGATTATTTTTTATTTATTTTAAAAACAAACTTTATTTACATATATTAAGAACAACATACAAATTTTAAAAACTATTAAAAAGCAAACATCATTAATTACATTTTATATCGAAGTGGAGTGATCCTGGCATATCTTGGATTATTATTCCTTATTCTAGCATAATAAAACATAACATATCTGACATGTGAGAAGCTTACTGTAATTTGCAACATTATAATACAGAACCATGAAATCCCAAGCTGCTCCACTTGAACTCACCTTGGCATGAATGTTTTATTTCCTCAAGTCTGTTTCTATCACCAGTGAAAGAGGAAGCCTGCTGGTAGAAGAATGGCTGCTCCATCAACTGAATCTCAATTCTATTTGCAATACTCATTACTAGCCACAAACATTCAAGGCTAACACAATATTGGAGACTGGAATTACAAAAGAGCAGAATCCTTAGTAAACTGCTTTTAATGCTCCACAGTTAATGCTTCAGTAGAAATCTAAATTGACTTAAATCCAACACTTTAATTAAAGCCTGAAAAAAGCATAGATAAGTAACTTTTTTTGTTCTTTATGGAAAAATGAGGTACAAAATTATATAGTTTTTGGAAGGCATTTTTGTTTTTTAGTTTTACTGACATACCATTGTTTTTTTTCAAATGGAATGTATTATGTAGAAATAAAAGGCTCCAGATGGAATTTAATGAATGAAGACCCGTTTCTCTGCCTGTACAACTGCAACTTGTATATTTTCTTGGCAAACCATTAGGAGTTTCCAAATTGGACTGGCTTTCTCTTGCTTTAAATTTTGTATCAGCTACATTCAGCATTGCAAAAGAGACTTAAAAGCCTCAAAGTGCGCAAAACGCACTCTCACCGAACCAGTAGTAACACCGGTTGAATCCCATCCCTGATTCAACACCTTTCTTTTCCTATTTTCCCCACAACAAGAACTCTGAGGTGGATTGGGCTGAGAGAGAGTGATTATCACTGGCCCAAGTCACCTGGCTGACTTCCCCGATGAAGGAAGGTCTAGAATTCATAGCCTTCTGTTTTCTAGCCCGGTGCTTTAACCATTAGACCAAACTAGTTCTATTTTGGCCACTTGTGTTTTACTTGTTTTAACACATACCAATCACTAGGAAATGGGAAGCAGGATTGAATTGCATGTTTTGCCCAACGTATCTGTCAAGCAGATAAATATTCTAATGTTTTACCATGAGTAAATTCATCCTATTTTCTAAGAAAATTCCAATTTTTTTTCTTCAGAACATGGACATAGTTTCCAAGAGTTCCATGGAGTGCAAGAAGAAGTATACAAAACATAGATTGCTATCAGAAAGGAAATGATGAGTAAGCAGAAGCTCACATATTTGTGGCTGAACTTTGGCAAGATTGGGTGGCTATGGGTTGTAGGACCCCCACTGGACCTAGTGTTTTTGCATTTTGGGATGTTCCAGGCAAAACCAGTTTGCAATCAGGAGGTCCTTCTGTACTCAGGGCTTCTAGGTGGCAGATGGCTTTTGTGACCAAGAGGACTTTACGTAATCTTTTTTTGTGTGGCAGTTGTCTGCCTCCTAAGAGCATTACTGCAATGTGCCATACCTGGGTGATGTGGAAGCTACAACTGGTAGCTTCCATATCACCCAGTACCTTGGGCTTTTATGGGTATACCACAGTACACCCAGGTTACACCTCTGCTCCATGAGCTACATTATGCAGTATGCTTTTGAGTAGAATCCAAAGTGCTGGTTATCATATATAAAGCCTTCATGGCATGGGACCAGGTCCTCTCAATTAAAGAATGTCATTAATAGGGCCTAGGAAATGGGCCTTTTTTGTCTTCTGGAACAATATACTTTTGAGTTTAGATGGACTCCCAGCCCTGCTAGCCTTTTGTGCAGCATTGAAGTGCTGCTTGCGCTCCAAGGCATAACTGGTCAAAAGGTTAAATGAAACGTTGTTGTATTCCTGAATGTTGTCTGGGTTTATTCTCAGTTACCATTGATTTTTTAATGTTCTGTTGATATTGTTTATCCTAGTGCTTTTAATATGCTGTTGGCTATCCGGAATCACATCCGTACAATAGGCTAAGGAATAAATTAAAGGAAGAAATAATGTGAAGTGAGTGGATTATGACTAAGAATAAATGATCAGGTTGAGAGAAGTAGATTAAGACAACAAATAGACCAGCTCAAATGAGCAAGGTGAATGGATCAGTTGTATGCTGAGAACATAATAGATCTGAAAGCATAGTACCATTAAAGTGCTTTAAAAAGGAGTCAGGTGGTTTATAAGGAATTATCTCAAGAAGAAAAATGACCATATATCAGTCAAGAGAATAAAAAAGTTCAGTACATGAAAAACTTCCTTCATTTTCTTTAATGTAATGTTCATAAAACTAGTAGGTACTTTACAGAAGATAGAAATTGTCTTCAAATTCCTTATAAAATCGTTTTGGCTAGTCTAAGCTAAATAAATGGGTACATCATGGTACGTTAACACTGTGGTGATACTGATGAATTCAGCAATACTCTTCAGGTTTTAATGAGTACAATATTAGACATGTTCATGTGTGCTGCAAATGTTCAATCTACTCTAAGTTCACATGCTGTCATTCAAAATGCTTCAACTTACTGAAATTGTACAGCATTCAGTAAAAACTTCAAGTTGAAGAATCGAGTATATTCTTGTATTTGGCAAAAGGCCTAACACCCCCCCGCCCCACAGGAAGAGGCATATGGTATCCTCATCATTGTCTTACGTAACAGTGGCTATATTTTATTATTTATTTTATAAATGCTTCTTATAATTGGTATGTCTCAGCTGAAACACTGACTGCGTGGAATATCAGAACAATACATTCAGTATTTACTCAATGCAACATAAACAAGAAAATCTGCTCCTCTATATAAGAATTATTGTTAGTGTTGTATTTCTATGCATAGATATAACATACGACAGACACAAGTATATGTTTGTTGCACTGAAAGGAAGGCATTTTTCAAGTACAGTGCCAGTATGATATAGTAAAAATGCAGGGATGAGACTAGGAAGATCTAGTTCATTCCATGACTGACTGTGAACTAAATCTCTACCACCAGCTCTCAAAGGGAAAGCAAGATATACATTTGATCAATCAGTCAATAAATAACATTACATTTAGAACTTTTGCATCGGTTTACATCATTTGTATATATATATGTGTGTGTGTGTGTTGTCATTTGTGTAGTGATGCTACTGTAGGTAATGATTTAACAGTCAATTGGGAATAACGGGTCCCTTCCATTAACTGGTTTTTTAAAACTGAACTTTTTATTTTATTTATTTATTTTTATTACTTTCAGAGCATATAGGGCTTAAATTAAAATATAACTGAACGAACAGTAAATTATCTGAGGATTGCAACTCAGATAATTATCACTTCTGCACAGTCTTATCAGTAGCAAATCTCCCAGGATACTTTATATTGTATTTCACTCCAGGTTTTGCGCTATTTTCTTTTTCTTCTTTTGTTAGCACTGATAAAAAGAGTGCAATAGATCTTTTATTTATTTATTTATTATTTATTTATTTATTATTTGAACTTGTATGCTGCCCCATCTCCGAAGACTCGGGGCGGCTCACAACTAAAAAACAGACAATAAATACTTAAAAAACAATTAGATTAATTTACAAGCCCAAATACTAAAACAGATTTACACAATTAACATTAAAAAACCTATCCCCCTCCAGGAAGGGGTCACAGCCCGGGTTGGTTGAATAACCAGGTCTTTAAATCATGGCGGAAGGTGCGGAGGTTGGGGGCCAGGCGGAGCCCCAAGGGTAGTTGATTCCAGAGGTCGGGGGCCGCGACAGAATAGGCTCATCGCTGGGGGACTGCCAACCGGCATTGGCTTGCCGACGGGACCCTGAGGAGTCCTTGCCTATGTGCTCGCACAGGGCGGTTGGCACTTGATATCGGCAGAAGATGCTCCCTTAAATATTGAGGACCCATGTCATGTAGGACTTTGTATGTTAAAACTAAAACCTTGAATCTCACCCGCAGTGCAACCGGCAACCAATGCAAACAGCGCAGGAGGGGGGTAACATGGGAGAATCGGGAAACTCCCATCACCACCATAGTTTACATATACTAGTGAGATACTTTTTTTCCTTAAAAAAATCACTTGTACTGTATAATAAGTTAATAATTGAGTTTTTTTTTAAATAAAAAGGTCTGTGCAAGCTTTTTATTTTATTTCAGTATTATAACCTATCAAGGTATAAGTTGTATAAAATTAAGCTAAGCACAATTATTTTTCCTGGAAATGCTTTGAACGAAAGCTACGTTATTTTAGAGCACAGTGTTCCTTTATTAAAAACAGTTCAATGACTTAATGAACTGGACTACATAAAAGATGTATCACCCCTGATGGCTTTTTAATTATCTGATGTTGTCTAGACCCAACTCCTCAATGAAACCTTAGCTTTTCGCAAACATCAAAAGGTTTTGCAAGTCTAAGAACAAAAACGAATCTATTTTCCAAATCCAAATGTTAGTTCTCTATCACAGGAATTAAATAACCTTCCTATTTAGTGCTGACTTGCTATATAAAAATTGTTTTGTCTAGACAGTGATTTACCCTGATGATCAAATTATGGGTCCTTATACTGTATTTCATGACAGGTGTGCAACTGTCACTTTCTGGGATTCTCGTTAATAAAGTTCGTATTCGGTAACAAGAAGATTAATTCATGGCTGAAAGGCTGTAGCCCTCAACCTCTCATCCAGATGTCATCTTCTCCAAAAGGACAGCTCTTAACTTTATAGAATCTATGATATGAAAAATCTATGAAAATGTAAAAATGAGCCTGCTCACACATTTAACAGCTAGGCTGTTAAACGCCTAGCACTTAGTTCCAGCTGCCTGCAATTAGTGCGGGCTCGAATCCCGCCAGGCTCAAGGTTGACTCAGCCTTCCATCCTCCCGGGGTAGGTAAATTGAGGACCCAAGATTGTTGGGGGCAATAAGCTGACTGTAAAAATGCCACTTGGGGGGGGGGGCAAAAGCCGTAGTAATAAGCAGGCATATACAATGGAATGAAGGCTATTGCTGAGCACATTGGATTATGCTCCAAAGATTGTAAGCTGCTCTGAGTCTCCGGAGAAGGGTGGCATATAAATGTGAATTAAAAAAAAAAAGCAACTGGACATGAAGTCAGAACTACTCATTAAATTTCCACATTAGTGATTTGTAGTATTACCCAGCTAAGATAAACACCTTTCTGCATTAATAATATATGGCTTCATATAGGCAAAATTGCCTGGTTCAACCTCTCTTATCTCATAAAACACACTAGCAGGGCATAGAAGTCAAAACCACAGGTCGTCTTTGACTTACGATCACAATTGAGCCCAAAATTTATACTGCTAAGTGAGGCATTTGTTATGTGAGTTTTGTCCCATTTTACCATATTTCTTGATACAGTTCTTAAGTGAATCACTGCAGTTGTTAAGTTAGTCATATGGTCGTTAAGTGAACCTAGCTTCCCCATTGACTTGTCAGAAAGTTGCAAAACATGATCACGTGACCCTGGGACACTGCAACCGTCATAAATATGAATCAATTGCTAAGCATCTGAATTTTGATCACGTGACCATGGGGATGTTGCAATGGTCACAAATCACTTTTTGCGGTACCATTGTAAATTTGAACAGTTACTGCATGAACTGTTGTAAGTTGAGGACTATCTGTAGTTCTTTGCATTGCACCAATAACCTTACTAATCAATGGATAGTTTGCAAATTAGGTATAATATGGTCATAGCAACTGGCCCTAATCAATATGCAGATGGTTGCATTTTGGACCAATATAGTTTTCAAACTGATTTTCAAAGCCAGTAGTACGGAGGTCCATTGCAGAAGTTTAACCACATGGATACCATGGGGCAACATTTTCTTTCTTTTTCGTCTGCTTTAAGTGAATTTCTAAAATTTGGTGAGAAGGATAGAGGCCAATTCTTTTTTTTTTTTAAAGGAAAGATGGGAGTTGCAAATATGTAACTAAATTACAGGATCTCAAAGTAGAAAATACTTCAACTGTTAAATTGAATCTTATCTAAATATGAAATAATTACAAATAAATACATCTGGAGTATAATAACAATAATGTATAATTTAATAAATCATGATTAAACCACATCAACAATCTGATTTCATCTTTATGTTTTTATACTTTTCATTGTTTTTTTAATGCAATGAAACTTCCTGTATGATTACAATAGTTACGTCTGCTCTTGACTTAACAAAGCTATTAGAAAAACAGCTTGCGACAGAAAGCAATAATTAAACCTTAAAAAATTTCTAGCCTCGGGCTCAAAAGCAGATACATCAACTCCATAATTAGGTTTATAGGATATAAAAGTTTATTTCAGATGAAAGGGGGATGCTTTTAAAAGCCCAGAGCTTTGTTAAAGGAGATGTTGGGGAAAATGATTCTGAGACCACTTTTGTTAAAGGATTAAACAAGGAACCAGTTCTATGATAATGGAAATAGTTGGCACAATTTTCAACCGAGAAGCTGTTCTGTAGCTGAGTATGTTTGCATAACCAAACCCAAACTGACAAACTATTTGAGGAAGATTATAGAAGTTGTTCTCTATTTAAAGGGTAGAACAAAGAAAATCTTAACACAATTCCATGGAAAAAAATGTTGAAAGCAATTTCAGGCTGTGAATAACCAACTCCAGGTGGGAGTTGAAATGTATTTTCTGATTTCTTTTTGTCCTAGTTTCATTCATGTAATAGCACACTGAGTGTGACTCCTGTGCTGCTTATCCAAAGGGTATGTGGTGCCGCTAGGCCAGTGAATGATGTTGCCACCTCTTGTTGATGCAAAGATTTGCATTTTTACAATGCAACTATTCAGAAGGAGAGGCCCCTAAGCTTTGCTGCCCTAGGCCAGCACTTACTTGGCCTTAGCCCTCTGCCCATCCCTTCCCCACCCCCCAGGTTGCATATGTGTGTATAGAAAATAGAGCTATCCACTTAGTTCTCTATTTCTACCTTGCATATATTTGCACTATTTAAACAGGGCTTCTATGAGAGAAGCTATGTAGTATTTATTTACAGACATCACCCACTGACTGAATTCTGGATGATACATACATGAAATTCTTTTCATAATCTGTATTGGTTGAAAGCTTCCAAATTGCACATTACATATTTTATACTCAAATCTTACTTTATACAATCATGTTTCTTGAACGCAGTACAATAATGAGATATTATATATTATTACTTTTCTAGTTAGCTAATAGAATATACAGCTTTTTGTTTAAAAGAGCTAATCAACTGAATATAAAATGAAAGTGCCATAAAAGTTATTAATTATGTTGTATATTTGACTCAATGGCTAGAATTAGACTTTTCAAGCTGTATTATACTGTAAGATGAATAATTTTAAAAGAATCTAAAAGATTCCCATTTTGTTAAATATACATAGTAATATATACATGTCTGCATGTATATATGTATACATAGTAATATATACATGTCTGCAAAGATTATTTCAGCAATTGTACCTATAAGTTATGATTTAACTTTTAAGAATATGTTAAATGGATTGTAACTCTCTATATAATTTTTTTATGTTGGCATATATTTCAGAGAAATATTTCTGATCATATCCTTCTGAATGTATTTAGACATTGGATGCATTGCAGAGGTGGTATTCAGCAGGTTCTGACCAGTTCTGGAGAACCTGTAGCAGACATTTTGAGTAGTTCGGAGAACCGGCAAATGCCACATCTGACTGGAGATTTTACAGTATCCTTCCTCTGCCATGGCCACCAAGCCTCGCCCACAGAACCGGTAGTAAAAAAAAATTGAATCCTACCACTGTTGCATTTGTATATTTTGTAGTAGGATATTATTTAAATTCATAAAACATATCCCAAAAGCTGTTTTTCACGGTTAAACTCTGATTTTGGCATATAATTTTATTTTAATCTTGGACGTATTAAGCTTCATGAGTACAGTAGCTATAATAGAACTGCAAAATAAATACTGGGCAATATTTATTTTTAATTATATTATCATTATATATTATTTATGAGACATAGACTATGATGTAGATGTAGTCACCAAAACCAAGAACATCACTTCTTGATGCTTAACACACACACACACACACACACACAAATACAATATAAAACCTGTCAAATAAAAACAGTACAGCATTACAAGAAACATAAAATTATAAAATATCTTGACATCAAATCAAGCTAGGGAAAGGCCTCTGAAGTAGCAGAGCAATGTAAAGGTTTCAGAAGACCAGAAAAAAGGAACATCTCTACTGTCTTGTCTCAAGCAAGATTTATCTTCTCAAAATACTTGAGATAAGGAGTTAAACACTACAAAGGCTTCCATACAAAGTTTCTTTATTGAACTATATCAGGCATCCTCAAGGTATAATTCATGGTTATGTTGAGATTCATCTAATGTCCAATCTTTGCATAGTTGTCTTCATAGTGTGAAAAGATGGTTATCTTCATCCCATAATGATACAGCAAAGGGAAAGACTCCAGTACGATGCTGGGGTCCAAGCAAGAATGACTGAAACTCCTCCCAGCCCAACTAGAAGTCACTTCAGTGACCAATCAGGATTACAGATGTGACCACATGACATGAACTACATTTCCCATGAGGCATTAACTACATTTCCCATGAAGCATTCCCTTAAGGGGGCAGCTCCCAATTCCCAACTAACTATATACTGTCTAACCAGCACATCTACCAAGAGAAAGGCTGTACTATCTAGAGCTAAATGAGAGAGGATGGAGGGATGGAAGGAATTATAAATATAATGATAAAGCTCTGTTCTTAGGATCCTTTAACTAGATTTAATTTCATGAGGACTGGCATTCAGGGGAGAGTTTGAGATACAAGGAAATGTGGGTTTCCTTCTCAGTATTCATTCACATTTCAGTTTCCCTTCCTGCAATAATCAGTCAGCATTTTATAGCCATTACAACACAGAGAGTCTCATTGAGCTGTGTTTTTCTTCATTTTAGCATTCTCTCAGTGAGTGCTTTATTGTTTGCAAAGCTGATATTCCAAAGGCTACTGAATACTTCTCTTTAATTCATGAGTCGTACTGGTTTGGCTACATAAGTTGTAAAATTTAAACATTGGAAATAATGGAAATAAGTGCTCCTTTTAAGAAGAGAGTGGGAGTGCTTCTCTTATTATCTTATGAGAGCATCACCACAAGATGTAACTGGCTGACAAACCATACTCAATGAGTAGTCCTTAATGGTACTATTAATACATGGAGCAAGGGTCTTCAAACTTGGGAAGTTTAAGACTTGTGGACTTTAACTCCCAGAATTCCTGAGCAAACATGACTGGAGGAAGAATTCTGGGAGTTGAAGTCCACAAGTCTTAAAGCTGTCAATTTTGAAGACCCCTGACATGGAGGAAGTAAGCAGGGGGTGCCACAAGATTCCAGTACTCTTCAACATCTTCATACATGACTTAGATGAGAATAGAAGGGGAACTCATCAAATTTGCAGATGATTCTAAACACCCTAGATGACAGGCTCAAGATCCAGATGGATCTTGACAGACTTGAATATTGGGCCGTATCTAACAAAATGAAATTCAATGTAGAGAAAAGTAAAGTCTTACACCTAGACAAGAAAAACCAAAAGTACACACATAAAGATTGGGTGAAACCAGGCTTAATAGCAGTAACTGTGAGAGGGATCTTTGAGACTTAGTGGACAATCAATTAAATAGGAGCTAGCAGTGTGCAACAAAAAAGCCAATGCAATCCAAAGTTGCATTAACAGAGGGATACAATCAAGATCATGTTAGGTACTAATACCACTCTATAAAGCCTTAGTAAGAGCACACCTAGAGTACTGCATCCAGTTTTGGCCACCACACTATAAAAAGATGTTGAGACTCTAGAAAGAGTGCAGAGGAGAGTAACCAAGATGATTAGGGGACTGGAGGCTAAACATATGAAGAATGTTGCAGGAACTGTGCATGTTCCAATATTTGAGGGGCTATCACAGAGAGGAAGAGGTCAAGCTATTTTCCAAATCACCTGAAGGCCAGACAAGGAATAATGGATGGAAATTGGTCAAAGAGAGATTCAACCTAGAAATAAGGAGAGATTTTCTGACAGTGAGAACAATCAATCAATGGAACAGCTTGCCTTCAGGAGTTGTGAGTGTTTCATCACTGGAAGCTTTCAAGAAGAGATTGGACTGCCATTTGTCAGAAATGGTGTAGGGTCTCCTCCTTGAACAGGGGGTTGGACTTGATGACCTACAAGGTCCCTTCCAACTCTGTTATTCTATTCTATTCTTATTAAGGATTAGAAGATGGTTTTGTTTGGTACAAAAGAGATGAACTTCAACTGCATTTTAAATAATGATCAACACATAAATGAACACACTGTGAATTTCCATAAATGTTTGCACTGCATTTGTGTTGCTGAGATATGAATGACCTGGCCAAAATTATTCATGGCATAATATCTTCTAAAAGAGGCTTCTGCAATGGATTGTGTGAAGCTATCTTTAAGTACTTCTAACAACTGAAACTAAAACACTAAACTGGATTAAAATACTAAATGCTGTGATTACCTCACCTGGGCCATGGGATAATTTTAAGTATTTTAATTTGGTTTTATTGGGCTTAAATTGTTTAATTCTTTTTTAAATAATTACTGTATTGTATGTTTAATTGTGAGCTGCCCCGAGTCTTTGGAGATGGGGCGGCATATAAGTCCAATAAAATAAAAATAAATAAAAATAAATGCATCTTCTTGATGAAATAATGAAGTTATCTTGTCTGTCAGTCCATTTGTAGATACAGATCAGTGTTGCTGATTTCCTTTTTATAGATCGTTAAATCCTGGTTTATGTAATTTTTCTCCATCAGGATTCCTTCTCATCTGAAGGCAGGTACATTTATCTTTACCTTGTTACTGAGTATCATATAGAGAATTGCCTTCTGGAAAGAAGAAGGATCGGCTACTTCAAGGGTCCCAATCCCTGGGCTGCTCCCCACTACTGGGTCCTGAACCATTCAGAACCAGGCTGCAGAAGCAGCGGGTGAATGTGTGTGTGTGTGTGTGTGTGTGTGTGTGTGCATCTCCACTTGCAGTGGGGGACTGCATCTGCATGGGCTACATGTGTGCGCTTGCTGGCCTCTTGTGCAGAACCATCGCCTCTCTCCCCACCCCAAGCCGGTCTGTAAAGCTGGAAAGGTCGGGGAGCCCATTTTCAGCAATGACTTTCCAATTCTTCAAGTATATTTTCAAGCTTGATTTCAGTATTGTTTTTATCCTACTCAGCATTGTTGGTTGCTGTGATTTCATTGTGAATTCTTAAATTTCCACTTTGAGAGTTCAATTAACCTTAATTTAAATTGAAAAATAATTTTATAAATCCATTGATATTAATACATACAAGCACTCATATTTTATTTATTGTATAATGTGGATATAAGGATAACTTCTCAGCAATTTAATATCTTCTGGAGTGCATTAAAATAGACAAGTATATACCTGTATTTCACGAAGAGTAAAACTCAGTTGTTACTTATTATTAATATCAAAAATTTCATGCTTCTCAATATTAGTCACTAGGGAACATAAACAGGATATGTTATTTGTAGGTCTCTAGTAAGCATTGTGTTGGGTAGTCTTAAGACAAAATACAGTAGATAAATCTGTAGTCTGATCCAGAATAAATAAGGTAAATTTTAAAATCAATTGAAAGACAAATATGCTAGTTCGTCCAAAGCATTTTACTAAGAAATAACACAATAACAATGCTATTCAAATCTGTTCAATTTATTATAGTCACCCATCATGTAGTAAACATGTTTTTCTTATTTAGTTGTGTAATATATTCAGTATTTGTCAAATGCATTCTAAATTACTTTTGCTCCTGCTTTGTTCATCAGTTTTTATTTATTTAAAACAATGAAAACATTAGTAAGAAATATTGTTATAGTTTAATATTGAACCAGCATCATTTGACACTTATTAACTGATGATAAATGTGTTTGTCTGTGAATATGCACTGAATATACACTTCTGTTTTATTGGATTATCATTTTCTTTTTCATTAAAATCCTTAAGGAGTTTTTAAGTTAGAATTTCACATAGTTTTTCAATTAATACTTTAGTGGATGCTTAATAATTAAGAAAAGCAACAGATAAAATGATGGACAAAGAAATTCAAGAAAAAGTGGTGATAGACACTGATTAAATCACTAAAGACTCAATCATATTTACTTCATAAACTATAAGTGTCTATAGATATAACTTGATCTTTTTGGAGATAGCAATTAATTAGATGAATGACTCAAACTTTTCTGGTAGAATTTTTTTTGACAGGTAGTTGGCAGATTATTTTTCTTCACTTGCCAATCATAGTATACTATTATAGATGTACCAGAAAAAACAACAGCTATCTGCTGAATACCTCTAGAATTATTAGAATTTTTTTCAAATCAAGTTTCAATTATGTGTGGCAGAAGCTTAAAATTTTTTACAGAATGTATTTCTTGGAATATCATATCCTTCTCATATAACCAATAATCAACAGGATTATTTCACTATTAATTAAAATGCCATGTGAAACTATTTCACTATTAATTAAAGTGCAGTGTGAAACTCATCTAAGATGTCTTTATCATCTTTAATTTGTAATTTAGTTTTGGAACCATTAATAAAATATACACAAAATTTGGAGTAGAATGGAACGGAACGGAACAGAACAGAACAGAACAGAATAGAATAACAGAGTTGGAAGGTACCTTGGAGGTCTTCTAGTCTGACCCCCTGATCCAGCTCATCCTGGGAACCCTTTTTTTAAAAACTTTTACCATCTGGCACACGGTACAGGATAATAAAAACAAGGACAAATAGGTTGAAAAACAGCTTCTATCCCAGGGCAGTAGCTCTTTTGAATTCTACTGTATAGTGCAGTGTTGGTGTGGAGTGTGAAGGATGTGTGTTTGTGTTTATTTTCATGGTCATGATGTGCACTGAAGATGGTGTTTGATTTCGTTGTACGAGGTGCAAGGACAACAAACTAAACTAAACTGCTTATGCAGGAAACCTTATATCATTTCAGACAAATGGTTATCCAATCTTTAAAAAATGTTTTCTGAACAAGAAGCTTCTAATGAGCAAGTGATTTTTTAAAAGATTGTCTACCAGCATTAATAATTTTTAGGTATGTAGGTATAATAAATATATGGGATATTCAGTAAACTTGGATAGTCACCTACCAATTGGCAAGAAAATTATAAAGCTCACAGAGTTAATATTAGGTTTTATATATTGTTCCAAAGTTATTAAATATCTGGGATTACTGTGCCAAGAGAAATACCCAGTATTGTTTATGAATAATACCCAATATTATCTATAATTATAGAATATTTCAAAATTATCATCTAAATGGAAAAAGATATGAGGCAGTTAAAAACATCCATACTTTTATGGAATGTATGTATGTATGTATGTATGTATGTATGTATGTATTAATTTTGCATTAAAACTGATAGATAATATAAAGTAACATTGGTTCTACTTATTTATTTCAAGAAGATTGGTAAGATTAAAAATTGTTTTTTTTTATGGAAGGAACACAAGTTTTGACAATGCTAACGATGCTGGCTGATTTGTTAACCACAATAGTGGAGTGAACATAATATTCACTTCTACCATTTTGGACACAGCTTGAGAGTTTTACTTCATCACTTTTATAGATGAATGGAAAGTTTTTTGTTCTAACAGTAGGAAATTGGTTTTCCAGCATTCAAAAGTAGTTACACATGTCAGGGCATTATTGGGCAGAAAATGTGAATGTGATTTTTCATCACACAAGGAATCTTGAATATTCAATATATGAAAGCTTTCATTGTTGCAAAAAGGTAATTATGTTCTCATGAAATAATATTTATGTCCTAGATTTATGTATTTATTTTTTTATTCATATTTATATGCCGCCCTTCTCCGGAGACTCAGGGTGGCTTACAATTTTTGGAGAGCAACCCAATGCGCTCAGCGATAGCCTTCATTCCATTGTATATGCCTGCTTATTCCTAAGCAGCATTTTTACAAGGTCAGCTTATTGCCCCCAACAATCTTGGGTCCTCAGTTTACCTACCCCGAGAGGATGGAAGGCTGAGTCAGCCTTGAGCCCGGTGGGATTCGAGCCTGCAATAATTACAGGCAGCTGGAACTAAGTGTTAGGTGTTTAACTGCCTGCACCACCAAGGCTCTTGGTGGTCAAGAAGGTCAAGGCTGGCTTAAGAAATGTTGTCAATTCCCAGATTTTGGCCTAGCTTTGTGCTAAAGGAGAGGAAATATGAATCTACATGCCCTGAGTTAGATTACTATTCAGAAATTGAATATGATGACACCAAAGAAAGTTATATCATTTCAAGAGTCAGGTATATATTTTATCTTTTCTCCCTTTCTCTTAATGGTTTTTTCTCAATGTTTAGAATTAAATACAATTTAAGATGGTGATGCATTTAAGACTGTTTTTCATTTATTTGGAGTGTATTTTCTTTCATTTGCTTTTCTGCTTCATTTGTCCTGATGCAGTTTAATATACATTTTTTTACTATGTACCTCTTTTTATGTAATAGGCTAAACTTTTTAAAAAAAAGTATGTAGTATTTCATACAATGGTGATATAATTATATGACTATTCATATGCACCAATACAGCTAAGAAGGTTTTTAATAAATGGCTATTGTAATTCTTCTAAAGTTTACTAACATTATGTTTAAAACTATATTAACATGTTAAACATTCTAAGAATTGTTGAACAATATTCAAACTAGTGAAAGACTGTGAAAATTAATGTTCTGACCTTAGTGCCTATTTCACTGCAGTTCTTTCCTTGCTCTAACTTTATTCAATTATTATCCAGCTAAGAAAATAGAATCTCATGGCGGCTAATTTTTTGGTGGGGAGGGAGTTGTTATCTGCAGAGGTGGGATTCAGCAGGTTCTGTCCACTTCTGGAAAACCGGTTGCGGAAATTTTGAGTAGTTCAGAGAACCAGAGATTTTACAGTATCCTTCCCCTGCCACACCCACCAAGCCACACCCACAGAACTGGTAGTAAGAAAAAATTGAATCCTACCACTGGTTATCTGGCATTGAACCAGAAGACCAAGAACTTTGCTATAATGCAAAGCAAAATTTTCACCCCAAGCTATTCTTTAGAGGATGTATGAGAGAAGATGAGAGAGAGCATGCAAGCATAGTTTATTAAATCTCACATAATCAATCCTGATACTAATAAATAATTGCTATCTGTTGTTGCATTTTATTCATTTTTTGAAAAACAAAATTAAAGCTCTTCATGGGTTGGAACCAGGTTATCTGAAAACCCATCCTTCCTGGCTACATCCACCTGACCCGCTGGAGCAGGAAGGCAGAGAATGCTGTGTGTCCCGTCTCCTAAAGAAATACAATTGGCAGGACCCAGAAAAAGGGCCTTCTCCGTGGTGGCTGCCTCCCTTTGGAATATCATCCCCACAGAGATTTGATACTCTTCCCTAGACCCCTGAAGACCTGGTTCTGCCAACAGGACTGTGGAATCCAGAGAGGGATGGAGCCCATCAAGTGGCTTCTTTGATTGCTTGTTGCCACCGGGGTGGGTGGGTATTGTTTTTATTCTTTTATATTGGGTTTTTTATGTTTGTAAACTACCCAGAATCACTGAGAGTGAATGGACAGCCATATAAATCTCCTAAATAAATAGTTTCCCGGTATACATTGGAAAGCTACATTGGTTTAAGAAGTGGAGACTCTGGAATGGAGTGGAAAACAATGGAAACAAAAACTGAGTGAAGGTTTGTTATAGAGTAGTACAAATTAAGTACATATTTTGGATAGAATATGCATTAGTTATTTTTAAGAAAGATTAAAGTAAATTTCAATATGATATTGACTCTTTTATTTTTTTATTTTTAATTACATTTATATGCCGCCCTTCTCCGAAGACTCAGGGCGGCTTACAATTTCTGGGATACAACCCAGTGTGCTCAGTGTGCTCTTGGAGAATTTAGGGTTATATCTATGTACTTTTCTTGGCTACAAGACAGACATTGCTTTGCCCTGGTTTTCTTTTCTCAAGGTATTTTCTCTATTTCCCAATGCAGCCCATAGAGATGTCTCCTTGAAATCTTCCAGGCAATACATTTTAGCTTCCAGGCCTAGGCCTAGTCAACCAGATGTTGCCTCCTGCACAGGCAATTACACCAAGTCACTAAAATTGGCAGCAAATGTACTGAAGTTAATAATATTTAAAATATTCCTCTCTGCTTAATGTTAACTTCTTATGTCGCTTGTTTCTTTTTAGAACTGATTCTTGGCTATTTTCGACCACAGCGAAAATTTGAAGAAGCTGTTGATTGGTCCTATTCAGGTAAGTCCATCATCTGCTACTTCACCAAGGGTGCTCAGATAATGTTGTCAAAAAATATGAAGATGGAAGCTGCAATGGTGTGCATAATCACATAAAAACAGGCAGTGGTTTGATCACACTGTTTTGACACTTTTGGGATACTCCTATTTCACAGTGCTTCATTACTACAATTCAGCAAGTTGGGTTTTTTTTTCCCTCACCAGATCAAATTGTTCCTGTTGGCTGCAGTATGAGCTGATAAAGATCAGTTATTAAAAATGTGTTCTGTGCACCTAATTAAAAATATTAGAAGGTCTTATGGTGCTCACTTATTCACCTAGTGCATGCAGCCTCTGGACAACTTTCATATAGCACCAAAGCCAGACTTGACTGCAGTTTTAAGAAACCAGTGGTGATTTTGTAATATTTCTAGCATGGAACAAAAAAGGTGATAATTCTTGAAATAAGCGTAGTCTAATTTGTGAAGCAAAAAACTGCTGATCAATCTTTCAAATCCAGAAAAGAATTAAAATATTTCTAACCATTCCAACTATTGTGTCCTGGTTGCCAATGTACTTGAAGTGCATGGTTGATCATTAAAAGGTTGCTTACCTTGAGTTACTGCAAAGAAGTATTAATTTTTTGAACTACATTTGGCTAGATTTTTTTTTCTTAAAGACACAACATCTTTTCACTAATACATTACTGTGCCTCTTATAAACCTTTGTACTTTCACCTGCAATCTCATTTCCCATGATGTTCCTGAATTTTCTTAACTCATTTTCAGATATATCAATTGGGTTAGCAATGGGCTGGTGCTCAGTCTGGTCTACCACCATTGCAAATTTGTCATTTTCAAGCTTTTTGTTTTTCCTACCTGTGCAGCAAAGTAAAGTTTTGCTATCTGGATTCTGTCCAGATCTGGTTTACCGGAGTCTGCTTTTTAAAAAAGAGACAGAATGCCTTTTCTTTGATACCTTCACCCTCACTACCAGGACTCAATTATCTCCTCTGAGATAAATATCAGTTTTTATTCCTCTTATGGTTTCATCGTTATTCTACTGTTGCAGTAATCAAAGCAATAGGAAACAGATTGTTGTTTTGTTCCTCTATTGCTCTGCAGTTCCATGGAAAATTATAGCAAGGATGAATAAGTAATTCAGTATCATAGAAGCAAGTAGCAATGCTACTACACTGCAGCTTAAAGAGGTTTTCTGAAAAGGGGGAAAAGGAAACAATATTTTGCGTACTAGGGGTTGGAAAGAAGTGGGAATGCAGTAGAAGCATGGAAAGTTGTGTCCACTGGGAGACCTAAAAGTTGAATGAAGCATGAGCTTCTACAGTTAAATTCATTGATTTAATGGGTCATTATTAGATCAATCTCAATGTGATGAAAAAATAATAATTGCCAATCAGAGGGAATGTAGATAGAAATATATGAAAGCTACTTCATATAAAATATATATCATATAAACATATCAGGCTAAAACATATGATGAAGTTGAAGGAATTGGGCATGCCTAGGCTAGTGAAAGGAAGAACTAAGAGTGATAGCAGCGTCCCAATAGTTGAGGGGCTGCCGCAAAGAAAAGGAGGGTCAATCTATTCTTCAAAGTAACAATTAATAATAATTTATTAGACTTGTATGCTGCCCTCTCTCCCTAAGGACTCAGGGCGGCTAACAATAAAAACACAGTACAAAAATTTACATTAGAAACAATTAAACAATTACAAGCCTAATAGTAATAAAATAATAAAATTAAAATTAATTAAAATAAGTCTAAAACAAACCCTGCCCCCTTGGTCAGTCCAGACCGGCCTGTTGAAAGAGCCAGGTCTTCAGGTCATGGCGAAAGGAGCGGAGATCAGGGGCCAAACGAAGACCCAAGGGGAGCTGGTTCCACTGGGTGGGCGCTCCCACAGAGAAGGCCCTACCCCTGGGCACCGCCAATCGACAATGTCTAACCGATGGTACCCCAAGGAGGCCCTGCCTGTGGGAGCATAGTGGGCGATCGGAGCATGATGCCGGCAGGAGACGCTCCCGCAAATACCCCGGACCCAAGCCATGTAGGACTTTGTATGTTGTTACCAATACCTTGAATCTCTACCTGAAGGCAGTTCAAGAAGCAATGGATGGAAACTAATCAAGGAGAGAACCTAACCTAGAACTAAGAAAAAAATGTCCTAACAGTGAAAACAATTAACCAGTGGAACAGCATGCCTCCAGAAGTTGTATGTGATCCATCACTGGAGACTTTTAAGAAGATACTGGACAACCATTTGTCTGGAATGGTATAGGGTCTCCTGCTTGAGTAGGGATTGGACTAGAAGACCTCCAAGGTCCCTTCCACTTCTGTTATTCAGTTATCAGATCAAAATGGCTGCCCATGACAGGGACTAGCCCTGGACGGAAAAGGGTGTGTCAGGCCCTGTAGCCAGTTGGAATTGGGACTGCTACTAGACTGAAATGAATTGCTAAAGTCCATCTGCTTTGATGGGCTCAGATCAGAAAACAAGCAGTTTTGAATAATGCTAAAATGAAAACATGGGCATGGGGTGCATTTTTAGTGAGCTGGGAATGGAAGGAGGATGACATCTTCCATTCCTACACTTAGGAGGTAATGAGTGGCCCATACTACTGACAGGCCAAGCAGAAAGAACACATTTTCTTTTAGAAGGCAATCACTTGAGACTTCAAAGAACCAGTTTGGTCCATTGCTTAAGGCACCAGGTTAGAAGCTAGGAGGCTGTTAGTTCTAGTCCTATCTTAGGTATATAAAAGTGGCTGGGTGACTTTGGGCCAGTCACTCTCTATCAGCCCAATCCACCTCACAGGGCTGTTGTTGGGAGAAAAATAGGAGCAGGAAGGTGCGTTACATTCCTACTCCAACTATCTTGAATTATTTATAACAATAATAAGGTGAGGAATGAATGAATGAATGTCTTGATTCTTTTGCAATTGCTTGAAATCAAAACAAGTTTCAGTACATGTGGGATAGGTTTCATAGGACTGTGGAAAGCATTTGAAAGAGGTGCTTCATGTTTGAAGATCTATTTTATTTATTTATTTATTTATTTGATTTGTCGATCGCTTACAATATAACAGGTATAAGTATAAACATAGTTATGAATAACATGAAATGGATATGTATAAGAAAAATAAAAAAAGAAACAATAGGACAAGGAGGGTAGGCATGTTGGTGCACTTATGCACACCCCCTACAGGCCTCTTAGGAAAGGGGTGAGGTCAATAGTAGACAGTCTAAGGTTAAAGTTTTTGGGGTTTGGGGAAGAAACCACAGAGTCAGGTAGAGTATTCCAGACATTGACCACTTTGTTGCTGAAGTCGTATTTCCTGCAATCAAGTTTGGTGCAGTTAACCTTGAGTTTCTTTGATCCATTTCAGTATATAATGCTTCATTGCACTAGAGATAATAGATGTAGTTTGTGTAGAGATTTCACTCTATGACTTATTTACGTTCTCTTTTGAAACTATTTAATGTGTTTCTAATTAATTGGACTGATCTTTTCAGAGTGTTATTATTTTACTTCTTACTATCTTTGGGTAATGGAATGGCATAAACAGGCTGTGCATGTATAGACATGTAGAAATATCTAGAAGCAGCTGCCAAAGCAGCACATAAATCCTGCAAAAGGTGTGGCTGCTTTAATAATGCAAGGTGGTGTCAATTATACTCCCATGAGTTAGAAAGTACTACTTGCACAGCCCTAGTTTCTCAGGTTCACATTGCACTGCCGTTATATCTGGTACCCTGATCTACCAAGAAACTCCTGTGATGTATAAAAATTAAGTATGAATCTGAGTCACATGGAAAATTGGCCTGGGATGTAGTTTCATGTTCTGTAGATGTTAGTTCACCAAGTACATCTGGTCATTATCTTTCCTTAGTAAAATAGTCTAGCAAGGAAGCAGACTGGACTGAATTTACCATAGTAAAATTCTGCAGTCTGGTCTTCAGATTAATACCTTCAAATGTTCACAAATTAGATAATTTTATATACATAATTGTACTCTTTAAAAGCTTACTCAGCAGACACTCATCCAAAATAGCAGCTTGAGAATAATCAGACAGTAGCATACTTTTTCATTATTTCCTTCTGCAGATTAAAAAAAAAAAAACTTTTGCTTCAGATCTTCAGCTGAATGTTTAATACCGTGTTTCCCCGAAAATAAGACACTGTCTTATATTTTTTTGGCTCCCAAAAACACACTAGGTCTTATTTTTGGGGTAGGTCTTATATATTTATGGTGCCAAATAGTGGGTGTGAATGTGTAGGGGGGGTGTTTCGCGGGTGCACTGTTGCTCCCTGAAAAGTCTTCCTGGAACTGGAGATTTACACTAGGTCTTATTTTCGGGGTAGGTCTTATATTAGGGCAGGTTTAGAAAATAGTGCTAGGTCTTACTTTCAGGGTAGGTCTCATTTTCGGGGAAACACGGTATCAATTAGAGTTTTCCCTATTTTTGTTTCCTGGAACATAAAATATTAAAACCATTGAAATCCTAAAGGATATATTCAATTGAAATGATTAGGGATACATTTTAAATATAGGAGGAGGTAAAATTACATCTTCCAACATAGTGTTAATACTATCCTTAGTAAAAGAAAAGAACACACACACACACACACACAAACATATATATATATGTTTTCGTAGATTTTCACGGGTAAAGGTATGTAGGTCTTGGTGTATTCGGGTCTTGTCCCATGTAAGATTGAGAATAGCTTGGTGACGTTTCGACAAGATCCCACTGGCCATCTTCAGGCTGGTGTCTTCGGCTTTGTGCTTGTGCCAGCAAAGCGTGATCTAAGCTGCCTTCTCTCTATAAATACTGGAGGGGAGGTGTGGTGTGCTGGCTCTGTTGTAAGCGGATTGGTTGGCTGTGTTGTTGGCTGTGTTGTCGCTTCTTGATTGGTTGATGGAGTTGATGTTTGCTGATTGGTTGGCTGTGTTGTTGGCTGTGTTGTTGCTTCTTGATTGGTTGATGGAGTTGATGTTTGCTGATTGGTTGGCTTTTTCGTAAGAGCCTATGTGGCTGAGGTAGTGGCTGTGTGTTCTTCAGCCTTTTGTGTTGTAGCTACCTGGGTAGTGGGCTGTGTGATGACCTTCTGAGTTTTATTGTTGTGACATCCTGGGTCTTGTGCTGTAAACTCCTGGGTCATTGTCTGTGTTGCAAGGAGATTACAACACAAAACCTCAGGAGGTTGCAACACAGACAGCGTGTGTCAGTTTGCTTAGTTTGGGGGTTGGAGGGGGGTGTAGCAGCTGGAGTTGCAGCTATGGTCTGGTTTCTGGATGGTGGTTGCCTTTTGTCTGTGGGGTGGGCTTGGGTTTGAGTCTGGTGAGGGAGATTGGTGGTGGCATCATGTGTTATTTTGGGTCCGGTGTTGGTTTTCATGGCTGGGACTCGTTTGTTGATGAGGGCTAGTTTCCAGATGTCTGGTAGGCAGGAAGTATCATCCCGTTTATTCATGTTATGGGGGTGTTTCTCTATTTCGATGGCTTCCCTAATTATTCTCTTGTTGAAGTGTTCAGTGTTGGAGAAAAGTTTGTATCCCTCAAAATCAATTTCATGTCCTGTGGCTTTAAGGTGCTGGAAAAGGGAGGAAGTTTTTTCTTATTTTCTGACTGCGTTCTTGTGTTCTGCGATGCGAGCATTTATTCTCCTGTTGGTTTGTCCAATGTATGTGGCTGGGCAAATTTTGCATGGTATTTCCTAAACTCCTTGGTTTTCTAGCTGGATCTTGTCTTGACTTCCGGTGACGCCTCGGTGTGGCGAGGTAGGGAGAAATACTTCTCCTTCTCCCACCTCGGGTTTTTCCACTCTAGAACAGCCGTTCGTGGCAGGGTGAGTCTAAATCGAACACCCTCGTGAGGAAGAAAACTTGGAGCTGGTTTGGGAAGTGCGATCCCAAACAGCGAAGAAGTGTTCCCGAAGTTCAGAGTGGAAGAAGCCAGCGCTGTCAGAGCTGGCCCGAAGACGAGGCGGCGCCATTAGCGGGAAGCTGAAAGTGAAAGTTGCCGATCGGAAAAGAAATTAGGAAGCTTGGTGAGAAGTTATAAAGACTGAAAAAGACTTTGTGGGGGACTGTTTAAAGGATTGGGCGAAAGCGGAAAGAAAGCGGCACAATCTTAGTGACTATCCCACAAAAAAAAATATAAAGCGGAAGACGAGTCTCGCACAGAGAACAAGAAAGTTAAACAAGAAAGTTAAAGTCCTGCGAAAAGAGTGAGAATACCCGGCGAAAGAGATCTCATCCAACTGGAGAAAGTGCGGCTGAGGTTGGAAGAGATCGGAGAACGAAGTGGGTGGCAGCTGAAAGAGCTACTGGACAGCGGGAAGCGATAGAGTCCCAGCAGAGGTAGCCATTGTGACAGAAGATTTAACGGAAAGAAACCAGACCAGAAGGGGAACGTGCTGGGAAAGGAAAAAAAAGAAAAGTGAGTTCTGTGAATCTGAAAACTGCTAAGGACGTTGTGGTGTGACAGGGCGTAAAGAAAAGAGACGAAGCAAACTTTCACTTACTTTAGAAAGTGAGCAGCCCTGCGAGTAATTAGCAAAACCGCAGAAAAGGAAAGTTACAAAACTAATTCAAATCAATTAACATTTGGAAACTTTCGTTGCTTAAACTTTCGCTGCTTAAAGAGAAAGGAAAACAGAACTTTTTTCGAGGCAAGGATCGTGGTTTAAATTAATCGGAGGGAAGATCAAGGGAAGTTCCACCATTGTGACATTGCACTTTTTTTTTTTCTTTGGCGGCCATTGACATTTGGACAATTGGATAACCCGAGTGAAGAATAGCAACCCAAAGACCGGAAGGAGCCTGACTCATTACTACACGTATACTACTGTGTTTAATTTGTATTTCATTTCATATACTTTAAACGACTTTATACTACTTAATATTATACTTATATATAGCCATAGATAGATTTATAGTATAACTTGGGAAAATTTTATAGGGTTGTTATATTATTATAGATTGTTATAAGAAGTTAAGAATTTTGAAACATTGTTATTTACAAACCTAATACTTAATTCTTTAATTATATTTACTAACTTATCCATAAGATAATACTACTGATTTAAACTTCTTAGCATAAGAATATTGTGGACAGATAGGTAGTGATCTATATTAAGTATCTACTTTTTACAGAACAATAAGAACTGATAGTTGCCTTTGTCCTTTGCTTCTTTCTATACCTATAGAGATATATTATATACTATATATCATTCTATTTTACTTGATTTGCTCATAATATCTAGTTATCTCTCTTTTCCTTTCTTTTTCCTTATATTTCTCCTTTCTTAGACCTCTTTGCTAGAAATGTAATGTGATTTTACTCTCTGTCCCCCCCTCCAAGATTATTAAGAGAAATATTGGACTTTAAAATCAACGAAAATAATAATAATAATAATAATAAGGTTAGGTTCCTCTACCTTTTATTTCTGATTAGATTGGATTGTGTGAGAATACTGGAATAGAGGGACCTTTAGTAGATGAAAATTGGAAATAAGACGTGGGGAAATATAAATAGAATTATTAAAGAGCAGCAAAAGATTATAAAAGAAATGTCAACAGTAACTTCCACTATTACCAAAACAGGGAAAAAGGGAGTGACAACTGTACTTCCATCTACACCTGACTTCCTCCCAAAAACCATAGAAGGGATGTTGGCACCCGAGAAATCTAATACTCAGACCCAAACAATACAAAATACATTACAGACGTTACAAAACATGATGCTAACGATGCAAGAATCAATGATGAATAATCATGTGGAGAGCAAGAAGGAAAGAGAAGAGATGAGAGCAGAATTGAAAAGCGAATTGGGAGAGATGAAAAATGAATTAAAAACTTTAGAGGGGAAAATAGGACAGCTACAGGAGACAACAAAGACAAATGAGGAGAAAATTATAACGATTCTGAAAAGAACAGATCAAACAGGGAAGAAGGTGGAAGCTATAGAACAGAAAATTAAAGATCAGCATAGGGAAACGAACGAGGCTTTGACATTTCTAGAATTAGACAGAGCCTCATATTATTTAAGGTTCCAAAACATACAAGAGGAAAGAGGGGCTTGACTCTTGTAATGGCAGAATTATTGGCAGCTATTCTGCAAAAGACAGGGATCAGATGGTATTAGAGATCGATGAGGCTTATAGAGTTTATACATCCTATGCCAGAAGACATGGACTCGAGGGAGGTTCATGTCAGATTCATAGAAAAAGGGTTAGAGAGATAATTTATAGAGTGACCAGGGATGAGACGATAAAACACAACGGTAGACAAGTTATAATATTAAAGCAGATCCCAAGGAGAGTGAGAGACCAAAGAAAGGAATATAGATTCCTCACAAATCATTTAAATAAAAAAAACATTCTATTCAGATGGAACGACCCAGAAGGAATATTAGTAACATGGGAAGGTAGAAGAACTAGAATTGATAACCTAGCGAAGGCTCAAAGATTTTATGAACAAACAGGAGGATTAGTGGAGGAATTGAGCAGCAGAGAAGAGTCGAGGAATGCAAGTCTTTGGGGTTTCTTAAGATGTTGGCTATTTTTTGGTCAGTGCCAAAGGCTGTCCTGATATTGTGTTTGTGGAGAATTTTGCTGATTTTATCTGTGGTGTCTTTGATGTAAGGGAGGAGGGCGATGCCAGAAACCAGACCATAGCTGCAACACCAGCTGCTACACCCCCCCTCCGACCCCCAAACTAAGCAAACTGACACACGCTATAAACACATAGCCAGACCTCAAACTCGGAGCCAAACCAAGGCCCGGAATGTCACATCACAGCCTTCCACCCAGGATACTACATCATGGAACTCAGATTACAACACAAAACATCAGGAGGTTGCAACACAGACAACGACCCAGGAGATTACAGCACAAGACCCAGGATGTCACAACAATAGAACTCAGAAGATCATCACACAGCCCATTACCCAGGTCGTTACAACACAAAAGGCTGAGAGACACACCTCCAGCACCTCAGCCACACAGGGTCTCAGGAAAAAGCCATCCAATCTGCATACATCAACTCCACAAACCAATCAAAAAGTAACAACACATCCAACTCTAGAGTTTAAAAGGGAAAAACAGCCACGATCACACACTTCTCCCAGGAGAACGAAGCTGAAGACACCAGCCTGAAGATGACGGATGAGATTTCGTCAAAGCGTTGCCAAGGTATTCTCAACCTTACACGGGACAAGACCCGAATACACCAAGACCTACATATATATATATATATATATATATATATATATATATATATATATATAATGAATATTTAATGTGAAATTAGTAAAATAGGCGTATCCTTTTTACTTTTCTTCACTGTATTTACTTTTGTGCCTTTATGACAAGCATATATGTTGTTTATTCAAAATGGTAGAATCATTTACTTAGAACAAAAGCCCTATCCCCAGAACTTCAAATGCAGAACTTCAAATTAAAGCATTCCTTACAGTTAGTCATCTCACTTTGCCTATCACTTCTATTAATATGCAACAAGAAGCTGCTTTTCTGCGATATACTCTGGGACAATAGAGTAGATATTGGCATTTTTCTGTGTAATAACCTTTAGGGTGAATTTGTCTTCCAAGTGTGCACTCACTTACGCAAAGTCACTGGAGACTGAAGATTAAATTATTGCAACATAGTCTGCATTACCATTTTTGGGAGTGTTCAGTTATTTCAGTCATCTATAACCCAAGTGTCAAATATCTTCTTTGGAGTTCCTGGGTCAGAATGCATTGATTTGTCAGTTTGAACTGACTACTTCTTTGCTGTAGGCATAATAAGAAGTAGTGAGAACCAGACTGGTGTAGTAGATAAGGAACCAGGTTAAAAAATGGGGGACTGTGAGTTCCAGTCTTGCCTTAGGCACAAAGCCAGCTGGGTGACAGCTTGGGCCAATCATTCTCTCTCAGCCCCAGGAAGCAGACAAATCACTTCTGAAATCTTTCCAAGAAAACTTAAGGCACATGTCTAAGTGACATGGAGTCAAAGACATACAATGATAAGTACTATTATAATTCCTGGACAATTATAATTCCTATTTCATTCCTCTTGAAGCTTAACTCCAATTGACAGGATCATTAGAAAACAATTGACTTAGAAATCAAAGAGGTCTTGCTCAGTTATTGCATCCATATTGCCGCTTCAGTTTAAATTTTGTCCTGATTGCTTTACTATATTGCCTAGCACATGAGGAAGGCATTGTGGACAGCCATTTTGATAAACTGAAATGGATGCATTATAGTGTATAAACCCCTCCCTAGGGTGGCCCTTAAGTATCTTCCTTCAAATAGAATATTCCTGCCCTGAACATTCAACCTAAGGGGACAAAGAAAAATATTTTAACTAACTGCCCTGTTTTGGAACTGCCTTTCCATGGAGACCCATTACTGGGAGATACCAAAAGTAATTTGTTTCATGTACAATCTGAATGGTCAATGGGCTAATCTTTTATTATAATAATATGATTTTTATTCTATTTTATTTTTATTGAATTTTGATTAGGATTTGTAATGTGGTTGAAAGACTTAGGTAAAACTGTTTTTATTATTTTCTTGGTTGTAAACTGCCTGAAGACCTATGGTATAGAAATCCTTAAGCTGTATAAATAATAAATAATTGCTTCCAACTTCCAATGGTTTTCCCAGGCCTTTAGCTTGATTTGAACTTTGTCTTCACTAATGGTTTTTTATGATGTTAAAACAGTATTCTGTTTATTTTGTCTTACTTAATATGAATCATGTCACTGGAGGCAACTCAGGAAAACATTGAGTGCACTGTAAAAATGATTTTACCTGATTCAAGTTGACCTAGACTTTTGTCAGAAACTTAGAGGGAAGAAATAGATGTGGTATTTAACAGCAATTGCAGATCAATTCATAAAAGGATTACAGGAAGAAAAAAAAATCTCCTACCCTTCACAGTTTTCTCTATAAAATTAGCAATTCCATCACAGATCTCTTGCATCAAATGTAATTTTCCCTAAGTCTTTAAACTATTAATGACATATTGTTTTATCAAAATTAAAAACCAAAAAAAATTGACTTGATGCCAGAGTGGCGGGTGACACACTAAGCCTATACTAAATCTTCTGTGGTTCTTTTTATAGTAGTTTTGGGGAGTGGGGGAAGGGAAGAGTTTACAATTATGGCATATGGGCATGGAGATTCCCCACTGTGGATGAATTCTCCTCAGGAGCAAAACACAAGCACAGAGGGTCAAGTCAGATCTGAAGTTATCACAGTGCCTTTTCTCAGTCCAGTCCATGTATCTCTGCAACTTTTACTTTTGTAGAAATTCACAAAATACATAAGATTATTATTTCTAGTTTGAACTGAAGATACAGTAAAAGCATTTTACTTTATTTCACAAAGGACTGAAGTTTCAGTCCTAGATACATTTTCAGAAAGTGGAATTTATGGGGATACGTGGGTAGGATCAGACGGCTTACCAGAGATGCATGTTTCATCTCAGATACCAAAGCTCTTGAAATAGCACTTAAAGCATGTTTCACTTGTCTGCCTTTGTCGAACATTAAGAAGAATATGCCACTTCCCATTATTATAATGAAGGCTTTGTAAGAATACTAAATGACGCAAAGAATTGCCTTTTTGAAATCATGCTCCTTTCGAAAGGCAGAAAACTTATTACTGGCTTTCAAGTCAATTCTTTAAAGAGATCTGCATATCCTCACATTTTTCAAATGCAAATTTAATGTTTCATTTTGTTTCACAAAGTACACTGTGTGGGTTTCCTAGATTATCTCGTACAAAATAAATTGTTTTCAGCATCCACAAGAACGGTTCTTGGTCTTAATCTATGCCATTAATTGGCTGCTGCCAGCTTTCTTCCTTGGGCTCTATGAAGTTTGCATTTAGGATATGAGTAGCAAAGAAAGTCAAACCCTGCTGTCACATAAATTTCCCTGTGTCACAGGTTCTTTATAAACTATACCCAATTTGATTGACTCCAACTCAAGACATCCATAAAAAGTATAGGATCCTAGACATTGGAATTTTAATATCTCCCTATAAAAATTAGGGAGATTATTTATTTTGAAAAAAAATATCCAAGGTACAAAAATGAAACATGCAAATATATATGTGTGACTCTTTCTGTGTATGTTGTGTTATACTATATTTCTATTACATTTATACAATGTTTTCTACTATTTTACTATACTACTATACTATACTTCTATGCTGTAAATATTATCTCTATTAGAGGTATAGTGCTACTGCTGCTATACTACTATTATTATTAGGTTATAACAATTTTTAACTTGCATAGATCCTAGTCTTTCTTTAAATCCTCTGACTCTCTTTCTCTCTCATTATATTTCTATTCTTTAGAAATGGCCAGCAGGTAAAGAACAGGCATCTTTTTAGTGCTGTGCTTCTTTTTATTCCTTCAGTCTCTGTGAAACATTCTTCTTTTATTTGGCTGCTTTTTCTGTTTGTTGTGGTTGTTGAGCTTTCAAAACACACATAGCTCCTCATGTCTCCTCCCCCACCTGTTTCAAGGTTGTGCCTTTCATAACCAATTCTGCCCTGCTGACATTGGGGAGAAGGCTCAGTACAGGTGCCTACAAGTTTCTTAACAGCCTATTCTTCCATACTCTGTGATTATAAATGTTAAGGTTTCTTGTAAGTTTAAGTAGTAGCTATTGTAAATTTTCCATAGATTATAGGGAGTCTGTTGGGAGTAAAGTTGGACTTTGATTATGCTTATGGCACATCAACCAGTACTGGTTGTCCTCAACTTACAACCATTTGTTTAGTGACGATTTGAAGTTACAATGGCACTGAAAACAGTGAATTATGACCATTTTTCACATTTTCAACCATTGCAGTATTCCCATGACCACACTATCAAAATTCAAATGCTTGGCAACTTGCATGTATTCATGATGGTTGCAGTGTGATCAACTTTTGCAACCTTCTGATAAGCAAAGTCAGTGGGGAAGCCAGATTCACTTAATAACTGTGCTACTAACTTAACAATTGTAGAGAATCACTCTACAACTGTGGTGAGAAAAGTTGCAAAATGAGGCAAAACTCATTTAACAACTGTCTTGCTTAGCAATAGAAATTTTGGGCTCAATTGTGGTAATAAGTTGAGAACTGCCCATATATACTTAGCAGGAAATAAGTTAGTTGGTAACTTAATGCTGTCTGTATAGCTATCTGTAGACCCATTTGGGGATAAACATGAGGTGTGGAATATTAGATTTGGAAAATAATAAAAGTAAATCATGAAAAGCAAGAATTAAACAAATAAAAATATGTATTTTTGAAACTAAAAAAAGGGAGATAAGTCTGAGTTTGTGAAGTAGAATTTATGAATACATCTATGGAAAGGGAAATGTTGGTATAATTATGAATGGAGAGGCTGAAAAAGTACATCACAAAATATGAATATATTATGTACATTTTGTGGATGGAATTTGTAAATGGTGATAGCTGCATGTTATACTCCAGTGAATGATGATCAAGGAAGAATTTAGAAAAGAGTTCAGGAGATAATTGTGTGACATGCTGAATGACAATACCTAGTTTAAGTACAAATCTATTCATAGCATACAAAGCAAAGGAATGAATATAAATATAAAAGTTTGAATGATTTGGTTAAATATGAATGAACAAATTAGAGAAGGCTGTCTGGATGAAAGATTCTGGACGTGGGAGATAGCATCAGGAGTAGATTTTGGGGGAAAATGCACATGGAAGAGAAAGAAAGTAAAGTAAAGCATAAGAGAATGACTGAATAAAGGAAAATACTCCTCCATGAAAAATATTAGAACATAGATTAATCACCCAACAGAATGAATGGGAAGTGGACATAATGAGAAGTGATAATATGGAACAAAGTGAAAAGAATTAGAGAGTGCCACAGAAGATTCCCAATAAAGAGAAATATAAAAAGTGATACTTTTTATCTTTGAGATGACAAAGTAAAAGAGGATTGGATGAGAAAAAAATATGTAAGAGAGGGATTCCTACAAAAAAAATTAGGGTGAGAAAAAACATATTCTCTAATGTATAGAAACAGAAACATAGGAATGAATAATTAAAATTAATAGAGGCTGAGAAAATGCAGAGCAGTTCTGATGGAAATAAATTGCTTTGGAAGTGGGTGAAGAGGGCTGGACGAGACATTTCTAGCAAATTGAATAGAATTAAGAATAAAAGGGATTGAATGATTTGGGAAGAAACTGAAATGAAAAGTATTTGAAAGAAATACAGCGTGTGAAAAACGTACAGTATACAGGAAAGATATGTTGAAGAATGGAATTGAAACAAACTTGATACATCAAGTGTTAATGTAGGAAAAATGGATGAGGAAAACATTGTAAATGTTTTGAGATTGTTAAGAAATGGTAAGGCTGCAACTTAGTGCAAGTTGGAATTATAAAATGTTTAAATTTGGGTGTGATTCTACAATTTGTTTAATGTGTGTAGAGATTATATTTATGCAGATAGCGTATAAAATGCCGCTAAGATTATGCATTTATGTCAAAGAACAGGATAGTCATATATGACAGAACAACTGCAATTAAACATAAAGGGCAAAAACCTGAAGGAAGTTAGAGTAATGTTTGTATTTTAGTGGCAGGTATATTAAGGATAAGAAAATGGCTTATAGAAGATCTATCTTTGTAGTTGTAAAGAGTTAATAGTCTAAGGCATTTTCTTAATATAATAAGCATATATTATATTATAGTAAGCATAAGATCTAAATGTTGTATCAAAATAACATATTACTAAATCTAAGAAGATGGAGCAGTAAATGGCTTATATGATTAAATTTGAAAATTTGTTAAAGAATTGTAGTTTTATATTACACTTTGTAGATATGTAAATAAATATATAATATATAATATCTTTGTACACACACGCACACATATATAATTAGCACTGCTATACTTTTGATTATACTTTTTCATATCTCCTGTGTAGTATTTATCACATATATTATTATTTTTAAATAAAAATGGGTACTTACAAGGTTTGTGTGGTAAAGCATGAGATAGAGTAAAAAATAAATATGGACTGATTACATAAGTTATTGATCAACAGTAAATTGGGATGAATTAGTCATATTATGAAATTTATATGCTAGTCATCTGGCTTTCAAGTGACTTATAGAAGGTATTAATAAGGAATGAATTGTAAACAAAAATATTAAGGGAGAATGGATGGTCATGAGGAAGGGGAAGATCAAGACAGTCATAACTGGATGGAAATGATTATGTTCTCAACAACAGGATTTTTTTTAAAGGCACAGCATTTTAAGAACAAAAACACAATATTAAAATGGTATGTGGAGTTGGTAACAGCACAGATGGTTTACGGATATACGAAGAGCTATATGAATGGTGCTAGTTAGTATAGAATAAATCTAGCTGTATTATATTTCATTTAATTCTTTGATTTATTATCTTTTACTCTATTTCCTACTATATATAATAGTTTATCTGGAAAAGAATTGCCATGATGAGTAAATGCCTCTATTGTCTTACATAAGAAGTGACCTTTTCTGTCCCATCTCTTCTGGCTTAATTAATGAATGTTTCAAACTGGGAATTAAGAGTTCATTTAATTGTTTTCACAAGCCTGAGCAGTGTTGCTGAACTATATACATTCAAAGAAAGAACATGTCACTGGCTGCTGAAAGAATCAGGGATGAATTGCTTGACCATAAAAATGTACAAATCCATGAAAAATGATTTGCTGTAGTGTTGACATCAATGAAAGAAATTAACACTGAAGGAAGATTACATTAAATGATGTAAAGGGTACTAAAAGTTGACGGGAAAATGAATGTTAAAATTTGATTATACTTCATGGCTAAACTATTAACTAAATAAATATCCTTCACATAATTATAGTTCAAATCCTGGAATTGCAGAAATATATTGTAATTTCTGTTTAGTCCCTAATTATATTATTACTGATTATAGGATTTCTCTGTCAGAGATCATAATAAGCTTTGAAACAATGATAATACTAAGAGAAGAGTTTATAACAACTGCAGAAGTATGACAAGTCAGAGTTCTAATAAAATATACACTGCTTTCAAAGAAGAATTTAACTTAACAAAAATGTCAAGAGAATATGTTTAGTTTGAAGAACAAGGAAAAGCACACTTAGCATAGTTTTAATGTTTTATCTTATTCTCCATTTTCTAACATATTGGATTTGGTGATAGCAAAATGAGTAATAAGAGTTTTCATATAATGTATTAAGATGATAATGGGAGAAACCAGTAGTTCCTTAATTAATTAATTGGCCCTATTCATATATAGCACAGATTTTACCATAATAAGCAATAAAATTGGTCTAAGAATAAATGTTCCTGAATACAGAAAATGTACATCCAGAAATGTACAGTATTATTAGAAGCAACATAATAATATAATATTGGTTTTAAAATCCCCATATGTTATCCTATTTTCTTAATAACCAGTATGAAATATTAGCATTTAATTGAAGCATTTTAATGTATGTATAAAAAATAGACAGACAGACAGATGATAGGCAGGTAGGTAGGTAGGTAGATAGATAGATAGATAGATAGATAGATAGATAGATATCCCTAACCATACTAGTTATACTCAGTTCTAAAGCATTTTATTTTTCTCCAAATGTAAGATTTCATTATGTAGGACCAGAATGATAACATTAATTTCATGCTCTGTAGGCTTCAAAATAATATTGATTACTGAAAATGTCAGAAAGAGAGAATACAAAGTAACATTTCTGCCTATTTTATCTCTTATTCTGACATATATTTTAATGGTGCAAATAGTAGGATGAATAATATGAGAATGCATAATTTATTACAGAAATTGTGCAGATAAAAATAAGATTCATATGCACATTTTTCAACTAAGATGTTAATGCTTAGGTCATTTGTCAACTTAATTGATTCTTATAACTGGTTTGAATTACTCTTAGTGGTGAGGCATGTCTCATCACTCCTGTATTCTAAAAATGGCACCAATCCAATGTGTTTTCATAGTTGCTTCCTCATTTTCTTAAACTATTGATTGAAAAGAAGCAAGAATCTAACAGCATTATTTTTGCACCAAAACAAAATTCAATAAGGTTTATACATTCCATCATTTGATGCTGTAGAATTTCCATGCATGTTTGTGGATTATGAGATATTTATTAGGCAAAGGAAAGAAAAAGTGTCTTATGGGGATTCTGTTTCCATTCCATTCTTTATTGTTGCTGGGATTCCTGATTTATTTATTTTCTAGTAGCTAATTTTTGTTAAAAAATACCATGCTATTCAGGATAGCAAATTTGTGCATTTTTGGGTTTTGCCTTGTTGCCAGGTTCTTTCTCTAGCACTAATCAGCACCGAATGGTTAGTGGGCTCAGGATTCTTCAGTGCAATACAGAAAATGCGTGTCCTTTTGCTTGATTTTTACTCTAATTCAGACGTGTCAAACTCAAGGCCCGCAGGGCAAATCTGGCCTGCAGGGTACTGGGTACTTAGAAATGGCCCACAGGGCCACTCTGGAAACAACAAAGGACTGGCCTGCGGTGTCTCTGCCAGTGAAAATGGAGCTCAGGTGCAACCTCCTCAGGCTCCATTTTTGCTGACAGAGGCTGTCATGGCTGAAAAATGAGCCTTGATGAGTGACGTTGAGCTGGCCCACCCACCCGGCCCCCCAGGTCAAACACAACCCTGATGCGGCCCTCAATGAAACTGAGTTTGACACCCCTGTTCTAACTGATTTAACTTCAAGAAAATGCAAGAAGATGTTGCTATTATCTCAGGCTAATTACTGTACATAGGATATTATTATTATTATTTATTTATACGATTTATATGCCGCCCTATCTCCCTAAGGACTCAGGGTGGCTTACAATACTAAAAACAGAACTATACAAATATTAAAAGACTATTAAACCAGAAATCTCATAAACCAATTAAATTTAAAACTACAACTAAAAACCCTCCCCCATCAGTCCGGGTAAGCAAGTTGGAACAGCCATGTTTTTAGGCCACGGCGGAAAGATCGGAGGTCAGGGGCCACCCGGAGCTCCAGGGGCAGCTGGTTCCAAAGGGTGGGTGCTCCCACAGAGAAGGCCCTACCCCTGGGAGCCGCCAGCCGACATTGCATCTGCCACAGATGGTGGCATCTGTTTTCATAATTCTAACAAGCTGTCACTTTGATGTCCAGAGATATCTCTGTCTAATAATATAAATAAATATTGAATAAAATAAATAAGAAACTATTTTGATTGGCTTAGTACTTTGCCACTGTGGAGTGTCCAATCCTTTCAAGACATTCAGTTACGATTATTGTTTTATGTTGTCAAAAGGAAGTTCTTTTATTCTTTTCTCTTAATTTTATCATTTTATCTTTTGTTTGCCTTTGTTCCACTCTTTAGTTTAGATTTAGATGTGCAAAATCCAATCTGGATCAGTCACCAAGATCAGAAGTTTAGCCTTCCAAGCTTTGGGACTCATGCTGGAACCCTTCCTGCACATTCTGGTGAGAGAGAACTTCCCTGAGCATCAGCTCCAGCATAAGTTCAAAGCTCGGAAAGAGTAAACCTCTGGTCTTGGTGGCTGACCAGTTGAATCCTGCAACATTATCCTGGAACACGTATCTTTGCCTTCGTTTGTGAGATTAGATTATTTTTTTTATCATCCTGCCTTTATTATTATTATTTAATAACTCAAGGGCTGTCTGATCGTACCTATACCTATAAATCCTACTTTCTGCAAATGTAACCTAACCCTAACCCTTTGTGAAATAAAATAAACATATAAAACACTCATTCCTTCTCCTATTTTCTCCACAACAACAGCCTTGTGAGGTGGGTTGGGTTGGGTTGGGTTGGGTTGGGTTGGGCTGAGAGAGAGTGACTGGCCCAAAGTCACCCAGCTGATTTTCATATCTAAACAGTACTAGAACATACGGTCTCCTGGTGTCCAGCTTGGTGCCTTTAGCGCTAAACTAAACTGGTGTAAATTTCCATTGGCAGATACATATATTTTCTTTATTTTTATTTTATTTGAAAAAAGTTAAAATACAAAACTCCAAAAAAATTAAAAAGAAAACAAAACAAAAACAAAAAAGCAAACAAGACATTGTAAAAAACAAAATTAAAAAATTTGCATTAAAAACAAAAACCAACACATATACATATATTATTCCCCCCACCAGTTGAATACTGATTAATACATTGATATTAGTTTCCTACCTCTTGAAGAGCAGACTCCCAAAAATTTTAAACCAGTAATAGCAATAGCACTTGGACCTATATTCCACTTTACAGTGCTTTGCAGTCTCTCTAAGCCGTTTACAGAATCAGCATATTGCCCCCAACAATTTGGGTCCTCATTTTACCCACCTTGGAAGGATGGAAGGCTGAGTCAACTTTGAGCGTGGTGAGATCTGAACTGCCAAATTGCAGTCAGCTGGCAGCCAGCAGAAGTAGCCTGCAGTACTGTACTCTAACCACTGCATCACAGTGGCTCATATAAGATATGCTATATTACTGACAAAAATAGTGAACAGGAAGAACAATAATAATGAGAAAGGCAAGGTTAAAGTTTCAAAACCCTCTGTTAACAAACTATTATTGTAATCAATTTGTATAAAATTTACCATGGCATCTTATCTATCTCAAATTATCAGTTAAGAATAATTCCTCCTAGATCAAATATTCATCTTTGTTTCTTAATACCATCTCTTATCAATTGTTGTCCAATTAAATATAATAAATTCAATCTCCACAATTGGTCTATCTTCCCAACAAAGTCCAGATGAAAATAGTTTTTGTTAAGTGTGATAAATCCATTCCCTAATCTGCTTCAGTCCTCCTACGGAAAGTCAATTTATCACTTCTCCATTCAATCAGACTTCTGTTATTGTAAAAGAATGCAGGCTTGAACTTCAAAGAGCCATATGTAATCAACCCAGTTAGTTCTAACTCTGTACTGTCCATAATGGCTTTTTCCAATGAGTCTGACTCTGCAACCTAAAAATCATATTCCTTTTGTGAATCTAATTTATCCAGAGCTACATGCATCTGAATATTTTCCACAACCATAATCATTTCATCAAACTTTTTAAAAAAGCTTTCAACTAAAAATTGACCGAATGGTCTTTTTCCAGATACCAGTCACTCTTACATAGTTGTAATTTGATCCATTATTGCTCTGTATAACTTAGCCAGGAAACAAAGAATACTGAAGCAAAGTGAAAAAAATAAATTAAAAAACAAGGCAGATATTTTTTGAATATTTCGATCTAAGAGTAAAAGGATAAAAGCTCCAAATATTGTGAAGATTAATAAAAAGGAAACTCTGCTGAGAATCCAATATTAATGTAAATCAAATAAAAGCACTGTCACCATCCAATGCCATGTTTCCTTATAGAAGAAAAAAAGGAACAGCTAGAGTCCAGCAAGGGATTAAAATAAATAATAAATAATAATTCAACTAACTGGTCAATTTATAAAGATAAAAGCAGAGTGAAACAGAAGGTTCAAAAAGTACACTTAAAACCCAGTATCAGCGAGACAGAAAAAATTCCTCTGTTCAGTAACTACCTTGGGAGGAGTAGGCAGAAAACTAATGTTTTATTGTTCACAGTATATTTGAGTCAGCTTTTATTTGTTATTTTAGTGTTTTATTTTATATATTTTCTGGTTTTCACACTATATCTAAACCTATAGAAGTAAGTGATATATTAACTCATGTAGTAAATAAATCATCAATTCATAGTGAAATAAATCTGTACGTTTCTTAGTCACTATGCTACAACTGAATAATTTCACCAATAACTTCATAGCAATATGTATGATTCCACAAATTTTAATACAGCCTTGTTGACTTGTATTATGAGATATTTTTCATATAATAATAATTTATTAAAATTATATGACACCCAATTCCCAATGACTCTGGATGGTTTACAACTGTTGAAACATTTAAAGACAAAGAAAAATACAAAAGCAGCACAAGACAAAAGAACAATACTGGGAAATAAATAGACCCAGAGGAGAACAGAAAAGACAAAAGAGGCTCAATCTCTCTAAAAACGCTTTCAGGATAGGAAGAAAACTGCATCCAGATTGTTTGGAGGTAGAAAGACGCATCACATTTGGCACAACAACTAGGCCAGCTTTCATTTACCATAATCCAGCCAATTCAGACAAATTATAGCTGCAGTAGAATCCAGATGTCATCCCAACTGTATTGCATTACTTTCAGTGAGACAGAAATTTTGCTGCAAATATAAACAATCTTCATCTATCTCCTAAGAAATCAATTACAAATATCTGCAGTTAAAGTTGAGTAGAGACACAGAAAATGCCACTATAATGTAACAGGAGGAATGCTGATGGCTATTGCCTTGAAAAGATGGCTCATCCTCACTTATATTTATTTATTTTTGTCAAGCAAGTATTAGATAACAGGTATAAGTATAAACATGGTTATGAATACATGAAATGGATACGAATAAGAAGAAACATTAGGGCAGGGACAGTAGGCACGTTGGTGTGCTTATGCACGTCTCCTACAGACCTCTTAGGAAGGGGATGAGAACAACAGTGGACAGTATATGAACCCATCAAAATTGGCTGTTGGATTTTATGATGGCGTTGGGTTTGCATAATTCATTACTGTTTTACATCACTTACACATTTTTTAAAAAATGCCCTAAAACATTTACGACAGGAACAAAATAAGAGTAGAAAATTCACTTTTCCTTTCCTGCAAGCCCCTTCAAGTATACTTTATTTGCCAAGTGTTATTCTTTTGTCTTGGGCTGTTTTTGTATTGTTCTTTGTTTTTAAATGGTTCAACCATTGTAAATCATTCAGAGTCATTGGGAATTGGGTGCCATAGAATTTTAATAAATTATTATTATATGAAAGGTATTTGTTAAAACAAGTCAACAAGGCTGTATTAAAGTTTGCCTCCAAAAATTAGACATGACTGAGTAGAGGGAGGGGAGAAACCATTCAAATGGAACATCTTATACAAGAGCTCTTCCAAAATTCGTTTTAATTTATGTTTGTGTGACAATACAATATATTTTATTTTATTTTATTTATTTGGATTTATATGCTGCCCCATCTCCCGAAGGACTTGGGGCGGCTCACATAAAAGTATAACATACAAATATTTTAAAAAGTATTAAACCTGATCCAAATAAACAGTAAAATCCCACGCTAAAATACCCAATTAAAAACCCCAATCCCCCTCAATCCAGGCCGGCCTGCAAAAACAGTCAGGTCTTTAGATCGCGGCGGAAGGAACGCAGGTCAGGGGCCAACCGCAACTCCAGGGGCAGCTGGTTCCACAGGATGGGCGCTCCCACAGAAAAGGCCCTACCCCAGGGGGCCGCCAACCGGCATTGTCTGGCCGACAGCACCCCAAGGAGGCCCTGCCGGTGGGAGCGCACTGGGCAATTGGAACACAATACTCTGCTTATAAAGCTAATTTATTTATTTAAAACATTTATAAGCCATTTGTCTGATACCAAACTTTGGACAGTTCCCAATTAAGAATTAAAATATAAAAACTATGTTACAACTGTTAAAACCATAAACATTAAAAACAAAATACATAGTGCCAAATCCAGTTATCAAAATCTCATTCCTGTACCAGTGCTTGGGAGAAAAGACAGGTGTTCAAAGCTTCACAGAAGGCCAGGAGGCTAAAGGCCTGCTGAACCTCAGGAGGAAAGGGATCCATAGAGCAGGGTCTCCCATGGAAAAGATATGCTTCCTGCCTCATATAAGGTCATAATATTTAAGGGAAGGGACTAGGTGTGTGACTACCCTATCTGACTTGCTAGGACAGGTAAAGGTCCTAAGGGAAAGGCAGTCCCATAGAAAACCTGGCTCTGTGCCATATAGGGCTTCAAAAGTGATAATCTGTACCTTGAATTGCACCCAGAAGGAAACTGGAACCCAGTACTGCTTATGCAATAAAGGTGTTACACAGATAAACCTAGGATATCCATCATAGCACAAGGGCCGCATTCTGGCCCATTTGAAACTTTTGAATGGCCTTCAAGGGTAGCCCCGCGTATAGCTCATTGCAGTAATCCAAGTGAGAGGTAACCAAGGCATGAGTGACTGTATACAAGGCCTTCCAGTCCAGGAAAGGGTACAATTGGCACACTGGATGAGTCTATTCAAAGGCTTGAACTGCCAACAGGTCACAGCTGCCACCTGCTCCTTGAGCGCTCCCAGGAAGACTCCCAAATTGCACAGGCACCCAGTCCAGGGAAGTGCCACCCCATCCAGAGTCAAAGATGAAGGCCTTGGAAGGCCAAGAATCCAACTCTGCCTTGCCAGAGTTGAGTCGAACTTGGTTCCTCTCCATCCAGACCCTTACAGCCTACATTCACTAAACCAGCACAGCCTTGGCATCATCTGTCTGGCTAAGGTTGGGGATATATAACTGAGTATCATCTAAAGAGTTACATATAATGTGGCTATTTTTAAATTGGACTCCAGTTTAAAAATCCTCTACTTATATATCTGAGGATAAATTCCACTAAATTCAAGGGAAGTAGCACTGCACCCATTTTACTGTACTGCATGCATGCACAAACACAACAGAGCGATCTATTCAAAATAATTTTTGGAGCCTGCTGGATAACGTATTTTCTACATTGCTCTACTCAGGGCATACCTTTTTAATATCTTTATTTGTAGCTGAGGTCTAATTTTATTCATTTAAATATTTATAATAGATACTGATGGTGTTCCTAGATTTTCTTCAGAGCAGTTTTATATTCAATGTTAGCTAAATGACTTTTTCCCTCTGTTTTTAATCTAATTCTGCTTTCTTATTTTGCATACAAATACTTACCTTTCCTCTATGCCTCTTGGTTCTGCAAGTTGTGCAGAATATTTTCTTTGTATATTTAGATACTCGGTTGTTCCAACTGGTGAGACATGCAGAAATAGGACCTTTGAAAAAAAAATTTCAATTATGATAAATGTGTGCTGCTATGTGTACTATCTGATCAATTCATCATATCCAGAAGGTTTTGTAAGCAGAAACTTTTGGAGTTCTCTGTACATTCTCCTGTCCTCTTTTCGACAACAGGCAAAGATCAACAGTTCTTTCCTATGCTATGGGACAGCAGAAACATCTGCTCTTCTGTCAGCCATCAAAAGAAAAGTCTTCATATTTTGATGATCTGGATTGCAGACTCTGTTAGGTCCTCTGTTGAGTTGCAGATACATTGAATATGGAGAGCCATCGTAGTTGTTGGGCAATATCTTCCCCTTGGAAGAAGCTCTGGTGATGTTGAGCTACAGCATCCAGAATGTCTGGGACTGCTGGAACTCACAATTCAGAAACATCTGGAGTGTGACAGATTGTATATGATAGTGTAATTGCTAAGTCTTTTGTGTCAGTATACAGAGTATTTGGAATGGCAGCAGAGGTGATATTCAGCAGGTTCTGACCAGTCTGGAAAACCAGTAGTGGAAATTTTGAGTAGTTCGGAGAACCGGCAAATACCACCTCTGACTGACTTTGGCCCCATCTATTCTCTGCCTCCCGAATCCCAGTTGATCGGCTGGGTCTTCTTTTGTTGCCCTGCACAGGAGAACGGAGCTGGAAAGCAGGTTAGTGGGATGAGGAGGAAATGGAGATTTTACAGTATTCTTCCCTTGCCATGTGCACCAAACCACCACACCCACCAAAACATAGCATGCCCACCAAGCCGCGTCCACAAAACCGGTAGTAAAAAAATTTGAATTCCACCACTGAATGGAAGCCCTCAAGTTAATACAGTAGACATGTTGTCAGATGATCATTGAGACAGTTGGTGTTGGGACCCATCAGAGGGTATTTATGGATAGGATATGTATGCATGCACACACACAGAGCACATAAAACTTATTAGCAATAATATAATGGAGCACAATATCAAAACTTAAATCTGAAAGATTCAGCACGACTTCTAAAATATTTATTATAAGGGAGTGGGATTGTAGCATAAACGCCAATTTTAAAATATACTTAATTCAGTTAAAATAGAAAAAAATCCCAAAATGATATATATGGAATATTACAGCCACACAAAAATGTGACATTGTTTCACGGACTGCGAAGTTGTCTTCTTTCTGATCTATAAATTTATAATTCAGAATCAGCTACAGCCACTGAGACTACAATTATTTTAAAGGTCACCTGTACTTATATAATTCGGAAAGGAGCTTAGCTTGAATGTCACTTCCTAGCCAGCTGTTCACAGCAGTCCTTTTTTTTAATTAGTGGAAAATGAACTTTTAAATTTTGAGAATGATTATCAGGTTCTGATATTTTCTGATATTTTCTCTAGAAGGAAATCCATTCAGTTAAAGAAATGGCATATATATATATATTTACTTGTTTATCACAATCTTATTCCATTCCACTGTGAGCTCAGTTCTTGTTAATTCATCCAAGAACTTTTTGGGATATTTTAGACTTCAACCTGAAAATAGTTCAGTTCCCTATAGTGAAGGTAATCCTTGGCTAACAAACGTAATTGGAACTGTGAACTCTGTCATTAAACAATGAGGTCGTTAAGTGTGATGTCATGTGACCATGCTGAACTTAATGGCAGCAATTCCAGTGGTGGTGGTTGTTAAGCACATTGCCCATGGGGTACAGGGATCATGTGATTGTTGGGTACAGGATCATGTGATCGACATTTGCAACCTCCTGCCAGTTTCTCCATTTACTTTGCTTGTTGGAAGATAACAGTGCAAGTTACAAATGTGTTCCGAGGATGCTGCAACTATTGTAATGGAGAGCCAGTTGCTAAGTATCCAAATTGTGATCATGTGACAATGGGGACATTGTAATAGCTGCAACAATAGCTGCAAGGGTAATAGCCCTTCAAGGACTAGCCATAAGTGTCCTCATTCAGCATTGTAGTAATTTTTTTTTAATTACATTTATATGCCGCCCTTCTCCGAAGACTCAGGGCGGCTTACAAGTTTTTGGGGATACAACCCAGTGTGCTCAGCAATAGTCTTCCTTCCATTGTATATGCCTGCTTATTACTAAGCGGCATTTTTACAAAGTCAGCTTATTTCCCCCAACAATCTTGGGTCCTCAATTTACCTACCCCGAGAGGATGGAAGGCTGAGTCAACCTTGAGCCTGGTGGGATTTGAGCCTACAATAATTGTAGGCAGCTGGAACTTAAGTGCAGGCATTTAACAGCCTGAGCCACCAAGGCCATTTTAAATGATTGCTGAACAAATAGTGATTAACTGAGAGTTACCTCTATTAACAGTTTTCCGGGGCTCTTGAAATACTGTATACGGTGCATTCAGAAAGTATTCAAACCCCCTTCACTTTTGTCAATTTTGTTATGCTGCAGCCTGATTCTACAGTTGTTGAAATTCATTTTTTTTCTCATTAATGACAGAGTGAAAACAGAATTTTAGAAATTTATTAAAAAGAAAAAACTGAAATATCATATTGGCGTAAGCATGGCAACCTCCTAAATAGGAAACACATTGACTAGCGGAGAGAAGTCCAAATGTGCCACTGTGTATATTGGTAGTTCAAAACACAAGGGACAAATGGAAAGAAAAAAACTTTTATATACAATTTTTTTTATATAATGTATTGATAAATAATGTAACCACAGCATAAAGACAATGACTTCTGGAATTCCTTCCAACTTCTTACCAAGAGCCAAGGTGCATTTGTGTTTTCTTGTGTGTAACAAAATAATGTTTCTAGGTGTAAATTTTTGCTTTCATTCATGTTGTGCCGAGTGTGCTGGGAAGGCTGTGTAAGCTGCATGTGGTCCACTCTGAATCATGTAACTAGGAAGGGGTAGGACTTCGAATAGATAAATCACTAACATTCTGAGCCACTGACCAATATAAGGGATCCACTGGTGATTTTTTTTTCTTTGTAGCCTTCTCCCTGATCTTTTTCTTTTGCTGACTTCTCCCTTCTTACCTGATTCCAGACTGTTCAGTTTTCAGAGTTTTCTTGAACTGTGGGGTGCTTGATGCTCTCTGAGCTTGGTTGATTTCTTGCAGACATTTCATTACCACATTAGGTAACATCATCAGTACACCAAAAATGCTACAGTTCAACCCTGAGCTATAAATATTCTCTTCCATTGTTCTATTAAACTCATAGACAGAATTTTAACTTCCTTTCTTTCAAACATTCTGTTGTATTGGAAAGAATGAAAATCCAACGTACAGTATCTTAGGTATCCTAACATACAGCAGCAGGGCTGGCACCTTAGGATCAATTCCAACAGGCAACAGTGAAGTATAGGGAGGACATGGGAAAGTACAGTGCTAAGAATATTTTCAGAGTAGGATAGAACAATTGCTGCTTGAAAATCATAGTAATTACCTGCTCTGGCAGAGAATGAGGAGATGACAGGCCTTTATATACTTCTGTTCTTGTGACAGATTATATAGAAGACAGCAAAAATTGGGAGTAATCAAGCAAAATGCCAATGTAATAATATTTTTGGTGCAATTCTGGCTGTCTAATTTAAATGGGTGACACAGTTTGCAATATTAAATTTATAATTAAACGCTTTGTTAAAATTTGGTAACGTTTAAATCTAAGCAGTCAGAAGTCAGTTGTTTCATAGACAAGAAGTCTTAACTTTTAGAGATGTGTAAAGTAGAACTAGGAGGAGGAAGTGTGATTGTTTTTATTTTTAAGTGTTGCAAACATTTTCCTAGAAATATTGCTCAAAATCCTGCCATAATGGTAGAAAATCATACTTTAATGAGTTACATTGTTATATACATTCTATGGCCTTCTCAAAGTTTCTCAAAGTATTGCCAGATTATCACACCCTAAAGAGAAGGTGATCAATTTGGCATGATCTTGGTCTGTTCCTATTATTCTTGCCAATGAAGTAACATCTGGCCTTACTGTTAATTCTATCAAGGGTGCCCAGTAGAAGCCACAATTACATCATGTCCAGCATTATGTCCATCTCCTTATAATCATGACTGACATAAAATACATTTTACATAATAGTATAATGATACGTATGATGTCAGTTTCCTTTCTCATTCTCATGAATCATCTAGTATTGGAGGTTCAAGTTAGCAAAGTAGCTGTTCAGGGTGGTGTGTACAGCATCAATATTTCAGCAATGGCTAGATTGCAACTGAGTGGCTTTATAAGTGTTCTTGTTTCATTTTTGGAATTTGTAAAAGGAACCGTAATCCAGAATATATTTTCATTTAGAGGTATTCAGCATGCTTTCAGACCTAAGTTGATGATTCTGGGCATCTGTCAAGTGATATACATTTCTTTTTGCCGTATGTCTTGTCATTTGAGGGGCTGCCACAGAGAGGAAGGATTCAAGGTATTTTCCAAAGCACCTGTAGGCCAGACAAGGAATAATGGATGGAAACTGAACAAGAAGAGATTTAACCTGGAAATAAGGAGAAATTTTCTGACAGTGAGAATAATCAACCAACGGAATAGCTTGCCTTCAGAAGTTGTGGGAGCTTCATCGCTTGAGACTTTCAAGAAGAGATTGGACTGCCATTTGTCAGAAATGGTGTTGGGTCTCTGCTTGGGCGGGGGGTTGGACTTGATGACCTACAAGGTCCCTTCCAACTCTGTTAATCTATAATCTGTAATATGAAGGATGGGGAAAATAGGTGAAAATAATAGACTGAAATAATACTAGATCAGCACATTTTTCATGGAAACATAAATGTCTTGTGAAAATTTAACATTTACAGTACATATAAAATGATGGAATCATGACAGGGAACTTGTAACAATTTCAAAGAATATGCAAATCTAGGGAGATTTGCTGACCTTACATGATAGGGGCATTTTAAATTTGACAGATGCTATATCAGAAAGAAGGACTATGAACACCACTTTGCTACTCTTGCACTAAAACATTATTTGACATACTTATGGTCAATTAGACATTGGATGAAATATGGAAAATATATAGAAATGCAAACTTAAGAGGATTCACTCTTTGATAGGTCAACTTTGCTGAAGAAATGAATTTTGAAATCAAGTGATTGAGAAAAAGGGCGTAATATTAATCTAAGAACCAACTGAGTTTCCAGATAACTCTACTTTAAAATCGAAACTAATAATGAATGAACTCGAAGTTGAGGATAATGAAAATGACTAATAGCCTCTGAAAAAAATTGCAATTATGCTAAAATGATGAAATGAGTATATGATGTCATATATGGCCCATGACTGTATATTTGTGTCCTGGTGCCTGAATCAAAATTTACATGCTGTATATTGTTCTGTGTCCATCCCAGCAGGTTTGAGTCACAGGTACTTTTGAATTCAGAAACGATGACAACATTAATATAAGAGCATACGGCTGTATTCCAAAGAAGTATAACAACATTTATTTATATTTATTTTTATATAACATTAAACATAACATCATAACATAAAATAGCAATCAGAGAATGTTCAAAAATATTCGAGAACAAAAGGAAGACAAAAGACTTCTTCTGCCAGTCAAGGAACCCAGAAAAATGATTATGCTAAAACTCAAACTTCATGTTCAAGGAAAAGACTCATACTTCGATGTACTAGCTTTACTGAGGATTTGTGATCTGGCAGGACATTTGTAAATGTTACTCCTAACAACTTTTCTGGCATTGTCACGTATTGCTATAAAAGCATGTGAATTAGAGGGGAGTCTTGTTCAGAAATTAACAGAATATCTTTTAGAACATAATTTGTGGCTTTCATAAACAAATGAAAAGCTATCAGATATGTTTAGCTAAATCACTTCCCTGATTCCTTTTGATTTTTAGGAGCCTTAAATCAAACAAAGTGGGGGAAAAAATATCCAGCATGCAATGGTGCCAAGCAGTCACCTATAAATATTGATGAAGATCTCACTCAAGTAAATGTGAACCTCAAGCAACTGAAGTTCAAAGGTTGGGAAGAAGAAACTTCAGAAGACACCTTAATCTATAATACAGGCAAAACAGGTACAGAATATGAATTCATATTTGATTTGATATTCATAGAAGTTTTTGTTCACATGTGAAGCAACTATTTATAGTTTTCTCTACAGTCTCTTCATTTATTTTATCCTTTTTTATCTTTTTGAAATTAAGATTCTTGCAATTAATGGGAAGACAGCTGGCAATAGCAAACATATTAACAAAAATAGCCTTTGAAATAACATAATTCCTATAATCCAGTCCTCTTTATTTTCTGAATATAAATATATTTTAGCATAATATGCATGCTATTAATACTGCCTACATTATGCATAATATTATGTTACAAAGACCCAACTAATGTTTTCTCAGAGTGCTTTATGAAGATATATTTAAAAATTTATCATACTTAATTGCAATGTTCTATTTCAAGAGGCATCGTTCTAATTATTGAGAATTTACCATGTACAGATTATCAATATATTGATAGGTCACATAAATAAATGAGTTAAAATAAACATACCATCTATTCCAATTGGTATTTAATCATATAAAATATTTTTGTCTAGAATTCATTTTATAAAACCTGCAAATCTTCATATCAATTAATTCTAACAATTTGTATTCTTTTTGTATAAGAAAATGCTGAATTATTCCTCAAAACATACATTTGAATCACTAAATTACTTAGTAATGCTTCATTTGAAAACTGAAGGGAAATTACAAAAACCTGAAGTATGGAATAGAAATCTGTTGAATATTCACTAGGCTTATAAACTATATTTCAACATTTGAAAGAGTGCTGTCTATTTAATTAAATTTGATATAATATTTAGTATTAATAGTTTCCCTACTGTAACATATTGTACCATTTATCTGCTGAAGCTATGTAGTTTCAAACTAATTGTATTGCTACATAATTTAGTTTGTTCTTTTATTTTTCAGAGAATTTTTAAAGCAAACAACTTTTGAAAATTATAAATGGAAAAACAAAACTGATATATAAAAGCATTGTACTTAAAAGTATTCAAAATATATTAAAATTCATATAAGTAATCTTACTTAATCTAACATGCAAACACTATATATTAATGCTTAGTTTAGATTCATGTTAACTACATTACGTTAACATAAATAGTAAACCAGGATGACATTGTGTTTCCACATAGACAATGGGACATATTTTCATAGAAAAATGTAGAAGAAATGCTTTATGGTACATGAACATTTAAAGGTGGGTGGCAGGGAGAGAGAGCTATTAGTAATTCCTTGACTCTCATCTCTAAAGTCCTTAGAAATGGTTACTTTAAACATTTAGCAGTGCCCGAGTAAGAGTAGAAAATAATAATTCTTAGCAGTAAAATTAACCCTTTCTATATTGCAGTCTACCTGTATATTTCCATAATTCCCATCCACAAGGTATAAATTATACTTACTAGGTTAAATTCAAACCGTGTTCTGATTTGAAATATAATAATAATAATAATAATAATAATAATAATAATAATAAGCCTAATTTAACTCAAATTCCGTTGATTTCAGTGGGGAAAAATGTAGTTAACCTGTTTTAAATTTCATTCATGGTATGATATTATTTGATTTGTTAATCTTAAAATTAATGCTGATAAATTTGAAATGCAAGTCACTTTTTTATTGTTAAATATAATTAATAATAGTTTTTTTTTTGTTTTTTTTCCAGTGGAAATTAAGCTGAAAAATGAATACTTTGTAATTGGAGGAGGATCAGAAGCAATATTTAAAGCAAGCAGGATAACATTTCACTGGGGAAAATGTAATATATCTCATGATGGATCTGAACATAGTATAGATGGACAAAAATATCCCCTTGAGGTAATGATTTAATAACATTACAAATATCAATATATTTGTACACATTCATTTGCCTAGACATAATTAAATAATAATAATAAAATTAATTTATTATTTAATTTAATATCCATATATTATATTGACTGAAACCAAGTGATATGCATCTGAACATATCAGTGCTTTAAATTTCTAAAGTTCCTGGTATACCAGAACTAATGAATGTCCTTTGTATATTCTTTTCACAGTTCTATTAACATTTTAACTGTATTATATTATAGATGCAAATCTACTGTTATGATTCAAATGAGTTTTCAGATATCGACAAAGCAATTGAAGGAAATGGGAGATTAAGAACTTTATCAGTTTTATTTGAGGTAATAGTTTTTTAATGATTAGTGATTCTTTAACTTTGAAATGTTATTGTTTCCATTCTGAGGGTAAAAGTTATACTATATGTATGGGTATTATTGTTAATTATTTTTGCATAAGAAGAATTAGCTTTATTTTAAAAAAAAGTTTAATGTGTGTCTGTGCAAAATATTAAAAGAAGTGTTTTTATAATTTATTAACTATAAATTATAATTTATTGCTGAGCGCATTGGGTTGTGCTCCCAAAATTGTAAGCCGCCCTGAGTCTTCAGAGAAGGGCGGCATATAAATGTAATTAAAATAAATAAATAAAATAAACTATCTAACAATATCTTGCATGATTTCTTATTGAAAAAAAATCAATCTTTCTTCAACAGGTTGGACTGGAAGATAATATAGATTATAATTCAATTATTGAAGGAGTGGCCAGCGTTAGTCGGTTTGGTGAGTCTGTGATAAAATATGAGAAATTATATGAACAGCTATCAATTTTAAGATTCTAAGCCTGATAATATATGAATTTATGGAATCTGGATACATGGCAAAAATTTGTTCAAATCCTATAGCTGAATTATATAAGTCATAGGGTTCCACATACCGTCCAATAGGCACTTTGCATCTCAATGGAAATTGTTCTGAACATGCTTAGATGTCATGCCAAATTTTCAAAGGAACATGGATCTAATGCTGTGCAAAGCATCTCTCCAAAGAGTTTTAATCAGCCCTGCTCCTCTATTATCACAGCCATGATATTCAAGGCCATTTTATGTGAATAATGATACTGTTTTTTTCCAAAACAAAAAAAAAACCCTTTACATATCACGACAAACTATGAACCTTCCTTATAAAGGCCAGGTAGCACCTTAGTGCAGGATTGAAGCTCAATATTTGACTTGGAATTTATTAGGAACTGTAATCCAACGGTTATGAGTTGTAGTGGTGATTAAAAAAAACAACCAAATACAACAAAATCAGAAGTTAATGACAAACTATTTCTATATGATATGTGAGATCACCTGGAGTCAGGTTCATCTCAAAGGAGATTTTACTTTAGTGCACAGGGCGTCTTGGTGTCTCCCTCAGACCCTAGTCTAAGCATGTTCAGAAAAAAATAGTCAAAGTGTTTCATTAGCATTTAAGTCAGGAATAATGTAAATTGCACTCAAATAAGCTGTAATAGCCTCCTGTATATTTGGTTTAAATATTATGGATTAGAAAAATATGTATCAAGAAAGTGGCTATAGCAAATTGTTTATTTGAGGGATCTGGGTTTTGAAATAAAACACAGAGCAAATATAATGCATTACTCTCAATAAGATATCATCATGGCATGTTGTTTAGCAACTCCAGTGAAGAACAGATTTAAGGCATTGAAACACTGCTGTACAAGTACCACCTCACCCTTCCTGAAATGGGTCGTTCAAGCATTTCCATGTCTGAGAGATGTCTGCTTCTGTGTTCTGTTTGGCAAGAAGAGGCATGGAGAAGAGAACTGTATCCCTTTTTCTACCAAAAGGAAACTGGGCCACCATGATGGAAAATGTTTTGTAGTGATGGACACTTTCTGTACTTCACAAGACAGATGACAGAGCTGGTGAATTGTAATCACTTCTATTGTTTATAAGAGATCCACTGAAGACAATCACAGGCTCAGAGAATTTAGTGGACTCTGCAAATATCAGATTCCCAGCATGACAATTTAAAGGAGGCTTTGATTAATTATATATATATATATATATATATATATATATATATATATATATATATATACATACATACATACATACATACATACATACATACATACATACATACACTCATTTGAAGAGTTATTCTCCTGGATTAAAGAAAAAGACCATGTAGTCTAGCATTGTTTTCTAGCATAAGCTAATGAGATTTTTCAGGGAGCTCATAACCATAGCATTAAAGAAAGAACCTCCACCTCTAATTTTTCCCTTCAACTGGTATCTTAATCTAATAGTTCTTTTTTTTTCTTTATTTCTGATACATACACTAAAACTGCAGCTATTCAGGTATAGCAGGAAAATATCAGCACATGCAGAGAGATTCCAGAGCCTGTAGGAGGAGTAAAACTGAGCCACCAAGCTTGAAAAGGGACTTGCCTGGATGAATGGATTACTGAACATTTTAGTCCATGACTAGAGGCCACTGATTAACAATCTATCATACATGAATTTATGTAATGGGGATGCTTTAATTTGGTTTCCTTTCACAGACTTAAAGCACTAATTTTGCCCATTAACCCTTCCATTTATCCTCATTGGAAAAATTAGGTACCTTCATGGTAGACTTGGGAAAATCTAAAATGTAAAAATTTAAAAGGGAGCCTGGCACCATTGCAAAGTTTAAGGCAGCCTTTATCCCCCAAATTTTGGCCCTGGCATTCTGTGAGATGTAAATTATGTGTTGGGGACAATGCAAACCACAGGCTTTCTTATTTATATTGATTTTGAATAATCTTGAAGCCAATTCAGTCTTGAATTCTAACCTAGACAGACCCATGCCTTTATCTAGCTACCCCATTTCTACCCCATGCAATTTGGATTTTAAAATATCATCATGGGAACTTCTTTATATTTTGCAGGGAAGAAAAATGAACTGGAACCTTTCATTTTGTTGAATCTTTTGCCAAATTCAACAGACAAATATTATACTTACAATGGATCTTTGTCAACTCCTCCATGCTCAGAAACAGTTGAATGGATTGTATTCAAAGACACTGTTAACATTTCAGAAAACCAGGTGATTTATACATGTCTGAATGAAAGAGATGATCCTAATGGTAAAGAAAAATGATATGTAGCCAGCATCAGTCGACAAATCTACATGATTAGAGTGAAACAAGAAAAGCGTTTCCTCAAAAAATAAATAGTTGTGGTATCTATATCTATACCAACTTTAGGAAAAGCATGTTCTTTTCCGAACCAACAAAATATATTTGCTTGTTGGTGATTAGAATGTTATCTGTATCTATAAACCGACTTTATGACAGTATGGACTGTATCTGTAACAATGTTGACCAATAACAAGTATTTTGTTAAGACTCAGAATGAACTTCAAACTTTCCAGTGTACTACTTCATGTCTTTTCTTTCGCTTCTCCTCTTATGTACCACCTTTTATTTCTATTGTGGTTTAAAATGCCATTTTGGTGTACATCTGAATTCTTTTATTGACAAAAAGAATGACAAAATGAGGTTCTTTTAAACAATTGTTTGAAGATTAAAATGAAATGGGGGGTGGCATCAAAGTGAAAATCCCTGCACAATACATTGGAGTTTCTTTAGAACTATAGTGACAAAAGAAAAAAGTCCATTGGAATGGAAGGTATGGAAAGAGTTTAATAATGAAGTCAGCAACCTTAATATACTTGTCTAGAAAGATTCAAATTTATATATTTTTTTAAATGTTTGTCCATAGAGTTTATGAACTCTCTAGTTCAAAATAACTGATGTTCTGCTGAACAAAAAGATTATATAGGAAGAATCAGGCAACATAGCATTTAGAGTAATACATGTTTCTCCGTTATCTGAATGTGGCTTTTCAAAAATGTACTTCTTTAATAAATTACTTCTGTGTTTCCATTTCTTTTCTTTTTCCAGCTGTCAGTGTTTTGTGATGTTCTAACCATGCAGCAATCTGGTTATGTGATGCTAATGGACTATCTACAAAATAATTTTAGAGATCAACAGCATAAGTTTTCTGGCCAAGTATTTTCATCATACACTGGGCAGGAAGAAATTCATGAAGCAGGTACTTGTTGGTTAGAATTATGGGCTTAAGCCAGGGGTGGGATTCTACCAGTTCTGTCAACTTCTGTAGAACTGGTTGCTCTGAAGAGCAGCAGACAGAGAGCATACATAGAACCGGTTCTATGTTTGCTGCTGTTTTGGCCCACCCGCCCGCTGGGGCTCTTACCTGACCTTTATTTCCTGCATTTTCAACCACAGCTGCTTTGCGCGACACAGCTGCAGTTGAAAAAGCAGGGAAAAAGGGCTTTTCCAACTGCTGCACACTTGCACGCAGCGCTGCTCAGCTGTCTGGGCAGCTCAGCAGGTTGTAATTTGCACTCGTGCGACTCACGTGCGCGCTCATGTGCGCACGATGCACAGCAACAGAACTGGCAGTTATACCGGTCGGATCCCATCCCTGGCTTAAGCATAATTTTTGCCACTGTGAATTGCTTCTAAGGAAAACAACTTATTCAACCGTCCATATGCAGAGAGTTTTAAGACAGTTATCTCTTGTGCTGATTAGCTGTGGGGCATGGAGCAAGGAGAAAAAAATAAATTGGTAAATAAAATTCAACCTTGCCAAAACTTGAAAATTTGTCCAGCCTGATCAGCTGTCATGCAGTGATATAGCTTCTGAAGCTATATCAACATAGGCCTGGGGATGCACACATAAGTACATGCCTTTACATCAGGCTAATGTCTTCTAGATACCTTGGGACTGTTAGTACATCTGGAAAACACCAAATTAGGAAAGGCTGTTCATATTACCTTCACCTTGGTTAAGTGAGCTACAAATAGCCATGGAAATAACTCCCATTCACAGCAAAAAGTGTGGATGTAAAATAAATACCATCTATTTGTTGTAAAGGCATCTTACAAATGCCACAATTTTATATTCCCATCCTGAGATCTAACACAAGTATATAAGCCCGTGGTAGTTGATGATACCATCACACACATTTGTCACACAACTCACCCACATAAATTCCATAATTTGTTGTTTTAGTATGATCCAACCACACTGTGCATGAGCTTAGTCAAAAGCCAAAAAGCAATTAATATAACTGAATGAAGGCTTTTTGCCCACTGGATAAATCCAGGGCTCAGAGTATCTACTCAGTCTAACAAAGGAATATGTAACAAAATTAGGCAAATGATCATTAATACATTATCTGTTTATTGTTTTATTCTAAAAGAAGCTTTAAATGGGTCACACATTGAATAGGATTGTGGGGAAAATGGGAAAAATACCAATTTAAAATTTATCTTATTATGCAGGTTTAATGTTGGAAAGCTATACTGAGTAGTGAGTGCCCCCTTGTGTTCAAAGGATAAATTTTGAAATAATATGTAGAGAAAAACACATTAAAAAACTTAAGTGAAATCAATTTAATGAAAATTGATTGGACAATGGTGACATCTCAATAAATGAGTTAAGGCTTTTCTATCTGAATTTAGGCCAATTTATATTTTAAGGTGGCTGCATTGAACTAGTTTAAATCTAATTAAAGACACTTTAGCTTTTCTGGCCTGTGGGAAATCATTGATTTTTACCACAATACCACAGAGCGTGTTTTCATTGCACCCAAATTATCTAAGCATTCACAGCAATTCTATACTTAATTGGATACAGAATGACCACTGTTGCTTTTTCAAAAACTAAAAACCCTCTCATAATCTGATACATCGTTCAAGATCTTCCATCTTAAAATGAGAAGAGATTTCCAGATTAAATCTCCAAGCTTAAAAAAATGCCAGGAGGGTAGTATTATATATTTGAAACAGATATGATCATATCAATTATTCATTTCAATTCCTTGATATGAGGAATATCACAGCAATAGTACATGTTTTATTTATTTCCTCATCATATTTATTTAATTCCCATTTTTTTTAAAAAAGACATAAATTTAACAAGTTAACATGTGCTTCTAAAATGTTTATGTAAGAACTCATATAAAGACATATATTACAGTATGAAAACTAAAAAATGAGGCTAACATCTCAGGTAACAGCTCTAGTAAGGCGTGCGGTACTCAAGCCTTTTGGGGAGGAGAACTATTGCTTAATTAAAAATTAGATTTATTTTATGGGTGAAAGCTAATCTATGAATTTTTCTCTAGGTCTATCTTGTAATTGTTGTTTTTCAATACATAGTTGCTATAACTTGTAAACAACCCTTTCCTTTTTTAAGTTTGCAGCTTAGAACCAGAAAATGTTCAAGCCGATCCAAAGAACTATACCAGTCTTCTTGTTACCTGGGAAAGGCCACGAGTTGTATATGACACAATGATAGAAAAATTTGCTGTTTTTTACCAACAGTTGGAAGGAGAAGACCAGACAAAGCATGAATTTCTAACAGATGGTTATCAGGACTTGGTAAATGATCATTTAAAAGGTTTTTTGTGAAGGTTTTATATAGAGCTGGGAATATGTTCCAGTGAATCAATCTGTCTGTCTGTCTGTCTGTCTTGAATCTATCTATCTATCTATCTATCTATCTTTCTATCTATCTATCTATCTATCTATCTATCTATCTATTTACCTATCTATCTATCTATCATTAGTATAAGCTTGAATTTAAAGTGCTTCAGCAGGATAATTGTTATGACAGTTTTTACCAAGTTGGTTTCACCTCATTCAGTACTCTAAAGCCATTCCCATTCCTTACAATCATTCCTTTACTAAGTCATTTCAGGGATTGTGTGAATATTGTTATTAAAAAAAAACTCGTTGCCACAGAAATAATTGGCACTGGGACCCTGTTGATGAAATTGGGCTGGTGAGGAGACTAATATACCATCCCCACAGGCACATGCTGGTAGTAATCTGCCTATCTTTTGGAATCTGCAAGTGGGTTAGTATTGGAGGCTTATGGTACGAGTGAAAATCAGCCTTCCATCCATGGATATGGATTTAGAAATGAACCAGGAATATATGTTCATCGTGGCAGCCATGTTTATCTGTAGGCTAACTCACAGTGTTAGATTTGGTTTTTAATTCAGGCCTATGGTGACAAGATATGGCATAGAGTGATGTCAATTTCAGTGCCATGACATGGACATATCTCTCCCTATTTTTCTTGGAGTAATCTGTGACTGCTCCACCACAGGAAGATAGTTAAATAGTCTACTCCAGCACTGGATGGATTCTTATTGGGTTTCAGACTTGGTCTTGCCTTGGAGCTCTGGTACATGGTTCTACCAGGGCCTTAAATGCTTGGAATGATAATAATTGAAGTCTCCATGCTAATTATCTAGACACTTTTCAGCCAGATTTTAGACCTGGTTACAGCACTGTAACAGCATAGGTCATACCTGTTGATGAAGTTTGGTAGGATTCTAGTGGGGAGGGCTTGGGCCTGAGCCTCCTGGGTTTCGGGGTCTCCTGGGCATGTTGAGGCAGGAAGCAGGCCCAAGCTTCATGTGCTGGTGGGTGCTATAACCTGTACCAGGCCCCAACACGACCTGCCCCACCATCCTGAGGCACTCCTACATGCTTCACCTCAGACTCCAACCACTGAACAACTCACAAGATCACTTAACAACCACAACCAGGAATACTGGGATTGCAGTTATTAAGCAAAACAGTTATGTGACATATCATTTAATGATCATTTCACTCAACAACCAAGATTATGCGTGTAAGTCAAGAACTACTTGAATTGGCAATTTGTCAGTGTCTGGACGCTGTGAGAATCTGGATAGGGAATAACTTTGGCTCAACCCTGGCAATATCAATGGCTATGGGTTTGGAGAACAATCCTGGATCTGAAGATTTTCCATCTGGAGTTGCATTCCCCAAACAGAGTTGATATGCTGTTTGGAGCTCTTTCTTCACTCAAGGTTCATTGCAGGGTTAATCATGCCCATTTCTTGATCTACAGTATTTACTCATAGGCATCCCTGGTTCAGTTCCCTTCTGTTTAGATTATTACAATCTGCTCTGCATGGGCCTACCCTTAGGAACAGGGGTCTTCAGACTTGACAACTTTAAGACTTGTGGACTTCAACTCCCAGAATTCCCCCCCCCCCAGTCATGTTAGCTCAGGAATTCTGGGAGCTGAAGTCCACAAGTCTTAAACTTGCCAAGTTGGAAGACCCTTGATTTAAAAGCTGCAATTGATCCAGGTTGTGGCATTAGGAGCAGCTTGAAATGCCCATCTACGGTGCTTCATGAGCTGAACTGCTCCCAGTAAGCTTCTGAATGCAAATCCAGGTGGTGGTGATTGCTATAAAGCCTTAGAGCAAGGTTGTTTGTGGAACAGCCTTTTTTATTTGTTTCTGCTAAATCTACCAGATGGAACAAGTTGGCACTCCAAGTCTCATCTATTAAACAGACATGCTTAAGACCCAGACATGCTTTCTCTGTCCCAGCACCTATGGAGTAGCAATTCTCCCACCTCCAAGATTCAGATGGCCCTGATTCTGTTGGTGTTTTATAAAGCCTTCAGAGATTTGACTTTTCCCACAAGCATGAACATTGTTTGTTATTTGCTTATAGACTCTGTTGCAAGATTGAAGGGGTTGATTTGGATTTCTAGTACACTGCAGATTGATTGCTATTGTGAATGTTTTTTAACTGTTCTATCGGCTGTTTCTTTTGCTTTGTTAATTTTAGCCTGCCAGGATGATTGCAGCATCCAAGTTATGGCAGCCACATAACTTGCATAAATAAATACATAAATCTCCCACAATAAAGATATTATCAAAAGAAGAAAAATCTGAAAATAATTACTCATCTGAAACAACTTACTATCACAAAGGAAGACAAAATAGTGGTGTACAGATCATTTAAGCCAATGATATACAAATTCATATCGATGACTTGCCTTAATGGATTCAGTGCAGTTTTTAACTCCAAATGTTTTATGCTTACTCCCATTTTAATGTTAAATGTCCATGTGGATGGTGTCCAAAATATCATCTGGTCATATTATAAATGGTTGTTGCAATGTTATAAAATAATTTCTTTATTTTATTTATTTATACTTGAACTTGTATGCCGCCCCATCTCCGAAGACTCGGGGCGGCTCACAGCTAAAATACAGAACAATAAATACTTAAAAAACCATTAAACTAGATTACAAGCCCAATTATTAAAACAGTACAATAATAAACATAAAAAGATCCATCCCACCCCCAAGGAGGGGTCACAGCTCGGGTTGGTCAAATAACCAGGTCTTTAGCTCACGGCGGAAGGTGCGGAGGTCAGGGGCCAGACGGAGCTCCAAGGGTAGTTGATTCCAGAGGCCAGGGGCCGCGACAGAATTGCTCTGTGAATCAGCTGCATAGAATCATATTCTAATGCAAAATCCTCTAGGGCTTAGCTAGAGATAGTATCCTTAGTTCTTAGTCCCCAAATAAATAAAATTTAAAAAGTTTAAAAGTCTGCATGAGGCAAATTTCCAAATTCTTCTTCTTTTTTCATCTACACTTTAAAATCTCTGGATTCTCTATAACATAATGGAGTGGGACATAGGCATAACTGGAGAATAGACTCACTCCAAAGCTTACGTAAGTTACCTTAAGTAATATTAAGAAAAGTAATATTAAGAAGCTTTGCTGCCACATTTTTGTCTACCGGTCCACCTGACAGATTGCCTCGGAGGTCACTTTCAGAGAGAAGGGGCGACTGAATGAAGCTGAACATTAACTAGCCGGATACCCTTCTTGACGCCTATGTGGAATTTGCAGCAGATATTTTCACTTTGTGCCCAGAGAGAGAAATGTCTGCTGCTACCTAGGATTGAACTGACAGCCCCACGACTGTGATATGAGAGCTCCACTTCTAGGCCACCATGCTGCTCACTCTGAGTCCACATATGTTAACATGAATATTGTCTATTTTGAAATTGGTTGCAATGATGTAAAATAATCTATGCAGATGAAGTACAGATAGTCCCTGATTTGAAACTGTTAATTTGACATTACAGTAGCACTGAAAAAGTGACTTACAGCCCGTCCTCCCATTCACCCTGATTGCAGCATCCCCATGGCTTTGTCAAAATTCAATCGCTTGGAAACTGGCATGTATTGATGACGCTTGCAACACCAGAGGGTCATGTGGTCACTGCATTGGCGCAGTGGTTAGAATGCAGTACTGCAGGCTACTTTTGCTGACTGCTGGCTGCCTCAAGTTGGCAGTTCAAATCCCACCAGGCTCAAGGTTGACTCAGCCTTCCATCCTTCTGAGGTGGGTAAAATGAGGACCCAGATTTTGGGGGCAATATACTGAATCTATAAGCCACTTAGAGAGGGCTGTAAAAGCGTTGTGAAGCGGTATATAACTGCTATTGCTATTTGCAACCAGTTTCTCAACCAGTTTCCAACAAGCAAAGTCAATGGGGGAAGCCAGATTCACTTAATGATTGCATGATTCATTTAACAGATGCTGCTATTTGCTTCGCTTCCTTGCTTAGCAATGGAAATTCTACCCCCGGTTATGGTCATAAGTTCCTGTACAATTGAATTTAAATGTGTTTAAGTTTGCAGCCATTGTTAATGTCCCAAGAGGAACATAAACAAAAACATTTCCCCTTGAATATTATGAGAAAAAAAATCACAGTTGCAATAATATACAGGTGAAACTCGAAAAATTAGAATATCGTGCAAAAGTTCATTAATTTCAGTAATGCAATTTAAAAGGTGAAACTAATATATGAGATAGACTCATTACACGCAAAGCAAGATAGTTCAAGCTGTGATTTGTCATAATTGTGATGATTATGGCTGACAGCTCATGAAAACCCCAAATCCACAATCTCAGAAAATTAGAATATTACATGCAATCAATAAAACAAGGGTTGTACATAGAACAATATCAGACCTCTGAAAAGTATAAGCATGCATATGTACTCAGTACTTGGTTTGGGCCCCTTTTGCAGCAATTACTGCCACAATGTGGCGTGGCAAGGAAGCTATCAGCCTGTGGCACTGCTGAGGTGTTATGGAAGACCAGGATGCTTCAATAGCAGCCTTCAGCTCTTCTGCATTGTTCAGTCTCATGTCTCTCATCTTTCTCTTGGCAATGCCCCATAGATTCTCTATGGGGTTCAGGTCAGGCGAGTTTGCTGGCCAATCAAGCACAGTAATCCCATAGTCATTGAACCAGGTTTTGGTGCTTTTGGCAGTGTGGGCAGGTGCCAAGTCCTGCTGGAAAATGAAGTCAGCATCCCCATAAAGCTCGTCTGCGGAAGGAAGCATGAAGTGCTCCAAAATCTCCTGGTAGACGTCTGCATTGACCCTGGACTTAATGAAGCACAGTGGACCAACACCAGCAGATGACATGGCTCCCCAAATCAACACAGACTGTGGAAACTTCACACTGGACTTCAAGCATCTTGCAGTCTGTGCCTCTCCATTCTTCCTCCAGACTCTGGGTCCTTGGTTTCCAAATGAGATGCAAAAGTTGCTCTCATCAGAAAAGAGGACCTTGGACCACTGAGCAACAGACCAGGTCTGTTTTTCTTTAGCCCAGGTAAGACGCTTCTGATGTTGTTTGTTGTTCAGGAGCGGCTTGACAAGAGGAATATGACATTTGAAGCCCATGTCCAGGATCCGTCTGTGTGTGGTGGCTCTTGATGCACTGACTCCAGCCTCAGTCCACTCCTTGTGAAAGTCCCCAACACTTTTGAATGGCTTTTTTTTTTAATTACATTTATATGCCGCCCTTCTCCGAAGACTCAGGGCGGCTTACAATTTTTGGGGATACAACCCAGTGTGCTCAGCAATAGCCTTCATTCCATTGTATATGCCTGCTTATTACTAAGCGGCATTTTTACAAGGTCAGCTTATTGCCCCCAACAATCTTGAGTCCTCAATTTACCTACCCCGAGAGGATGGAAGGCTGAGTCAACCTTGAGCCTGGTGGGATTCGAGCCTGCAATAATTACAGGCAGCTGGAACTTAAGTGCTAGGCATTTAACAGCCTGAGCCACCAAGGCCCCATTTAAAGGCTCAGGAACCCTTTGCAGGTGTTATGGCTTAATTAGCTGATTAGAGTGGGACACTTTGAGCCTAGAATATTGCACCTTTTCACAATATTCTAATTTTCTGAGGTTGTAGATTGGGGTTTTCATGAGCTGTAAGCCGTAATCATCACAATTATGGCAAATCATGGCTTGAACTATCTTGTTTTGCATGTAATGAGTCTATCTCATATATTAGTTTCACCTTTTAAGTTGCATTACTGAAATAAATGAACTTTTGCATGATTCTAATTTTTCGAGTTTCACCTGTATACTGAAGATATAATACATATATACATATATCTATTCTAAACATACATACTTAGACACATACAAATATACTTCAGTCTTGAACAGAGTACAGGCTACTAGATGGTTGTGGAAACCTTTACAAAATCTTGCATTGTGGCTATTCAGTCAATGCTTAACAATTTGTTTTCAATTGCTTTTTTCAAATAATGAGCTGTGGATGAGTGGAAGTGTAAGAATGATTAAAATTGCATATTTATTTTTATATTAAGTTAATTTAAAATCCTTTTCTTGTCAATGGAATTTTTCTGTGACTAAAGAAATAAAATATGTAACTTTATATGAAATACAGAAAGTAATAAATATGGTTTATGAATTTAAATCATTGCAGGGAGCAATTCTGAATAATCTGCTGCCCAATACGAGTTACATTCTTCAGATAGTTGCTGTTTGTGCTAATGGTCTGTATGGAAAGTACAGTGATCAAGTTATTGTTGACATGCCTTTGGATGACCCAGGTAAGTTTACAAAGGTAAATTTTACTTAAAAATCCACAATGGCCTTTTATTTGCAAACCAGCTGAAAACACAATGCAATGGTATTTCAATATCAGTGTTCTTCACCTTAAATATCTCATTTTCTGAGATATTTCAAAGATTCCTTTGAAATGTTAGAACCTGATTTATTACTTTAGAATAAAAATAATATCTGGGGGGTCCATAATAAGTTTTGTTATGAGCTGATACATCAAATATGCCAAAGATTACTTTTAAAAATAATAAGTTAAATCTAGATTCAGATTCCTACTCAACATGATTCCAATTGTAGAAAAAACAATAAGTGTCTGTGATTAAAAGAATGTGTAAAACATGACTAATTTTTGTTTATTAAGGAAAGACCTGTAACATGGGAGACAGTAATTAACAAATTCTGCTCTTACGATTCTGAAATTCCATTGCATGTTGATTTTCTGAAATGTAATTTCAGTGCAGTGGTGATGGAATTCCCTTTGCTTCTTAATGTTGAATTGCTGAAATCGGAAGGCTAACAATTAATTGCACTTATTTCAAAAACTTTATTTTCACTCTTGAAATACATAATATGACTCACTTGTTTCTGTTTCTTGCTGAAATGAATATTATCCAATTTTGTAGGTAGTATCTATTGTATTGTCACTAATTTTTTTAAAATTTTCAGCTTTCATGCAAAACAATAGTACTATTGCACATTTGTTGGAAGGGCTGAATTTCTGTGAAATATTCTTTGAGCAAATGTATTATGACCATAATGTAATAAAACCATAAATATGGTTTTATTTAACAATTTTTTTCCAGCAGAACAAATTTTCCTTTTCTTCTCATAGATGATCTTCTTACAGCCTTTCTGTTTTAAATATAGTTCAGAAGGGTTGGTGAACTTTCAGGATTCAATAAGAGAACAAACATCCATTCATGAAACACTGAATGTGCTCCCTTGCTGGTTGCACAGTTTTTTTGTTGTTGTTTTTAAAGAATATATTTCCAAACAGCTTTAAGTTGATAGTTTTTACTCTTTTCTTCATCAGAGTGAATTAATAAGATTAATGAATGAATGAATTAGTAAGATTAAATTTATTTGTTATTCCCTTTATCAACAAGAACTCATAAACTTATTCAACATTTGTTTTCTTCCAAGCAAGGAAGTATGACATTAGGAAACGTCTTTGTTATTAAAAAGCTTGAGAAACTATTTTGTCTCAGACAGACTTATTGTGATGAACTTGAAAAAGCTTCTGTTGCATTTCAGAGTCTTTCTTCTTGTCCCCTTTGGCATCTTCCCAAACGAGACACATCCTCATTTTTCAGCCTGGTTTCTGGTTTATGCAAATAAAGTTCACTTGCATTTATTTCTTCATCAGTATTCAAGGGAGACCTGGCTCTTCATCGTGAGCTAGTGCTGTGTTCAGTGTTTTGTTGGTAATGTAAATTGAGCAAATGATCGCAAAAATACAAGAATATGTAAAATTTTATCAGTGAGTGTTTTTTACAAAGAAGAGAAGCAGCATTTGTTTATTTAAAGCATAATGTTTTTGGCTAGAAGCCACCCAGTGCAGTTTTTATATAATTAAAATAAAGTATAGGATCTGAAAATACATACTTTTAAAAAGAGGAGTAGAAAGGGAAAGGGTGAATAAGTTGAGGCATCACTTCTCCATGGTTATAGTTTGCAAAAGGAATATCTGTACAATTGTGCTGTAATTGTGACTAATGGATGAAATAGAAAAAAAATTTAAACCAACAAAATGTATGTGTATGTGTGTGTGTGTGTGTGTGTATATATATATATGTATATATATATATATATATGTTTTCGTAGATTTTCACGGGTAAAGGTATGTAGGTCTTGGTGTATTCAGGTCTTGTCCCGTGTTAGATTGAGAATACCTTGGCGACGTTTCGACGAGATCCCACTCGACATCTTCAGGCTGGCACAAGCACGAAGCCTAAAGCACCAGCCTGAAGATGGCGAGTGGGATCTCGTTGAAATGTCGCCAAGGTATTCTCAATCTTACACGGGACAAGACCCGAATACACCAAGACCTACATATATATATATATATATATATATATATATATATATATATATATATATATGTAGGTCTTGGTGTATCTTACACGGGACAAGACCTGAATACACCAAGACCTACATACCTTTACCCGTGAAAATCTACGAATATATATATGACTTTCAGTATTGAGAAGCCAGGGAATATCATCATTATTTTATCCATTAGCTTCTTAGTCTTGAGAACATAACAGGTAAGGCCATTTTTCCTAAATATGTAATAAAATTCTGCATCTCTTTTTGCTTTGTATTTTTTTAAAAATGCTTGTATTCCATACTATTTTTTCTTGTGCATGTATGTATCTATGTACACTGTTTAAAACCTCTGGTGCACATTCTACACCAGAAAAAGTATGTTGCAATATTTTTTTATTTTTATGGAACTTCCAATTATGCTCAAAATATTCCAATTACTCCTATCTTATTAATTAAGGAATACAAGTAGTTCTTGGGCCACATCCCACTGGCTTGCAAGAGGCAATTGTTAAATTTCCTGAAATTTTGTGAATTGGTTGAATGTGAATCTGAGTCCCGATGACTGGCTTGCCAATCAGCTTTTGCGTTAGCAGTACAGCGATGGTAGTGGAGTTGCCAACATTGAGTTTTAAACATTTACTAGCGTATCAACGGTTGTAACCTTCTCAAGCCTCTTCCCTTTTAGCTGGTGTTTTGCAAACAAATAGCATATGCCTGCATAGATTTGTTTTTTCCTCAGATCAAATAAACTTGATATGACTAGCCTAAAAATGTTGTATCTTGAATTGACTATTTAAATATATTTAAATTCTGTCCTGTATTAGAGTAAGGTTTATGATATAATAAAAAACTAAAAGATGAATAATTGCTGGTAATGAAAAAAATGCAGATGTATTAATATGATATCTGTCTTGTTTTAGTAGCTGTCAGTTCCCAATGTCTCTTTTATGCTGCTATACCACACCACAGCCTTATGTGTTGTTAAGGGATTACAATCAGTAATAGCATAACCTTATAATAAATGAAAACATAAGACTGATGACAACTAAAGAACTTCTAAGAACTGACTTCTTAGACTAATTCTAACATTCCTTTGGAATGGGCTGTACAGATGGACATATTCAATAAATTCAAGTTAAATACAGTCACAAGGGTGTATTGATTTTCCTGCTTCCTTAATAAACAGCCTAAGATATAATGTATGAATTCATGATTGGAAATTTTGAATCTTTTGTTTGCAACCTACAAATTTAATATTTTGAAAGGTGGTGAGGATATTATGGTATTAATGCTACACATTATCGATTTTAAATATATTATTTACTTGAAATATTTGATCCCAACTTTAAACGTTCATCAAAATACTAAAAAATTAAAACATTAAAACAACATAATTCAAAGATGGTAATATCATGAGTAAAATATGAGATGAGCAATATTAGGACTAACTTCCAAAATTTAGTATGATCAGTTCCAAATTTAAGACATGCATATACAACTCTGGTACTATATGAATCAAAAAATAGATTGCAACTTTCCCAATATACATGGTTTATTTTATTATTATACATTTCTATTATCTATGTGATCTATGATCCTGTGATCACCACAGTCACATATAACTTGGTCCTTGATCATAGAAGTTCCAATATTAAATTAAAGTTAGTTTTTAAATCTTCCCTAAACATTTGTATTCTAGAATAGATTGATTCTATCAGAGTTTTCTAGATAATTATTCATGTAAAATCAGTACTTTATAATGTTTCTGCTATATGCCATACCACATCTCAGAAATAATTGTGCTGGAAACCAGAGCACAGAAATTATTCAGTAATTCCATTAAAACTTTTTAAAAATACTTGTAATGTGAATTTTAAAAAATAGAATAAATCTTAAGCACTTAAACAATTTGTTGTCTATGTATTTAAAACGTTAGTTTAAACATTCATATTTTTCTTTTGTAGAAATTGAACTGTTTCCCGAATTGACTGAAACAGAAGATTATGAGGTATTGTTATTAAATTATCTTCTAAGGTATTATGCTACTGCTATTAGAAAATAAAAATGTTGAGTTTAATAGAATAGTCAGTGTGAATATTCTGACATTTGAAGTAAAATATTTAGCTGTCGCAAAGTCAGTCTGAAGCATTCTAAATAATATGGCAAGTTATATTAAAGCATGAAAAATGATTACAGGGTTTCAATTCTATAACGTGTCTAAAAGTAGATCCATTGAAATAACATTACATATATCTCAGTAGGACATGGCTATTGATTGGCTATATAAATCAGACCGACTTATATCAAAGACAGATGCTAAAGCATCTTCTCAAAAATATACATTATACAAAATGCAGAAACAGCCATACCCCAAAATAGGTTTTGCCATGTGTTCTTTAAAATAAGTTTCCCAGTCATGCTGTACTTCAAAAGAGAGTGGAAATAATTATACATAGAGCTTATTATTGGATGGGAATCAAATGTAATTCATGACATCAAATGAAATTATTTTCTGGTTCATTACCATGTGTATTTCTTAATAGTGATTATATATATCACTGAAAACATTATGTATGTTTGCAAAATTCTGGAAGATTGCTAATTCCAAAAACAACTTGGATGTCTTTTTCAAAAGGATAATCCAGAGAGAGGCCACAGTACTCTATTACAGGGGTCCCCAACCCTCAGGCTGCAGCCCATTAAGAGGCCTTGGCCAATTCAGGACTGGGCTGCAAAAATGGCAGGTGAGCGCCCACACAGCACCATTGGTGCGAGCGGCAGGCACATATGCCCACCACTCGTACAAATGGAGTCGTGCACATGTGTGCACATGCCTGCCACTTGCATGTAACCATTCCGTCTTCCTTCCCCCTGCCAGTCCGCAAAGCCAGGGGATCACTGCTCTGCTACTATAAGCTACAGAAATACAATTACTTGTAATATCTTAGTTCATTTATTCAGGCATTATTTAAGAGGACATTAACTATATTTTATACATGTTGGTTGCCTGTTCTTAAAGGAGGAAGAGGAAATGGAAGGTGAAAGGACAGAGTTGGATGAAGACGTTACTGAAATTGCCAGTAGAGAGAGTGCAACAAACCAAATACCAAAAAGCAAGTTCCAGTTTACCACATCTAGCTACAGTCAGGAAAGAATAGAAACAAAATTCAATGGAGATGGAACACAGAGAGATCTCACAGAAGAGAAAGACCTGCATGGAAAACATGATCGTTCCAAAACAATTTTTCATCAAACTTCTCCACCTATCACTGAAGGACTAAAGGAGGAAAACAGTCCCATGGAATTTCAAGCAGCAACGGCAATCGTTCCTCCTGCAAGTAGCTCCACCAAAGGTAATGAGGAAGAGTATGCACACACTTTTTCTGGCAATGAAACAACCAGAGAATCTGCTGCTGATAGTAGTGAAGATGATATAGAGGTATCTGCTTTTAAGCCTGACCTAGAAACTGATGACTCTTGGGGTTCCATTCCTATCACCTCTGCTACCCAGTTAGTTACTATGGAGACATCTCAGGAAAATACTTTTAGTTCTGGAAGTCCAGACACAACCACACAGGATGATCTTTCTCCAAACAATGTCAAAATTCTATCAGAAGACATGTTACCCTCAAAAGCAGAAGAATCTGCCCCCAAAATACCTGCAATCAATGAAAACGAGTGGTATTCTAATAGCACAGATAGTACTGCTGTTGCATTGGATAGCAAGGATCTTTCTAATATTAATCCCCCTATTCCTACAACAGCACTTTATCCTAATGATCCAGAGGGGCCACAAGATACTTCAGTTGCAGTTACAGTATTGCTACATTCTACCTTTGCTCTCTCCTCTTCTGAGTTATCATCTTACTCTGTCTCGTCAAATTCTGAAGAACATGGCTCTGCTTCTTCTGGAAGTGAGGTACTCTCTCAGACAACTCAAGCAGTTTATAATGGTGAGATACCACTTCAACCTTCCTACAGTAGTGAAGTGTTTCCTCTAGTCACCCCTTTATTGTCTGACACTCAGTTGCTCAGCACTTCCCCTGAAGCATCAAGTAGTGATGTGACCTTGCATGCTACACCTGTATTTCCCAGTGTTGATGTGTCATTTGAATCCACCTTGTCTTCCTATGATGATGTACCTTTGCTTCCATTTTCCTCTGCTTCCTCCAGTAGTAAAATGGTTCACCATTTATATATGGTTTCTCAAACATTTCCAGAAGCTGCTCCAGCTATTGAAAATGATAAAGGGTCCCTGCATGTTTCTTTGACATTGGAGGAGGGTGGCACATTAACCCAATCACGCCTCACTCAGTTTTCTGATGTGACATCATATCAGATGGTCCATGCTACTTCAGAGACATTGAGATTTGGCCATGATAGAACTCACTTGTTATCTCAAGTGGAACCACCCAGCAATGATTTCAGTGGGCATGCAGTATCTACAATGTCTGAATCTATTTATGCTTTACCTGGTAATGTGGGCTCTCCTCAAACTATTGCTGCTTCTTATGACACATCTGAATTTGTGCATGAGTCTGTTGGCACATTTCATCAGGGTCCATTGTTTAGCAGCTATAGCAGTATGCCGGTGCCTAAGCCTTCTTCTGCAGTCTCGCAAGCTGATACTTTTCTGCGGCCTCCATGTTTTCTTTCTAGTGAAATGGATTGCTCTGAAACTCGTTCTGGTAGTGAGTCCCTTTTGCCTGACACAGATATTTGGTCGATACTGAAAGCTTCTTCGCATGTTCCTTCCAGTGAAGTAATGTGCAGCACACCTGTATTCACAGGTGAGGTTGAGATGACTCCCCAAAATGGTGTAATGCATGGATATGACAGAGGACTGCAAATTTCTGCTTTCAGTGAAATGGCTTCTCATACTGAAAATGAAATGACTGCACCTCCTACATCCGTTTCCAATTATGAGAATCCTAAGCAGGATACACGTGCTCAAGAAAGCCTCATTACTGTCTCTAGTGCAAAGGGAATCCTGCCAGGATCTATTGCTTTTCCTGTTACTAAGGTGTTTGATTATTATGTTAGTAAGCGCTTGGAAAATGCTCCTATTCAGTCTTTGCATGTTACAACTCCAGCCTTTGATGACACTTTGCTTAAGCCTATGCTTAGTGCAAGCTCTCAGCAAGCTACCCTTGCTTCTAGCAAAAAACTGCCTTCTCTCAGCCAGCAGTACTTTTACTGGGCTTCGGCTACCCTAAATAATATTTCATTGCTGCAAACTTCCTTTCAATCCTCCAATAACGATACAGTTCGTAAAGCATCTGTGCCTGGGGATCCAGTACTGGTTGAAAATGTTACAAATGGTCATAGTAGTAGTTCTGTTTTTAACCACATATTGCCTCAAATGGCAACAAATGTAGCTGAAAATAAAAAAGCATTGCATTCTACATCAAAACCATCTGCTGTAAATATATCGCATACTGTTGGTAAGGCTATCGGTTCACCAGAAAGTTTAACTTTTCCCCATATAAGTGATGAATACATTTCTCCCTATTTGCGTAAGAGTGAAGACATACAACAGGTTTCTCCTTCCTTGTATAATAACGGTGTGCCATATCCACCAACCAATTTTGAAAATAAAAATGCTTTCCCCCTGAATGCAGTGAATGCAGTGACTATTCCTACTGTGCCAACTGAAAGGTTGCCAGATGCAGCTACCTTTGCTCACAGTAAGAGCCTTCCAAATGATTTGCCAAAGGCTGAGTCTCTCACTTTATCCTCAAGTGCTAAGATAGTTGATGTGACATTTTCTATGGCTGAAATAATTTCTGATTCTATTCAGCATGCCTCTGTCAATGCACCAGATGCAGATAGTTCTCTTACGGCTGATTCTTCCAGCAGTGAAGGCAGCAAACGTTTAAATCCTCTATTAATCCCCACTCAGTTGCTCCCCACAACCAGTTCTGATCCTGAACTGTGGTCTTCTCTTGTTGATCATGAATATGATGAGTATGATAGTGGCTTGCCTGTAAGTGGTTGTCACACATGCATTTCCAACAAAGAAACTCAGGAAGAGGTAGATGAGCCAGATACTGACCTAAACAGTGTGAACAGTCATCAGAACATAATTAGAAAACTACATTTTGAAAGGCCTCAGAAAAAGAAAGCAAAGAAAATCCTCAGTTCTTTATCAGACCGTACAGTTACTGAGGAGATGGACCGGCTCAAGCAAGCTTCAGTTTCAGCCATGGCTCCAAACAGGAAGATGAAGAAACACGGTGATGAGGCTTTACTGGATAATTCCATTCAGACTCTTAGCAGCCCATTGCAAAGGACATTAGAATCTAAATCATGGGCAGTTTTTACCAGTGATGAAGAAAGTGGTTCTGGTCCAGGTACCTCAGATAGCATAAATGAGGAGATGTCAACAGATTTCAGTTTCTTTGATGTTAATGAACATGACTTGGAGGGGGTAGGTGGAGCAGGTAACTCAGAATTAACTTCTGGACTGCAACAGTCATCAATAGAATTCATATCTAGAGTTGTCTCCACAGTATTCAACATTTCTGAGGCAGGTTAGTTGTGGGTGGGTATTCATGATTTGCATAGCTATAGCCATCTTCTAACTTGATTTTAATACCTTTTTAAGAGAATTCTGTGGATTGTAACTTGGAGGCAATACCATGAGAAGGCCCATGTTCATTCAAAACAGTGTATTTTCTGAATCTAGGAAATGTTCATTAATATAACACTTTTGGGAGATTAAGTGCAAAACATTTGCTTTTTGTGAGCTTACACTCTAATATAATGCAAAAGAAAAAATGAAGTGGGAAGAAAAAGCATCAGTATTGACCTTTAGAGTTATGAATTGATTATATAATATTCAGCTGCTGTTAAGCTGATGATAAGACAATTCTTGGTAAGGTAAAACTTTTGATCTAAATTGTTCTGGCATAAAGGCTTTGCTATCCGCCCTCACACTAAAACTGAAAGCAAAATTAAATATCTTTCTATATATCAGTATGACTTAATTTAAAATAAACATTAGGGAACTAAAATCAGTTTTTTATTCACATGATATAATCCAGTGTCAAAATTATGGTCTCATATGATACAGATTTAAATTAAATTTGATAAATTGAGCGTAAACTGCATGCCGAAGCTGTATCTGTAGAGGGCAGTATTATACAACCTTTTATCTTTTGTGTGTAGGAAACAATTGTGTCTAAGTTTTTGAGATTTCAGCCTTCTGTACAACAATTTGAGCTACAATTTGAGTTATAAGGCTAAAGATTCTGAGGAATACATTTGGTTTTCTTTTTTCTTTTTACCTTCACTTGAAATGATGTTATGGGTATCCAGCATAGATTTTAGATCATCACATGAAATAGTCATCATCTGAACAATCCAGTAAAATGTGTACCCATGTGTCACACTGAATAGCTTTCCCAAAAGTATCATTAATCAGATTATTGACAATTTGTATAAAGGGTAGAAATGAAATATACAAAGAGGGATTTTAAAAGTTAAGTGAGGACAATACATTTAATTTACTCTAATTAACAATAAAATAGGTTGTGTGCAGTTCACCCTAAGCAGCAATTAAAGGATACATTAGAAATGATGCATTCTATGCTTCATGGGAAGCAGCCCTTGGTTTTCTACCCCTTCCTGGTATTATAACAGTATAAGAGAACATCTATTGCTTCATGGATTTTCAACTCTAAATTAAAGGACTGAATATTAGACTTATCTATGGCTACAGGCTGTGGCTGAGGAACTTTATTTATTTATTTAGCAGTTTACAATAAAACAAAATGCAAGAGTCAGTGATCTGGCCATTTGACTCTAAACCATATGTATGAGTAAGGTTGGCCACTGTACCATCCACAGCCCTCCTCTGCCAGTCACTAATTGTATCTCCACTCTGCAATCCTAGGCAAATGCAAAGGTGCAAGAGCCACGGTGGTGCAGTGGTTAGAATGCAATACTGCAGGCTACTACTGCTGACTGTCAGCTGACTGCCATTTGGCAGTTCGAATCCCACCAGGCTCAAGGTTGACTCAGCCTTCCATCCTTCCGAGGTGGGTAAAATGAGAACCCAGATTGTTGGGGGCAAGAGGCTGACTCTGTAAACTGCTTAGAGAGGGCTGTAAAAGCACTGTGAAGCAGTATATAAATCTAAGTGCTATTGCTATTGCTACATAGGGACTGTGCACTAGTCTTCCAGAAGACCACGATCAGTGTGGGGGTGGGGTGGGGATTAGAGTGAAGATCCAGGAGAGGCTCCAATTCTTGCAGATCCCAAGGTCGTCATCCTTTGATTGCATTTATGCCACTGATTTTAAACAAAAATACCTGTTATTCCAAATGTGCAGGGTTGTAGTAAATAAATGAATATTGGCATTAATAGAATTCCTTTAGAAGTAGGCAAAAAATATTAAGATTTTTGTGTTGCTCTCTATAAATGGTCTTTAAATGTTGTCCATTATTCTCCATTCACAATACAGTACTCATTATGTTAGCAATGATCCTAAATACCTCAGCCTCTTCAGTGAAGGAAACATTTCTTCAATGCTTTCACATGTTTTGATTTGTTTTCTGCAGTAAAACCATCCTAATCAGATTATGCAGGTCAGATCTGTGTGAATAAGACAAACTTGAAAGCAGAAGAATCAGTTGCCCTGGACAGATTCTTGACAGTCAATAGATAGGGTTAAATAGACTATTAAAAAGGCTGCTTACATTTTTATTTTATTTTTTTGGGTTGTGCATTTTGGTGTATGAAATCCACAGTTTATCTCCTTCCATTGTCAGTAATATAAATTCAGAAATCTGAAGAAGTTTAAAAAAAACTCAATTGCTTTACAGGCATTAAGACATTCAGTCTTGCGTAGTTGGTGGCTTAAAATAGAGAAGCCTAATGTTATTTTAGATGCTAATACACGTGTGAGTTTGGTGACTGCCTTTTTCCCTTAGGATTTTGTGAAGTTTTATGTGCACCCACCTCTTTTGCACAGCACCTATTTTTTCATGATGTTACCGTGAACAAAGTGTTGTCTGGTTTGGATTGCATACAAGCTTAATCAGTCTTTCCCTTTCTCTCATTCCTTTTTCTGTGCTTTCCAAATCTGCTTAGCAGGATCACTGATCTCTTTGCAGAAGGAGAAATCCATTTTGCTAGCCATATCCATTCTGTTGATTGTTGGACATAACGCCATGGGCCACGCAACATCTTCTTGAAATCATTGTCAGGATCTCATAAGTGTAATAATAGTTTAGATTGATCCTCATTTTTTTAAATCTTTTAATAATCATTTTATATCTCTAGTCCTGTGATGCAATTTAAATACAGACTTTTCTATCAAGTTAGGTATTTACTAAAATACAATCTACAAAATTCGGTCAAAAAAAAAGCATTTTCTATTTGTCTTGATAGAAGCATTTATTCCAAATAGTAGCCTGTATTCCAATTTGGTACCCTGCCATGCTGTCCTCCTCCATCCCATTATTACTACTATTTCATTTTCAACCAAGAGCTCAGAATTATATATGGGTTCCACAAATGCATTTATATTGCCTTTGCTGGGAAATTTTTTTAGAAGTATTTCACAATATGTGCCTATAGACAGAGTTAATATTTCATATATATTCTATGAAGACTTAGAAGGTTATAATTTGAGCTTCTAGCTTCTACTGTTTTCCTTAGATCATTACAATATATTGAGCTTTTAGTGAACCATTGATAATTACAAGAAGAATCCCTGCTGTTTGATGTCAATATATTAATGAAGAAAAGCAGACATTTTGATACAAAACATTCTACAAGTTCTCTTGGCAGAAAGGTTAGGCCTGGTCTATTTCTGGGTCGTATATTATAGCAAAATCCTATTTTTGTATGGGATTTACCTTCACGCAAGCTTGATCTTCAATGAAGAGCATATTCAACACCTTTAATTATAAAGTATGAGTAAAGAATAAAAATGGTAAGTTAGAAACAGTAATTGCATCCTATCAGCATTAAACTATGGGAAAACGTATATGAAATTATTTTTATTGTTTCTAACCATAAATTCATAAAGTACATGCCTACTTTATTATTCTGGATTGAATCAAACTTGATTTTTTTTTCCACCATAAAGATCATGAATGGCAAATGGGATTCTGGACTCTGAGGGGGTTCAGTTGCTTAAGCATGACTTCTCCTGCTTCGCTGCCTTTTCTGTCTATTTCCCTTAAACTGGTTTGCAAATGTACATGTGCTGCCTATGTATAGACATGTTCACACACGTTTTGCTTTGTGTGCTAAAGCATTAGGGTAAGTGACAATAACGTAGGGTTCATGGCCAGTTATGTGGTGTCTTTTGCCAAAGTTTAAATATAGGCTGTTTCAATTTTCTCCGACTGCAGAAGCAAGTAATAGTAGCCATCAGTTGATTATTGGACTTCCAGAACAGAAGACAGTCATTCCCCTTGTGATCGTATCAGCCTTAACATTCACCTGTCTAGTGATACTTGTTGCTATTCTAATATACTGGAGGTAAGCTTTTCTTTTTTTTTGTCAGCCTCATTTATACACTTATGTTTTTGTTAATTTCTTTTCCTGATACTGGTATTTGGTGTTTTTTTTCATATAGAGAGAGTTAAGGAATTGAGATGAATGAATTTAATAGAAAATCATAATTGAAAGTCTGAACATTAGTCCTTGTTTGAAATAAATTGTTGAGGAGATGATTTCTCCACAACTTAAAGTCCAAACAAATTACTAGTATGAAGATGCACACATTTGAGTGGGCACAAGAAATGTTTGCTTGAAGTATATTTTGGTGAATTCCTAGTTGTTCTTTATGGCACATTTAAGCCAATTTTGTTAATGGCTGTATAATGTGAAAATTCATATTGATATTTTGATTATTAGTACTATGTGTAAAATAGAGGTGCAGGGTTTTCAGTTGATATGAGAAATTGGGAACATCATCACAAAAAGGCGTGAATTTCAACTAATAATTGAATCTCAGTTTGTATCATTGTCTCAAAACACAAATTTATCAGATTCATGTTAAAGTGCAAATCAAGCAACATTTCCTATCTCTCTTCTGCTCTTGGCACATCTTAATTCTGGATATGGTAAAGTCACACAAAAACAGATGAGGAATATTAATATTGTTTTGTAGAGCAAGGAATTAATTACATAGTGCATTTACCATATATAATACAGAATCTTACACGGCATTCTGATTCATCATTTTCAGATCCTCAACATCTACAGCTTTGTCTCAACGGAAGTTGACAATATTTTCATTTTGTCCTACTAATGGTTTATTTTGTGCCAGTTAGTAAATATTTGTGTTTTGGCCATTTCATGAAATGTGCAAACTTTATGGCAATGTCTAGTCAACTCACCTATGAATTCCCATTGTCCTTGCAGCTTCCCATAAGTTAACCAGCTCTCCATAGTCTTGTTCTTGCCAAAAAGTTTGAAAATAATAATATAATAAACTAATAGTAAATAATAATTAATTGATAAATAATAGTTTGTGATTAGGCAGTAGCTGGGTAGTAACACTTTCAATCTACACACACACACACACACACACACACACACAAATAAACACGAACACTTCCTTTTCCACCTATGGCTATCAGGAGCATGTCTCATTGTCCTCTTCAGGCCATTTCTCTGCTTCAAAGCCTGCAAATTCTAACTCCTGCTGGACTTGAACCAATTTCCTGCCACTTTCCCGGAATAAGAAATCAATTGCTGTACTTGCCATGTATTTGAGGTTATTCTTTCTAGAGCTGCTGCTGTGTTCAGATCCCTCTTTTGACACCATTTAATACTTGTGTCATGTAAGAAAAGACCAGTGCTGTCTCATACAAGAACAAAAGCTTCCCTTCTGCCTTAACACCGAAATATTTCACAAGTTGGAACTCTGTTTGCTTGGAATATTTTGTGACTTAAACAACTTAAATCTCCCTTGATTGGAATTGATCTGATTTGATTCAGTAAATCAGGTTAATTAACTGAATATTCTGGCTATTTAAGTTGCCCAAATTAACTATTGCGTACACGTGTTTTAAGTATTATTTCATCTTTTTATACGTTAACTTATGGTGCTTTCATATTAAAAATACTAATTTATCTCAATATTTCCTTTTTCATAGCAAAAAGTTTATTGAAGAAAAATGCAATGAAGTCTATTAAGTGCAATATAAAAGAATTTTCTGTCCACTATAATATATTAGTATTTAAATCAGTGGAAGCACAATAGCTTTGAAAATAAAAAATCTAGCTTCATTAATTTATGTAATAGCCAGAAAACACACACAAAATGAAAAAGAAAAAAAATTGACTCATTCGGATCAGTAGTGCTTTCTCTGCAGCTGTCTCATATTAAAAAAGCATATTTTGTAAATAATATTTCTGATAAAATAAATGATCCATATAAAGTGTTATTAGTAGGCATAATTATCTAAAATTGATTTTTTTAATTAAGGAAAAGTTACATTGTTTGAAGCCGAAATTGATTAGTACTGTTTTTTTAATTTGCTAATAGCATGCTCTTACCAGATGCTATTTCTATTATCATCACATCTGGAGTACTGAAAGAATATTCAAATTATGTTATGCAACACAGTAAATGTTTTGACTTAAATTGCTAACTTTCTTTATTGATCAATGAAATGTTCTATAATCTATAATGAATGGGCATAGATGAGGAGTGCAACAAGGTGATGATCATTTGATTAACTAACCTTTCCTCCCTGAATTTTAGCTGTTTTATTGGAAACTACTGGAACCTCTTCACAATAGGTTACTTTTTCATTAAATCCATATCCCTGGAGAAACATATCTCAGTATAATATAAAAAGGTGCTTGAAAGAGCAGATTCAGAACTAAGCTAGCTTATGAAAAAGACCTATTAAGGAAGCATTTGGATTTGATTGCAGTAATCGTTCTATTATCACTGAAACACTGAACTTGATTACTAATAATATGTGTTTCAGTGGTACACCCTTGCCACTATGACAGATGTCTGCTATATTTTCTGCATCTTCTTCAGGTAAAAATTGTATTAAAAAAACAATTGTGTCATATAATGTTTTGGTGTGATCTAACCAAAATTAAACCTTTAAGGTATCATTGCATATATCTTTTTTAATTCTCATTTAGAAATCAAGGAAATATAAATGTATTAAACTTTGGCTGAGGAATGCCCTATTATTATTTGGATTGCATTGTACTGATGTTGACATGTAGGTGTTAGAACATGCGTGCAGAGAAGGTTTCCTTCCCCCAAGTGTTTCAGGCATGATTTAACAGACAAATGTCATCTTAATACTGGGTGGAGCTGTCTTATATTTATGTGAAGTTTTGTTTTCTTTTCTTTTAGGAAATGCTTTCAAACTGCACACTTTTATTTAGAAGATAACACTTCCCCTCGAGTGATATCCATTCCCCCAGCACCAGTCTTTCCTGTGTCAGGTAGTATGCTTATAATTTATTTTATGAAGAATGGCTAGTTTTAATCATGGTGATTAATGCATCGTTTCAGTAAATAGAATTGTGAGTTGACAAAGAGGGATGATATTAGTGTGATATACCATATGTGTTGAATAGACATTCCATTCAGGTTTTTGCATTCAGATTATAAAATCTAAGCATCCAACAGAAAAACATCAAGATCAGTGCTATATGCAGAATGGAGGCTTATGTTCTCCTGTATTTGGGTATCTGATCAGATGCCTGTTCTAGAAATTTCTGAAATGGTACATAATTGTGGGCCGTTTTCACTTTGAAATGTAATCATGAGTGACTCTTGGTCTTCTGCATTTCTAGATGTGGTTCCTAAAAGGGAAATGTATTCATTATTTGACAATTTTATATCTATGAAACTACATTGGAGCATAAAGCAAAGAACTTCAGACTTAAATCTATTTTATCATTTCCTGTGCCACCTTCATTATTAACAATGTCTGCATATTTTGATATATAGAGAATACGTCAGGTTTAATTACCATTTGTAGACATTAATCCAAAAATCACTTCTGAAGGGAGATAAAAGCTAAGTGTATGTGCCTTGCAGTTAAGAAAATATAAAATTCTGTAAAAAGGTAAATTCCAGGATTAATCAATTAATAACCAATCAATCAATTAATTATTAATTTATTAATAATCCATTAATTAACAAATTAGTAAATTACAGGTTTAATTAATTAAATTACATTAATTAATTAAACCCTCAAACCTTTAACCTTAAACTGTCTACTGTGGACCTCACTCCATTCCTAAGAGGTCTGTAAGGGGGCGTGCATAAGCGTACCAGCGTGTCTACCGTCCCTGTCCTACTGTTCCCTTTATCCATTTATTTGTATTCATTTATTATGTATATACTTATACCTGTTTATACTTATATATTTATAAGTATGTTCATACTTATACTTGTTTTCTCATACATGCTTGACAGACAAACAAACAAACAAAATAAATAAATAAATAAATAAATCACACAGGAAAAGCACAAAGAAAAGGCTGGACAAAGAATCCTTTTCTAGATAAATGTGCATGGGCTCTGTCTCTAGTATTCTAACAAGCTTCAGTTGACAATGACCATCACTCTCTCAACAATGAGCATCTGCAATATGGTCACAATATGCTAGTGAGCAATTCTCTAAATAAAATTGTATGCAAGAAGATTTATTTTATGCTGGGTTCCATCTTGTTGAAGTGAACTTTCTAAGCAGCCTAACAGTCACAAGCTGACCTTCATACAACTTATCTTTCCATTTTAATTATTTATTTTACCACATCTGGATCTTTAACCCTTGTGTGCAGATATTCATATAAATTTATCCCACTTTATATAACATGTAATTTCTATGTCTATTACAAGTGTGCTTGTGTCTTTTCCCTATAGTAAAATTGTATTGCTGTGTATTTTAAAAAAACAAACATATAGTCTAATTTCATTAGGAAATACATTTTGACAGCTTCCTTCACCAAGGTGTGAAGTTATTCTTGCACTTTCATGCAGTTTTATGCAGGTTTGAACTGCTAATTTGAGCTGTGCATTCAAGCCTATTCAAATAAAAGAAGAACAGATGGATCCTAATACAAAACAGCAAATTATTGTTAGCTGAAGCTTTAAAAAGTTATTTAACTTAAATAAGGGAACATCTGCTGACATAAATAGAAGTTCCTTGTGTCGTTTTTTTCAACGTTTATTCATCATTTGAAATTACAAAGTATGACATAAGAAAAACAACATACAAAGCAACCTATTGATCATATGGGGGAAGGGGTGAGGGTAGCTCAGTATTTTATTTCTAAAATAGACACACTATCCCTCCAAAAAACCTAGAAGAAACTCAAGAGTAATCAGCCACATCATTTAAATATTTTATGGGAAAATGCCATTCAAACACAAAGCTAATTAACCTTTTATGACAGAAAATGTTTATATATACTTTAGCCTGTTTTGGCTTTAATAAGTTGAGGACCTGAAATATGTGTGGGTATCTCCTTGAAATTATGATTATTTATTTGGAAAATATATATGGCCACCCATTTAATATGTAGATTTCATCCAGCTAAAGACAGTCAACAAAAATAATTAAATAAATACTCTAAATATCACTGATATTTAGAGTCAGTTTAAACAAAAAGTTAAAAAGGAATATTTTAAAATTCTGGCTGGAGTTGATTCCAAAAAGAAAAAAGAAGAGAAAATGGTGAAATAAGGCACTCAATTACAATGTGGTTATTCTAGTTTTCAGGAGAACCAATTAATCTTGGACCAATAATTAAATGTATATCGTTTGCTGTGCTGAGGTATATTTTATCCTAGAATAGATGTGCTTGGATAAATGTGTTCATTGCGTGTCTTCAGAAACAAATTTCCATGTTCCACTGGTGCATTTCAACAATGGAGAGATCCATTTTCTGACATGTTTATAAAGAAACTCATGAAGACTTGACCGGCTTTTACTGTTCAAAAATAATAACTTAAAATAAATACTTATTTACATTTACTTTATTTACCTTATTTACAATTCTTCTTCCCCACCCCTTTCTATTCTCAATTTACCTTTAAGACGATGTTGGAGCAATCCCAACAAAACATTTTCCAAAACACGTTGCGGATTTGCATGCCAGTAATGGGTTTGCTGAAGAATTTGAGGTATGAACAATTGCTCCTTTAAAATTAAAGGCACAGTTGAAAGTATATTCATAAATGGAGGGGAAAATCAGATTTTCTGAAATTAAAAGAATGAAATGTGAAATGTCCATATTTATATATGGAAAAGACATGTTTAATCTCAGCCATGCAAACAAGGTGGATTGGGTATGTGGCAGTGATCAAGTTGAGTGTATAAAGAGTTTGTCATCTTAACATTTTCAGAACATAAGTTTCTGCATGAAAACAACATCTAGGCCTATGTGCAGTTGAGCCACATTTTAATTACTACAGTAGAAAACTGTAGTAATAAGGCTGCAAAATGTACACATAAGAACTAACTAAAAAAGTGCAAGAAATTATGTCTGAGCTTTTTCTGCACATGGAGCGTTTGAAGAGAAAGTTTAATTCTGACAGTCCACTGTAAATCTCCCCATCTCAAACTTATTATTATCCTGTACTCCTATTTCACGTGTTATACATTTCACATGTGTGAAGCTCATGGATGAAGACCTGGCTAAAAATCACATTCCTAACTGCACTATGCTGCTAAATGTGAATTCAGTCGAACTCTTTCATTTGACATAGCTGAATTAGTCTCCCTCTGTGTTTAAGTACAGTTCTCTTTTAGATCCACAGTACTGTAGTTTAAACCTCTTACATTTTCTTCTGCCTTTTCTCCTTTTTCAGTGGACTTTTCATTCTGTAATTTATGCTCTTGAAGCTGAGCAGTTGTTGGGTTTTGACAAAACTGGAATGTCTCATCTGAGAACTGCTGCTTCTGACCTTAATTCTGAATAATAAAAATGAAAGTAAAATGGTTTTGTTCGCTATATTTAAACAGAGTGTGCTTGCAGTATAGGAAAAGAGAAACATTTAGAAGTCTTGATAAATATATAACAAAATAATACATTGAATTTACCTTATTCAGTTTCACATCTTATATTTGTGAGACTCCCAGTGTATGTTTGGTGGTTAGTTTCATAAGAACACATGTATACATCATTTGATTTTCTTCTCTAGAAAGCAATCCATGAATAATATTGATATAAGGCATTGAAAACATTAAAAGTAGTCCCATTAGATACCTAATTTCTGTGTCTTCCATCAGTGAAATAGAAATTTAACTTCATTTGCAGTTCATATATTTTACCAGTTCTATGCATGACTTATTTGCATGTTTTAATGGAAACGTTGCCATTAATATTTTTATTTGCAAAACAAGTTTGCATTTATCAAGCCACTTTCTGTTGAAGACAATACTACTGAAAAATCAGAAGAATTTTTACACATTATACATTGAAACAGCAATCCATGATTTAAGATAGCAAAATGATGCATTTCCACTGACTTCAATGAACATTGAATTATACATCTAGGCAGTAAAATTATGTTTCAAAATGATTTTAATTGCATGCTTTATATTGGAAATACATATCAATGTTCAATTATCAACATGTATATATATCTATATATGTGTATCTCATAATCATAACTGCTTTCCATTGTATTTGTAATATATAAACATTCATTTGTGTGCTGTGAAATTTGATTTATTTTTATTTTTGCATTCATTCCTTCATTAGACACTGAAAGAGTTTTATCAGGTAAGGAATCATTTAAACAAATCTTATTTTAGTAAAGAAATAGTGGCAAGATATGGATATTTGGTGGGGTGGGGCCATGTATGCAAATATGCATGTGTAATCAGCAGCATGCTTCTATTTCCTTTTTTTCAGGAAATCCAGAGTTGCACAGTAGATCTAGGTATCACATCAGACAGTTCTAATCATCCAGATAACAAGAATAAGAATAGATACATAAATATTGTTGCATGTAAGTAATTTTACATATTCTTTATTGTAAATAGTATGCTGAAAAATCTAGGATTTGAAGTCCATGCATGCTAAAGTTGTTAATGTTAAGAAATATAATATAAATTAACTGCTATACTTCAATGTAATTGGAGAAGCCATCTTGACTATTTGTGAGAGAAGGAAGCTGAGATATAAAGTAGAAACATATAACTATACTATGTTTGGGTATTCCAATGAAACTATTTTTTTTAATTCATAACAGTTTGGTTTCAATCAGTAGTGGGATTCAAAAAAAATTTGCTATCAGTTCTGTGGGCATGACTTCGGCATGGCGTGGCTTGGGTGTGGCTTGGTGGTGGGTGTGACAGGGGAAGGATACTGTAAAATCTCCATTCCCTCCCCACTCCTGTGGGAAGATTACTGTAAAATCCCATTCCCTCCCCACCCCACTAACCTGCTTTCCAGCTCTGTTCTCCTGTGCAAGGCAACAAAAGAAGACCTAGCCAATCAGTACCCTGGGTACTTGCGAGACCACCTACTGCCGATGACAACCTCCCGCCGACCAGTGCGGGCCCACAGAGTTAGCCTTCTCAGGGTGCCGTCGGTCAAACAATGTTGGCTGGCGACCCCGAGGGGGAGAGCCGTCTCTGTGATGGCCCCTGCCCTCTGGAATGAGCTACCGTTAGAGATCCGGATTGTCCCTGACCTGAGAGCCTTTCGCCATGCCCTTAAAACATGGCTAATTAAGCAAGCCGATCTATCCTCATGAGATACATTTTTAAATTTTTGGATTGGAATTATCGTTTTTAACTATTGTTTTTAAATTTTTTAAATTTGATGTTGGTGGGGCTTAATTTGAGTTTAATTTCTATTTTAATATTTGTATTGTATGTTTTTGATGCTCTGTAAACCACCCTGAGTCCCTTTGGGGAGCAGGGCGCTATATAAAACTAACTAAATAAATAAATAAATTCAGGAGGCAGACAATAGATGGGGGCGGAGCCAGTCAGAGGTGGTATTTGCCGGTTCTCCAAACTACTCAAAATTTCTGCTACCAGTTCTCCAGAACTGGTCAGAACCTGCTGAATATAACCTTTGGTTTCAATGATAATGCATGTATAAGTCAATATACACAGAACAGAAGGCACCTCTTTCATTTCTAGTTGCCCCAAGGAATCTTTTGTTTCTCTAGGAACAGTGTGGATTATCTACAAAAGGAATATTTCACTAAAAACTCACATAGAAGCCTTCATGTATAGCAACAAAAAAAAAACTCTACCAAAAGCAAATATACTCTCTGTATATTGTATTTTGGTTTGTTTTCACCTTATTGTATTATGTCTAGTAAACTTAGGATAGTGGATGGACTATAACTAATCTCTGGTGTTTTTTTTTTTTTAATTTTAGTACTTCATCATTAAGAAAGACTATTTATTTCTGTTGCTAAAACTTTTTTATTTTCACTTTCTTTCCAATGTAGATGATCATAGCAGAGTTAAACTTACCCAGCTTTCAGACAAGGATGGAAAACTTACTGACTATATTAATGCCAATTATGTTGATGTAAGTTTGCATCTTCCCACGTGTGGTACTTTTATTTTTGTTTATTCACCATTCTGTGTGCGTTTTGACCTTGGATCCCTGAAAGATTTCTCCTTTTCCAGCACTAGAAACAATAAGAAGCGGAAGAAAAGTATACTAAGTTGCTGAGAAAAAGAAAAAAAGAGATCCAGCTGAGGGCTTAAGTCACCAAACCAATGAAATAAATTAAGAACATTAAGAAAATGTATTCTTTAGAGCAGTGTTTTTCTGTTGGCTGGGGGGACTTGGAGAGTTGAAATCCACATCTCTTAAAGTTGCCAAGGTTAAGAAACATTGCTTTAGAGCAGAGGTCTCCAAACTTGGCAACTTTAAGACTTGTGGACTTCAACTCCCAGAATTCTCCAGCCGGCCGGCTGGAGAATTCTGGGAGTTGAAGTCCACAAGTCTTAAAGTTGCCAAGTTTGGAGACCCCTGCTTTAGAGAATATTTGTTGAGAAGGAGGGAGAGAGCTTACATCTTTATCCCATTCTTTGTATAAAAGAATATGCACTGCAAAAATATATATATGTATTGTAATCCCTTTTTCCTCTCCAAAATCTGATAAGTGAACGTTAAAAGCAGTTCCAAAGCTGCCATTAAGTATGTGTTGATACAGTGGCATCTGCAAAAACTATAGTGATACTCAAATGACATTCAAAATGAAGTCATCGCACAAATGCTGCCATTGCATATTTTCATTCTGATGTCTGGTCCATGTATGTGACTCATTGTGTTTGTGTGAGGACACCATTATTTATCTGTTTGCTACATAATTATTGTTATACATATAATCTCAAAGTGGTGTATGTGGATAGCTTTATACATTTTAATGTAATTACTTGAATATTAGCTTCCAGTTAGCATTTATACTGTATATCAAAAGCCTTTTGATGGATTAAATCAAGTCTCCCTATGCCTGGAACCAGTAGCTTTAAAGGTCCAGTTATTCAAAATATGGCCGGCCTTCCTTCCTTCCTTCCTTCCTTCCTTCCTTCCTTCCTTCCTTCCTTCCTTCCTGCTGTGTCCTGAAGTTCCCCCTCCGGTCCATTCCAGCAGGGGGCGCCAGCCGCAACCTGATTGGTCGAACAGTTTGACAGCTGACTATATAAGGAGCTGTCAAACAGGCCAACAGCTGTTGCCTCACGGCTGAGTAGCTTATTCGCTGTTAGCACGCGAATTTGAATAAAGTCTGAGCAACCTTCTAGCCGTCTCGCCTCATTCTGTCGTTTCGTTCTTTCTTTCTTTCTTTCTTTCTTTCTTTCTTTCTTTCTTTCTTTCTTTCTTTCTTTCTTTCTTTCTTTTTCTCCTGTTTAAGATAGTTGCATATTGGTGTTTACTTCATGGGTCAAATAGCAGTTGGTTAGCAAATGGAACAAAATTATATAAAGTATTGGTCTCTTGCATACCATTCATGTTATTCCCTTTTGAAAAAACTGTGTAAAAGGATGAGAGAGCCAATCATCAATCCAGTTCAGCCTGAAAGTCTGAGAAATCCATGCTAAGCAATATTTAATATTACATCCTCAAATATAACCTCAGTCCAAGAAAAAAGTGTAATTTTTATTTCTCATTCCATAAAAATGAATATACTATCTAGAGGATTGCCTGAAGCTACAGTTTCATAAAAAAGAACCGTATGTCACTGTCCTATCATAAACTGTCTTCTTCGCTTTCTTTCATGCAGGGCTACAACAGACCAAAAGCTTATATTGCAGCCCAAGGGCCTTTAAAATCAACAGCAGAAGATTTCTGGAGAATGATATGGGAACATAATGTGGAAGTCATTGTAATGATAACCAACCTTGTTGAGAAAGGACGGGTATAAACTTCTTAGTTAATATCCTTCAGCTTTATATATTGTATAAACTTCTCAATAAACTTATTAATTGAATGCTTTCTAATGATAAATTTATGGAACAGAGCAGCTTCATTTTAAATAAACACACATAGGGTTGAAATACTCTCTTGAAAATGACTCATAACAGTGGAAGACCTAATACTAGTATAGAGCAATCATTTGTTCAATTAATATTAGTCATTAGAAAACCTGAGCTGTTCAAATTCAATTGAGAAGGGGTTTTTAAAAATCTGCTCTTAATAGAAACCTATCTCTCTCTAGCTTTCAAAAGTGATAACTGCATTTCCAGGAATCTTGAAGGCAGAAGTCTGGATTTGATCTTATTTTCATCTACATTGGTGAATTCCATAATTCTACAAAATTAATAAAAACATCGAAGAAAGATGGAAAGAAAAATTTAATCCCTGATTGAAAGTAATTTAATTTAGTACTGTTTTTCAAACAATGATTGGCCATTTCCATGCCTAGCATTCCAACTATATCCATTCAAATCAGATAAAATATTTTAAAATTCCAAATTCTGGGGAAAAATAACAGCCTTCACAGACCCTTTATACAATGTAGTCACTTAGTAATAGAGATATTTAAATACTCATGCTCAGACTGTTTACCAGTTAAAATAATGCTTTATAGCAAGGGTGTCAAACTCTATTTCATTGAGGACCTCATCAAGGTTGTGTTTACCTCAGGAGGCTGGAGTGGGCGTGGCCAGGATAGGTGTGGCCAACTCAACATCACTCATGTCAGGGGTACCTGTGGTGGCTAAAGCGCTCTGCCAGTGAAAATGTAGCTCAAGAGGGCCGCATATGGCCCTCCTGAGCTCTGTTTTCCCTGATGGGGTTGCAGGAGGCCCTCCTGAGTTCTGTTTACACTGGCAAAGGCACCATGGGCTGGTTCTTCGCTGTTCCCAGGGCAGCCCCGCGGGCCAAATCTAAACACCCCATGAGCCAGATCCAACCCGTGGGCCTTGAGTTTGATACCCCTGCTTTATAGCTTCCTTTCCATATTAACATTGTATATTTCTTGGCTGCCAGAGAAAATGTGACCAGTACTGGCCTGCTGATGGCAGTGAAGAATATGGAAATTTTCTAGTGACACAAAAGAGCATTCATGTTCTTGCTTACTACACCGTGAGGAATTTCACTATCAGGAACACCAAAGTGAAAAAGGTAGATATTCCAGTTGGTTGTTGCTTATGGTTTCAATTTTGTTGGAATCTGCTGGTTTTGCTTTGTATTGTATTGTATAATAATACCATACTTGTTTTGTATATTGCCAGAGTCACATTGTGAGAGATGTGGCTTTATAAAACTATACAATAAATATAAATGCTGTTGATTTAATGTTGATTCTGTGTCATAGGGCTCCCAAAAAGGAAGGTCAAGTGGTCGTTTAGTTTCTCAGTATCATTATACTCAGTGGCCTGACATGGGTGTTCCTGAGTACACGTTGCCAGTGCTGACATTTGTTCGAAAGGCATCCTATGCTAAACGACACGCTGTAGGTCCTGTGGTGGTTCATTGCAGGTCTGTGGTTCTCATCTTTCATATATTCCACTTTTCCCCTTTTAATTATTAATTTAATTTAATAAATTAATTAAATTAATAAATGTAATTAAATGAAATTATTAGGAAAAATATAATGAACCTCTCCATAAAGAAGCTATATTTTCTTAATGTTTTCAATTCAAGGGAACTTTAGTTTGTTTTATAACTTGGCTTTCCCATTTAGGTTTCACTTCAATAAAGCAGATTTTGAATCAAAGTGTAAAATGTTGTTTTCAACCATGTATAAGGAGGGATCAATCCTTTCTTCTGTGGGTGACTCCTTTTTTGAATGAATGGATCTGAATAGTAGTATTAATGCTTTTTCTCAGATTTAGATAGTATATTCTTCATTTTTCATGTTTAACAGTGCTGGTGTCGGAAGAACAGGCACATACATAGTATTAGACAGCATGCTCCAGCAAATTCAACATGAAGGGAGTGTCAACATATTTGGATTCCTGAAGCATATTCGAACACAAAGGAATTATTTGGTGCAGACAGAGGTAAGAAAAAGGTTGGCCTTGAATTAGGTTGCCCATGTTGTATCATTGGACAAAACTCAGCAGCATTTTTCCGTGCGGCTGTTGATAAAAATAGGATCACCAACTTGATTGCCAATGTCCGGTGACGGATATGGCACAAGAAGAAGAATGTTGTATCATGAAAACTCACAAAGGAAACTTTTTAAATGGATTTAAAAGAGGCAAATCAAAATACTCTATTGTTCAAATACTAGTAACAGACCCCAGTTTTAAAACGGTTCCCCTGCCCCACAAAAACGAACAGGTAACATACCTGAAAGCTGATTTGTTTTAAAAAAGAAATATATAGACAGTCATTAACTTATGGCCAGATACTTACAGATTATCTGATGTTACAATGGCTGCCCTTCAGTCACATGATTTCATTTTGACCATTTGGCAATTTATAGCCATTTGGAGCATCCCATGGTCACTTGACCATGAATTACTGCACTTTTTGCTGTAAACCAATGTTTACTTCCAGTTTCCAGTTTTAAAAAGGCCCATTGGATACAATGGCTTCACTTAATGACTGTAGCATTCACTTAATGACTGCAATGTTCTCTTAATGATTGCCATAAAAAGGTCATAAAATCAGGCATGTGGTGACCCATTGAATGACTGCCAATAATGCCCACAATTCGGGGCACAATTACTGTTGTTAGTCAAGGACCACCTGTAACCTTTTTGGTGTATTCGAGGAATATATTAAATAAATTAATTAAAATCTATTCTGTCACAGAAAATTGGCACGTGCATATTTTACTTGTGAGCTTCATCCACATTTTACATTGCAGTGGCACGTGGGCAAAAAAGGAGATGGATCCACCCTGGTGCTATCGAAGTTCCGCCTGATTTTTTTTTATGTGCTGATCACACCACTGGGGCCATCACTGAATTTTTTTTACCATTCTGTATTGGCACCATTGCTGATTTGAAACAAGAAGCCAGTTGTACAGAAAAAAGGATCTTGTAAATCTGGGTGTGTGTCATTAAGAAGCTCCAAAATGAAAGTATGTGTTCTGACCCAGGCTTTGTTTGAATTGAGGAAACACACGCTTTGTGTAAAACCAAACCTTTTTTAATGCGATGCTGGATATTATTTGCATTCCCAGCCAAAACGCATTAAACACAATTGTCTGACATAAGAGCACACCTTTCAGGGTTGTACAAGGCTGCCAAGAAACAGACGTTCACTTAATTAGCAGATAAACCAACAGAAGTTCCAGCAAAGACAAACCAGAATCCACAGGGCTTCAATGCGGAATCAGAATCTAATGAACTTCTTTGCTTCCTGCAAAGAGCACATCCCCGAGGGCTGGCTTTTATCCTTTATGGGAGGGGCAATCATCTCCCAGCCTTACTCCTGAGTCACCCCTGCTGCTTCAGCTGCTCTCTCCTTCTAGCAGCCCTGCACACATGCACGCTGGGCAGAGGCTCCCTGGGGGTCCTCTGCTTCGTTGCCACCAGACTCCAAAGGCTCCACTCTCAGATAGTCCTGGCCCCATCCCTGCATCAGATGCAGGACCCTCGTCCAAGTCCTCACCAGACTACCTGACTGGTTTCTGTTCATCCTCACTGTCCGATACCTTTGCCGTCTGCACCAGCTGCCAGCAAAACACAACAGTATGCACTGGAGCCATATTTTGAAAGCTATTATAAGGAAAATGTAGGAAATGCCTATATCGTTTTATAAGATAAAATCAATACCAGCTCCCTGATTTTTGCTTTGCAACTATAATAATTAGAAGAAATCCGAAATGTGGTTACATGAAGAGTGGAGACAGTATCAGGAGCATTAAACTGATCTTCTTGGCTCCTCGTGTTACTATTACTGTGTTTCCATACCACATCTTACTTTTTATTAGACCTTTTAATGACTTTTTGTGATCTAGATCTAAAATGAAAAACTAAAAATTTATCATACAGATCAGTTCTGGGGTGGATTTAAAATGTAGCACTCTTCAAAATATTATTATATACCTGCAAATACATGTGTGTGAAAATAGTATAGTAATTAACGGTAATTCACGATGACCACAATTGGCACTAAAATTTCCGTTGTTTATCAAGTTGGTTGTTTAGTGGGTTGTGTCTGATTGTATGACCTTTTATGCTGCAGTGAATGATTGCAGTTGTTAAGTACAGTAATTAAGCAAATCCAGCTTTTCCTGTTGGCTTTGCTTCTTAAAGCTGATTGGGAACATCATAACCATGACCCTGGGATATGCAACCATCGTAAATACATGTCCGTTTCCAAGTGTCCAATTTTTGAATCATGGGGATGCTGCAATGGTTGTAACTGCGGGGAATGGTTATGACACTTTTTTTCAGAGCCATTGTAATTTGAAATGGTCACTAAATGATTCATTGTAAGTCAAGGAGTACCTACTATGACTGGTATACCTTCTTTTCTTATTTGCTTGTACTTTCACACTAGAGATCTGAGGATTCATGCTAAGTCCTCAAGATCTAAGGGGACCTCAGCAGTTGAACATATAGTCCAAACAGAGGATCTACGTATGACTGAAAAGTTCTAACAAGAATGAAACATTATACACATTATAGTTTTTTAATGCCTCATAGTGATCAGTAATGAATATAAACATGCAATCTTTTTAATTGTTCTAACTGTAGAAAATATGTTTCTGACTTTGGAATGAAATGTGTATAATTGTTAGTGGGATCAGTTCTGTTCTGCTAAATAATTTATAGTAGGACATAGCCTAAATTAACTGGCATTGGATCACAATATATATTAATGCTATGACCAAGACTATTTCTTCATATTGTAAATCAGGAACAGTACATCTTCATTCATGATGCACTTGTGGAAGCCATACTAAGCAAAGAAACAGAAGTACCTGAAAATCACATTCATGCCTATGTGAATTCACTCTTAATACCAGGACCAATGGGAAAGACAAGATTAGAGAAACAGTTCAAGGTGAGGCTTTTTGGATTTCAAGAAATCAAAGGCAAAATTGGCGATTCTCCCTCAGCTGTTTCCTCAGCTGGGTTGCAAATACTGCCATGTGAAGCATGCCAGTTTATTTACCTCTAACTACCTGGCATTTTGTTCTGTGCCTTCTGCATGCTAATATCACTGTGTGTGAGTTGAGCAGCTATATAAATGTGTAAACAAACAAACAAAGTTCACACTACTTGTCAGCCATAGAAAAATACTCTATGCTTTTGCCCCTAACATTTTGCCCTCACTGAAATAGGACTATTATCATATGTTTCTGGGGTCTGCAGATTAAACGGAAAGTGACAAAATGTCTGCTATTACTTCATAACATAATTTATATGACTGCACCTTGGTGGTGCAGGCTGTTAAACGCCTAGCACTTAGTTCCAGCTGCCTGCAGTTAGTGCAGGCTCGAATCCCACCAGGCTCATGGTTGACTCAGCCTTCCATCCTCTCGGGGTAGGTAAATTGAGGACCCAAGATTGTTGGGGGCAATAAGCTGACTTTATAAAAATGCCACTTGGGTGGGCCAAAAAGCCCTAGTAATAAGCAGCATATACAATGGAATGAAGGCTATTGCTGAGCGCATTGGGTTGTGCTCCAAAAAAATGTAAGCCGCCCTGAGTCTCCAGAGAAGGGCGGGATATAAGTATGAATTAAAAAAAACTTACACAGATGTGTACAACATTGGGATGCAAGAGAAAACTCCATGGTTTACATTTTGACATCATAACACATGTTTTCAGAGGGTTGTTGTGGGGAGAATAGGAGAAGGAAGAAGCATTGGCTGCCTTGAGTTATTTCTCAAAATAATAAAGGCAGAACATAAATACATTTGTTGTACTTTGGAATTCCGTCATTAACCTGTGCAGACTGGGTTTGGCATTTTTATTCATCTATCAAGTCCTTCCCAAGGGCAGGTGTAGATGTTTGATGGCGTTAAAAGTATCATCTCAGGATGTAATCTGTTCGGAATAAAGATGCCTTTGGCAATTGACTGATGGTAATTTTTTCAATACTGATGATACTACAGTTGTTTATTTATTATTAATACTATTATTATGTGTGTATTTATTCAGCTTCTGAACCAATCAAATATACAGCAGTGTGATTATTCTACTGCATTGAAACAATGTAACAGAGAAAAGAACAGGACTTCATCTATAATTCCTGGTAGGTTTGTCAAAAACAAAACTCACTAAATATAACCACAAAATTAAGACAGTGATTTTATTGCAGTTATTATTAATATACTAGAGGTATATAATGATAAAGGAAGTTTGTGGAAAACAGATCTGCTGTTTTGCACTTTCTCTTTTTAATATTTGTGGCCAATTCTGAAGTTAGCGGTGCAGTATATTAAAAGTTGTGGTTAGTAGTGATTTATATTAACTTTTGGTATTTTTTCTTATAAGCCTACATAGATATAATTCAAAATGAATAAGATGGATGTACCTTGAAATGACAATGCATTTGTGAAAGACTGTACATTTCAGATAATGTAACTCAGATCATCCCAAACCCACTCTTTTCAGTTTTATATTTCATGCACATTTAGTAGAAAGAAAGAAAGAAAGAAAGAAAGAGAGAGAGAGAGAGAGAGAGAGAAAGAAAGAAAGAAAGAAAAGAAAGAAAGAAAGAAAGAAAGAAAGAAAGAAAGAAAGAAAGGATTCCTTCTTACAATTTACAGACCTTTCACACGTTACTAAATGGAGGAGGAGCAATTTAGCATAACTTCATCTGAAGGGATTAAATGTATGGATCCAATGCACAATTGTCCAAAATGTATCATTTGCTTAGATGAGGGGGTAAAAGAAAGAAAAGCCCTGTTATTCTTCTGGATCTCAGGAAACCAGGCCCCTCAGTAAAATAAATACAACAGATATAGTTGTAAATATTGGTTCCCGTGTCAATAGCAGGTGCTTCTCCAGTTTCTCTGATTTGGAGAATTTTAAAATATGTGTCATAAAATGGTTGGTGTTTGGCACCATTCTCTCTCCCCAATAAATTCTTATATTTGTATTACAGTGGAAAGATCTAGAGTTGGTATTTCATCATTGTCGGGTGAGGGCACTGATTACATTAATGCGTCCTATATTATGGTGAGTTACCTTGTAAATCACACTGCAATTTGAATTGATCTACCATTGGTGTCAGCTTTCTGAGGAACTTCCTTTGTGTCAGCCAAGGCCATTTGACCAAACAAAGCAGCAACAAACCTAGGTAGGGCAAGGAGAACACCAAGAGCTGCAATTATCTGGTGTGAATTATGTGCCATCCATAGGTTAAGCTAACTGGCATCAATACACGTGCAATCAAGTAAAATTTAAGGACCAGCACTACATTACACAATGTCCGGCTTTGATATCATGACACAGCTTTCTTTAAGGTGAAGAGTTATTCAGAAATCCATGCTAGTCCTTAAGTTAGAAAACAGGAGCTATTTATAGCTGGAGATGACAATTTAATATCTATTTGTAGCTTTTTGAATCATCCCAAGCCCAGGATGGAGTAACTGCAGCTTTAAGCAATCCCACCCCCCTCCAGCTCTGTCCATTTCCCACTGATTACAGACTGAAAGGACATACAGGCCAGGGACTGCAGGCTCTTACTGGGGTCTTTTTAATGAAAGGCATCATCTTTAGGAACTTTAATTCACCTATTTTGTAACTTTTGGAAGGAAAGGAAAGCTAAATAATCAGTCCCATTGAAAATCCATGGTGCAATCTGAAGGTGTTCCGTGAGGCAATATGAAAAGAGGAAAAAATAAAAATAAAAACAAATACAATAAAAAGAAGAGGAAAAATACCACAGAAACACAATTCAGACTAATTTTTCAGCACAAAGACCTTGACCAATTGAGTTTTGTCATTTCTGCCATTTTTTTGTTGTGCTGTTGCTTTCTTGTTTTTAAAAGTTTTTAACAAGCTGTACAGTGAAGAGGGGAGTATTAGACTAGACTAGACTATATATTATACTATACTACACTACACTACGCTACGCTACGCTAGACTACACTATAAGCAGTGGAAAAAAATCCCTAGAAAATAAAAGGGAAATTAAAACCTATAAATAACTAAACATAGTTAAAACCACAAAAAAGCACAAATTATTTAACACTCTAATTGAATATATAAATAGCCAATTTAAAGTATATTTATAGAGAACTAGTAAAATTATGCTACATCAACATTTTGAGAGTTGTCCCAAATGTGCTCTTCCAAAAGGCAATGGACATTCTTTTGTTTTTCCTTGAAGATGTTTTGCTTCTCATCCAAGAAGTTTTTTTCAGTTCTCTGAAGAACTCTGAAGAATTTAAGAAGCTTCCTAGATGAGAAGAAAAACATCTTCAAGGAAAAACAAAGGAAGTCCAATTGCCTTTTGAAAAAATCACCTTTGGGATTACTTTAAGACAAAAATTAACGTACTCGCTATCAAAGAACTGAAAATAATTGAATATTCTTCCTTGCCAATATAACCATTTAAAAAAAAACCCTAAACCAGGGTTATAAAACAGGTCAAGGAAAAGGTTGAACAAGAAACCCTCTAAGGGGTGTCAAATTCGCGGCCCGTTGGCCGGATGTGTCATACACTGTCCATCCCCACGCCCAGTTTAGCGAAGGGGGAAAAGCTGTGATATGTCATGTGATGACACTGTGATGATGTGAGCTTGACATCCCTGCTCTAAAATGTTTCTGCAGTAGTCTGGGGTCTATGCACTGGTTTAGTACTTCACCTTCTGGAGGAATCTTCTTGCTTTTAATAAGATTATGCCTTTTCTGAGGCTTCTAAGAAACAGCACAATCCTATTAAGTGGAAGAGCATTCCTTATAAGAAACACATGCTTATAAGAAACAGGGTGTCCTTAATTTAATTTGTATTCTTTACAGGGTTATTATCGAAGTAATGAATTCATTATTACCCAGCATCCTTTGCTACACACTATCAAAGATTTCTGGAAAATGATATGGGATCACAATGCTCAAATAATTGTTATGCTCCCTGATAGTCAGAATATGGTAAGATTAAATGCTTTGCTTCATATCAGCATTTTTATTACTTACTAGAGTTGTTAATCACGAAACAGAATCTCATCGCTTTGCTGATTAGTGAACTCGATGTTAAAAATAAGAAGATGATATAAAAAACTACTTTTCTCATTACTAATATCTTAATGAAGACATGGGAAATAGTCATTTGGACATAATAGGAATAATAAAAATAAAATACTTAAAAAGATGGAATTCTGAAAAGATAATATATTTCTGTTATAAGAATAGAGATAGGAAATTGTTGCCTGGCATGATAACTTTGTTTAAAAGTTTGTATTTATGCTTTAAAATGCACTGAACAATGACTGATTTTCTAAACAAAACCAGAACAATATCTTTTAAAATTCTTGATTGTACTCATAAAGTTTAGAATGTGCAATTAAATTACGTTGTGGTTAGTTTAGTAAAATAACCATTCCTTTTCTTCATAACAAATCTGAAGGGTTTTGTTGTTCCTTTCCTTTTAGCAGGCAGAAGATGAATTTGTCTACTGGCCAAACAAAGAAGATCCTATAAATTGTGAAAGCTTTAAAGTCAGCCTGATTTCAGAAGAGCATAAATGTTTGTCCAATGAAGAGAAACTCATAATCCAGGATTTCATTTTAGAAGCTACCCAAGTATAGTTGTTCTCCTACTATACAATAGAGTATTACTGTCATTTGAATTCAGACACAACTCAGACGATTGGTTTGCTTTTGGGGGGATTACAATAGCTTGCTTTCTAGCCCTATAATTTATATTTTTGTAATTCCAAATGTCATAATTAAATATGCTAAATTAAAGCATAAAGTAAACCCATGAATATAATTATTTCTTCTTTGGTTGGAATATTCTTAAAGTGTTTATTCATAACAACCAAAAATATAATTTTAAGCACATTTATCCATGTTCTGAGATTTGGATCATTGATATATAGAGACATACCAACAGAAAATGATTAAAGTTAAAATCTTCATGGAAATTTCTAAACTAGTACATATGTATATATACTTTTATGAAGAAGTGCAGTTAGTCCTTGAATTACAACTGTTCATTGTAAGTCAAGTTCAAAGTTCAAAGTTGCATTGAAAACAGTGACTTATGACCGTTTTTCACAGTTATGACCTTTGCAGCATCCTCTGTGAACATGTAATCAAAATTCAGATGCTTGGAAATTGGTTCATACTTATGACCATTGCAGTCTCCCAAGGTCATATGATCACCTTTTGCGACCTTCTCAGACGCAAAGTCGATGGGAAAGCCAGATTCACTTAACAACCGGGTTACTAATTTATCAACTGCAGCAATTCACTTAACAACTGTGGCAAGAAAGTCACTTAATAAATGTCTCACTTAACAACAGAAATTTTGGGCACTATTGTGGTCGTAAGTTGAGGACTACCTGTATTTAACCTTTTGGAGGGTCTTAATTTTTATTTAACTTTGCCATTTAATGTTATCAGAAATTCACGTAGTCTTGCTGATATGAAAAGGAGTCTGAGTGAATAAATCACATCGATGCTTATTTCATTTATTTCATACATTGTGATCCGTATGTAGTGAACAAGTATGAAAATGTAATTGTTCCTTTGATTGCGTATCTGGTTATACCACCTTCAGGTGCAGTAATCGCAGCCACATTTATTTATTTATTAGATTTTATTCCACCTTTATCACCTTACAAGTAACTCAAGGCAGTGAGTTAACAATTAATTGATTAGTATGCTTCTTATAATAAGTTGTTAGTTCTTTATATTGCTATATTGGAACTCTGGCCATTACTCCATGGCAAGGTGTTTCAGCTCAATATCATTTCAGAATTTTCTAGCATGAGCAGCTCACTTCACAATCTGTCAAAATATTAGTACAAGGTTTAGGTTTTGATTTGACCTGGCCATTCCAAGCAAATCTAGAATTTTTTTTAACCCATTTTCTGTAGGCCTCTTTGCATGTTTGCTTCTTAACCCACTTATTCTTCAGCTTCGTCAGTTAATTGTTAATGTCCTGATTTTCTCATGTACAATTCTCTGATATAAAGCAGAGAATTTAGTTCCTTAAATGATGACCAAATGTCCAGTTCCCAAGGCAGCAAAACAACCCTACCCATGGCAGTATTTCCAGGCTTCATAACTGGTATGAAAGTCTTACTCTAAAATGCAGATTTTGGCTTCCATAAGGCATAACAATATCATTGTAGACTAAATGTGGGCATGTTCGATTCCTCTCTCCATAAAACATTCCTCCATAGAGATACTTTTTAATAACTGAGATAAGCAATTTTCTTGGGAATCAATGTTTTTTTGCAAAGTGTAAAAAAAAGGATCACAGTTCTCTTGATGATGTTCTCAGTTTTTATGTTGTACTTTTTTATTCATTTTAACAGGATGGCCACCTTTGGGGAAATTAGCTGTTTTTCCAAACATTCTCCATTTTAAGATTATGACTCTGACCAGAGATCAGTAGAGCTCCAGAATTTTAGAAATAGTTTTGTAATATTTTCCAGATTGAAAGGCATCAGTGACTTTTTACCCAGATTTTCAAAATGTTGATTTCAGGGGTATTATGACTTGCATCTAGAATTTGCATGATGAGAATTTCCCTTGAATGAGCTAAAAATTGTATAAAACAGAGTTGACCCAAGTCACTCCTGTTTTCTTAAAGGAATGTAGATTAATTGGGACATTGTGTGTAGGATTATTTGTTCATGAACTAAATGAAACTTGTCCCAAGCATTTGAGAAGGAGGTTGAGGTTCTTTTCACTCAATCTTTTATATATCAGTAATTCTGATGCGTTTAGTGGCAAAGATCTGTCATCATTCAGAAAATCCTAATGGGGGGCAAGTACCTTTTCACAGAACTGTGGGAAATTTACAAGCCAAACATGTTTTTCAGTTGTATCAATTCACCTGTTTCATAAATATGAATAAATTAAATGCACTGTTTTTTTTAATCTTTGAGGATGATTACGTTCTTGAAGTGAGGCACTTTCAGTGTCCAAAATGGCCAAATCCAGATAGCCCTATTAGTAAAACATTTGAACTTATAAGCATCATAAAAGAAGAAACTTCCAACAGAGATGGCCCTATGATTGTGCATGATGAGTAAGTATTTATTCAATTTCAATAGTTGTTGGCATCTCTATATATGTTTTATACAGCATCTGTGATTTATACAAGTCATATTTATAGAAAGAAATTGGAACCAAATTTCTCTTCCACTTAAAAATTGCCAGCATTCAACATCTTTTAACAATGCCTTCTTGACTCATATCTTGACTCTGCTAGTACTTCAGTATATTGCATCTGTGGGAATTGTCCATGGAGCAAAACAGTTTAAGAGTATGTAGAAAAGAATTAGCAACACTTTAATAGAATAAGAAAATCATTATAAGTAAAGGATCATGCAAGAGCCTTGGTGGTGCAGCCTGTTAATAGCCTAGCACTTAGCTCCAGCTGCCTGTAATTATTGCAGGCTCGAATCCCACCAGGCTCAAGGTTGACTCAGCCTTCCATCCTCTCGGGGTAGGTAAAGTGAGGACCCAAGATTGTTGGGGGCAATAAGCTGACTTTGTAAAAATGCCGCTTAGTAATAGGCAGGCATATACAATGGAATGAAGGCTATTGCTGAGCGCATTGGGTTGTGCTCCAAAAATTGTAAGCCGCCCTGAGTCTTTGGAGAAGGGCGGCATATAAATATGAATTTTTTAAAAAAGCAATGACTAATAATTTCTTACTATTCAGTCATTGCTGTGTCAGGAAAAAAAATAAACTTTTTTTAAAAAATTATTTATTTATTTGCATCCTGCCTTTATTATTTTTACAAATAACTAAAGGCAGCCAGCATACCTTGAGTCCTCCTTGTATTTTCCCACAACAACCCTGTGAAGAGGTTTGGGCTGAGAGGGTGTGACTGGCCCATAGTAATTCCTGGCTAAGGCTGGACTAGAACTCACGGTGTCCCACTTTCTAGTCAGGTGTCCTAGCACTATCCTCTGAAATTTAAAGCAATGAAATGTATTTACATGGTCTATTGCTATATTTGCACATTTAAAACAGCATGCATATAAAACTACTTAAAAGGATAATAATATATGTAGCGGCACAGAAAAGTTAACTGTCATGCCAACTCAAAGACATTAATTCTGCTTCAAAATAGACCCAAGAAATTCATAGAAGAAGAAATGATTTTGAGAAATAGGAAAATGGGGAAAAAAAAGAAAGATAGTAAGCAAAGTTTTGGAGTAGAAGGCAAGAGATTTACTGGTTTATAATGACCAGTAAAAGGTCCAAGAGTAGTGTGCATACATCTTTTGTATATTTTACGTTTTATAAGAACTGCAACAATCAAGCAGATCAAGTGGTAATGAAGGTGCTCTTAAATAGGAGAATGTTGAACCCTTTAATATGTTTTTTTAGTGGATATGCCCATCTAATGGTGATTTGAACCAGTAGTTGATCATAAATAAATCACATTTGATTAATTCTCTAGCCTTCTAGGAAGTCCTAAATGGCATTTTTATTAAGCAGTTGTGTATTTTATCAAAATGTAGAGCTTGTCCGTTTTCTAGATATTCGTGTATTTTTTTTTTCATAAGGCATGGTGGAGTGACAGCAGGTACCTTCTGTGCTTTAACAACACTTATGCATCAGCTAGAAAACGAAAGTTGTGTGGACGTTTATCATGTAGCTAAGATGATCAATTTGATGAGACCTGGAGTCTTCACAGATATTGTAAGTAGGCAAGAATTACTTTGCATGATGCAACTGCATTCTTTGTGGGGTGAAATTCCATTCCCAAAGAGATAAAATCTCATTTTAAATGTTTAAAATAGCAGGCCTGGAATTGCTTCATATTGGCCACAATTAATTTGCCAATTTGCTGAACCATGGATATACTTAATCTATAAGTCAGGAACAGCTACTTTTACCATTTTGAATGTCACTGTATATTTTCTCCTACCATCACCTAGGCACTATTCTTGGCCAAGAAAATGCTTTCCTTTCTTTCATCTCCTGAGCATGCGGTTGCTTGTTTCTTACTACCTGGTGACTGAATGTGCTGTTAGTGATTCTTGCAATCCATACAAGCCACGCTAATGTCTCATCATTTTCTACCCACCCACAATCTTATAGGACCATTACCAGTTTTTGTACAAAACTGTCCTCAGTCTTGTTAGTTCAAGACAAGAAGAAAATCCCTCGATATCCATCGACAGTAATGGCTCTGCGTTACCAGATGGCAGTGTAGCAGAGAGTTTGGAATCATTAGTTTGACTTCAATCAAAATATGACAGAGCAATTATCCAGAGCTGGAAATACTTCCTTTTTTTTACGTGGGGCAGGGTGATGTCCAGCTATTAGATAATCTTTTTTTTATTTCATTTGATTTGAATAAACATTTCTTGCAAATGCATTAACAATGTGTGCCTTTTTGAGAAAAAAAATCTCGTAATGCATTTTGTTATGTTTGAACTAATTTTACTGAACTCTGCAGTTTCTAAGAATGGTATGTAGTCTTTTACAGTATTAGTTTTTAATTTTTGTGATTACATTTTCACTTAAATTTTATCATAACTATAGATGCTGAAGTTTTCAGCAACACACATTTTAGTATCCAATTCCCTGTTATTTATAGCACTCCTAATACCTTTGTTAGAAATTTAACTTTTAATATGGTAGAATGTAAATATATTCTCTGTAATATTCAACATTTTAAGATTTTAGTAGGCATTTAGTAGAACTGATACTTATTGTAAATATATCTAGAGTGGATTCCATGGACCAAATTTATATTTATAATTGTAGATTTTTATATTTTACTACAAAGTCAGTTTTCTAGTTCTGTGTAATTGCATTGTTAAAATGATGTAGTTCATTACCTGTTCTTAATTTTAGTAGCTTCTGATATATTGTCATGCATCCTAAATGGTAACTATCTCTGCATGTAATTTTAACTTTTGTGGGAAATCAAGATATACTTGTTTTGAAATACGAAGTTTCTATGAAAATAACATCTGTACTAAGCATTGTTTCAATGGTTTTTATCCACGGCATTACAAAACTGAGTTATCAATATTTCAGCTTGTATTGAACACTTGGCAAAAATAAAATCTGCCTCATCACTCTTAAAGACCCTCGTTGTACCTTCAGAGATGCCTTTTCATTTTTCAGCAGCAAAATATTGGCAAGGCAGGAAAATGTTCACAGGCCTTGATACTAAGGATTAAGTTTGACACTCAGATCCTCCAAACTGCTACTGGTTTTTAAGTCTGTGGATATGGTGACATCTATGGAAGGCCTTTTCCTTTAGGAGGCAAGTAAGATGATTGTTTGCCCTCTCTGTGTTATTCAACAAGAAACCTTACTGTTACTAGGGGCTTTTGGATGGTGTTTTCCTTCTTGCTTTCATTTTTTTTATTATTACAGGTAATTTTTATTACCTGGAACTGGAATTCCAATTGCTAAACAATGTGGTCATCACATACTGGATCTGATTTTAGAACCGCCTTTACCACTATCAAACAAATCGCTGTTGTTGTTAAACAAATCACATGGTTGTTAAGCAAATCCAGTTTCCCCAGTTGATGTTGCTTGTCAGAAACCAGCTGGAAAGGTTGCAAATCATGATCACTTGACTGCAACCAGTTGTAAAAACAAGCCAGTTGCCAAGCAGCCAAATTGTGATCACATGATCAAAGGGGCAATGCAACAGCTGTAACTTTGAGGACAGGTTGTAAATTTACATTTTTTCCAAGGCTATTGTGATTTGAATGATTGTTGAACAGTTTATATGTGAAGAACCATCTGTATTTGTAAGGTGCTTAGACTCTTTTTGGGAACAGAATGGCACATATATTTTAGAAATAAATATTCAGAAATACAAATAAGCCTAATAAAGGCAAACCTTCAGATCATTCTTGTACATAGTCCCTTTCCTAAATGTCAGTCCAACCACTATGAAGCTGATTCATGGTTCCAATATATGCCTTTCTGGCACATTGTTAACCAAATGTTTTGATTTTTAACTTGGTGCTTCATTTCTCATTGTCAGAACCAAATATTTCATTGCAAAATCAGGCAACATTCTAAAGGGCAACCTTAGCTGTAAAAGAGGCCAATGCTATGGATATATAAGTTTATCCATTAATATTCATTTTGACATTTGGTAACATTGCAGCAACATTACCAATCCTCATTAATTCTGGGAAAAAAATTCATGAGCCATTGAAGGTCTTCCTTTTAGTGAACTAGCCACTCTGTGGCTAATTGTACTTTTTAACCGAACTTGAGTGATCTCAAAAGCTAAGGAGATGTAATTGCGGTTAATACTTTACTACATTAATGCAGTTATCAGAAATAGAGATCTTCAAACAGACCTGGGATCTCTGACAGATGCCTTATACTTAAAAGAATTCAAAACATTTCTGCATGTAGATCTAATGCTTCTTTGCACTTAACTGTACATAACCTTTTTAATATAATTATTGTAATAATGCAGTATGAACACTCTTCTTGCGTATATGAAGAATTGCTCCCACAGCATTACTCTAAAAAGATGCTCACACATGAAAGTCAAATATTTTTATTTTGTGTGGCAGGATAGCAAAAGCACCAGATTTTTTAAAACCCAATGTAATACATTACCCTTCACTTTACCTCTCTGCAAGAAAGTAATTTTCAAAAACAATACAAATTACAAAATAATCTCTCACAAGCATACTTTTTATGTCAGTTACTCTGGATTTAGTCAGGCAATTTCTTGTCCCTTTCTGATACTGTAAACTGAAAACCATATAAAACTAAGGCTTCCATGATAATCCTTTTATTTCAGGAGGTGAAGAGTAAAGATCTGAATCAACTCTCATTTCTCTTAAACAGGTTGTGCCTTTTTCCCTGAGTGAAGTCTAAACTTGTACATCATCCCTCCTGAAACTACTGATACATTTATTCCTTATTTCTTAATTTCCTGATTCTCCCACTTCTCCCTGCATACATTCTTGTATGCAGGAGCCACAGAAATGCACAGTAACACAGCTTTATGATTTAACCTTTTCAGATTTATTTTAGAACAGGATGTTTTGTTATGTTATGGGGTTTGTACAAAGTGAGACACTTTGTTGTGAAATTGGGCAGCAAAATGTTTGCAAGCCAACAGCCCACAAAAAATTTTCTACAAAATTTGCTAAGTATAAATGAAGCAGTTCCGCTACATTCCAGTGAATATCTTGTACTTACTTCTCAGTGACTGCAACAGGTAGAGAAAAAACATTGGACATTGTGTTAAAAAAACTATAAACGATTTCAGATAGCAATTATCTTCTGTTAACATAAGTGAGCATCACAAAAATAAAATTAGGGATATTAATGATACTAAAGCCTCTACTGATAAACACATTACATTTCATGGCTACTGTAGAATTTACTTTTCAGTAAATGTGCACAGGATTATACAATATTAAAAATTGCTCTGACCTAATACATCAACTATCAGGGGCCTATGTGTAAATTTAGTATTTGTTTATCCAAAAATACTAAGAAAAGAGCCAGAGCTACCACTCATTGTATCTTGGAACAGTGTCTGGCTGCAGATGTCAATGGAGACTCCACATTTTTCCCATCACACTCCGTTTTTATCCATACTTCCAAATGAATTCTGCCCACATTTTTCCCACCCTGGGATACAAAAAATAATGACCTTTTTCCATTCCAGAATGGAAGGAAACATCCTGGTTTCCTTTCTATGCACCATGTTTCCACTTAAAACAGATAATTCATATTATTCACTGATCTGAAAGTCCATTACAGAACAAGAACAGATTTTTTTATATACCAGATATCTCTCTAATATATTGTTTCTCTCTAATATTGAAACATGTAAGAATCTTAAAGGCACTGAAGAACATTCTGTCTTTAAGATAATGTAAATAAATAAACTAATTGGCAACTTTATATAGCACTTCAGAATTTAGAAGTTGTCCAATATATAAAACATAATTTCAAGGAATATAACAGTTGGCAAATGTAAAGCAAAGTAGATCATTTTTCCTCCACAATAAGATTTTAAACATATATTATAGAAGTGTCTAGAACAATCATATTCTCAATACATTAAAAATGCCAAATTAAAAGTGCAACTGAAAAATAGTTTTCCCTTTGGCTATAAAATCGTATCTCCTTTGCAGAGCTGTATCAGTTTTTATGACATTCAAAGAACTGTTCATACATTCTAATAATATGGGAAGCTGCGGTCCCAATACCATTGCGGGGTAACCAAGTTAGGAAAGGCTGGTCTATTGCACATCAACACCTCCTTGTTAGGAAAAGGTCTTCAGAGTTCCAGAGACAGATATTTTCCAATTCTGTTCTCTGTAGCCTTTAACTGGAAGTGCTTAAGACTGAGCTAGCTGAACAATATGATTTAAGTTTTTAAAAAGCCAAACGACTTTTGATTCTATAGTTATCATTCAAGGCATCAGTGTAGATGTTCATCAAGCATATGGTTCAAATGACAAAGTGACTACAAAAATGGCTCATGGAAAAATGAATTATCCCTTACACATACTTAGAAGACCAATGAGTAACAAAACTTAAGCATATCTGGGTGGAGTGGGAGCTTTTCAAAATCAGCAGTATGGGCACTTAGATCATAAACCTCTTCATTACTAATAAACAGCAAATCTTTTCTAAATTTAGAAATACATCATTTTAGAAATCCATTTTAAATACTGTACTAGAAAATAGTCTTAACATTCACCATACGCAGCAATTTTGCAGCATTTATGAAACAATGAAAAATAGTTTTGCTATTTAAGAGCCTTGCATCATGTATAAAAATCCTACATTTCTGAAGAAAAAACTATGCCATACTATGATAAATACTGTGATAAGTACACAAATGGAACAGAAGTCATTGAGACTTGCTTCCAAATAAGTTCGTTGGGACTGTAGCCTTTAATAAACCCAATTCAATAGGATAATCTCATTGAAAGCCTGAACCAAAGGCTGGAGGTTCTCAAGGTAATAGAAATCCATTTTTGCTATTCTGTTCATTTCAATGGGTTCAACACAGAAGACTTCTCAATTGAAGGTATCCATGGCAGATTTTCAAGCTTTAATTTGTGCATACTAGAAACTCAGTGGACGGGTAGCTGAGAGGAACATGAAGTTCTTCTTTATTGCCTGATAACGCTCTGGGTTGTGTATGCAATGCCTTCCGCTTGAATATGCTTTAGTATTGGTCCATATATATCCTTTGTCAATGGGACGATCATACCTTTGCTGTTAATTTCACCTGAAATACAAAATAAGAAATATAATTTTCTATTTGAAGAAATTTTAAAGGGGCAAAACAGCATAATAGTTCTATAACATTTCATTTAAGGAAGAGTAGGTACTCATTTAATAAAAAGATACAATGGAATTCTACTTGCAATTAAGGTTTGCATCTTTACTTATTCTTGAATTGTATTCATTTCAAATGAACAATTCATTTCCTTTCATTCAGAGAAAGAGAAAGAAAGAAAAATAAAAATTGGGAACATACTAGGAATATGAGGATAGGATTGTTCTGGGAAATTACTACACACATATTTCTAGGTTAGAACAACACAAACGTATCTTAACAAAATCTCACTGAATGTAACCGAAGCTGTTTAAAATAAATGGCTGGGCACTGAGGCTTAACTTACTATATAAACAGAAAGGTATAATAGATAGGTACAATAAGTAAGTTATGCCTTTTTAGGAGGCATTTTATAACAATTACCTAAAGCAATCACATTACTTTCAAGAACTCCTTAGTTAAAAGATAGGAAGAAAGACACATACCTTCAAGAATCATCTTTGCTGCAATAGCAGTAGGGTACCCCACTGTTTTGGCCATTGCAGAATATCCTTTATCATCTCCATACACTACAAGATTGATATATTTGTCTTCCAAATGACCAGAGGGATGCCTAATTCCTATTTCATTCCTCATAACTATCATATCTCGCTCTCCAGATGCTAAACAAAAGGAAATTGTTCTTTAAAAATTGACAAGTTGTGTATTACAAATGCAAAACCATTTCAAGAACAGCACTTTTACTAATGCTGTATGGAAGAGTAATTATCTGTTATTCATAGACAATATGTTTTTTGAAAATACATCTTTAAGTACAATAAAAGGGTTATAATAAATTAGCACAAGCACTGCTAATGCACCTTTTGAAAGAGGGAACTGAATACATATTTCTGTGTATATCTATATGTACTGTGTTATTGCTAAATAAAGTTTTAATTGTAAAAGAAATCTGTAGTTACATTATGAAACCCAGTTATCATTAACTTTGCCATAAAATAAAAATGCATTAAAACAACATAGCTTAACTCCCATCCAAATCATACTAAAGATTCACTTCTCTATTTAAAAAGGTCATGTGATTGCTATTTATGGTCTTCCCTGCCAGATTAGGATGAGCAAACATAGGTGAAGAAGCTCCCAGGAAGTTGCAGTCACATGAAATTCTCATTTAATGGCCATCATGGTTGTCAATTAATTATCACAATTGGAACTGCGCAACTGGTTGCTAAGTGTTGCAACCAGTCACATGATTCTTTCAACTTAATGGAATGTGTGAAAGACCTTGGGGATGAGGAAAAGAGAGGTTGCCTAGGAAACAAAGAGAGTACAGACCCCAAGAGATTAACAGAGAAAGAATTGTGGGATGGACCCATCCTAATTAATCAGATGATTAAAAGTGGCAGCAGAAAGTTTGCACTTTCAGATCTGTAAGAATCTGTTAATGGACCCTTATAATAAAATAGATTTAGCTCATATGATCATGTTTCTTGCTTGATTACCTGGGGTGACTGGCAATAGCTGTACAGGGAAAAACATTTGAGGAGGTTGAACGATGTTATGCCCAGTCTGCTATAAATCAGCATATGCTGGGAAGGTAAATGTTGCTCCGAATGAAGGTAGAATTATTACCAAATGCCTAGACGTTCTCAGTCATCCAGGTCATAGTTGTTCCAAAACTGGACTTTTTTCTTGAAGAAGTTTTGCTTCTCACCAAATGCCTTAAACCTACCTGTCTAGATAAAGATCTCCCACCTAGCTGGCAATTGCCCTGCCTGCTGTTCACAAAGAAGAAGCATACAAAGAAAGACTCATATCATCCATATCTAGACCAGAGGTCTCCAACCTTGGCAATTTTAAGCCTGGCAGGCTTCAACTCCCAGAATTCTGGGAGTTGAAGTCCACCAGGCTTAAAGTTGCCAAGATTGGAAACCCCTAATCTAGACAACACCCTTTCTATGGCCTACAACAGCTCAGCAGAGATTAAAATCCAGGAAAAACTTCCTTAGGCCGACGGAAGACTTTGAAGAACTTGAAAGCAGAGTGGATCTAAGGAAAGCTACAAACACTGGATGGAATCAGTGAAGGAGCTGGCACCTGGGTCTGATGAAAGCTGGGAAGTATGGAAATCATTGGAGTAGATTGTGCACAGGTACAAGAAGATCCAGAGACACTCTGAACAAATGGCGCTATCTGGTTGCTTCTGATCTTTGTGATTGTGGTGCAGACAACAGCACATATGCATACCTGCCCTTTGTCCCCTGATCAGTGCACACTTTGAGAACCTCATGGCAGCACGACAGAATGCAATGAATGTTGCTAATTTCTGGGTAAGATCTGTTTAATTTGTACATATTTTCATTTTAAGTTTTATGTCATATAGTATATGCCTTATTTTAATTGTGATGCCCTTCTGACATGAATAAACAAACAAACCTGTACTGCTTAACAACAGATTTTCAAGTCCCAATTAGCACTTAAGCGTATCTGTACTGTATCATTTGAATGGTCTGACCATCTCAATGCTTTGCTGTTTCCTTGATATTAATCAGTACAGGTTGGATGAATCCATCTGGTAGTTAGATATTTCCTTCCTTCATTTTATTAGCTTCTAGATTCCACCAAAAAATACTTGTTAGGTAAAATGGATACACTTAACAACTACAGCATTTGCTCAATGGCCGACACAAAAATGATTGGAAAACCAGACAGGGTCACATGGTGACTCCCTTAATGACTGCAATGACTTAGGACCATAATTCCTGGCTCAATTACAGTCATAAATTGAGGACTACCTATGTTGAAAATAAAACTAAGGGTGAAGAGCATGTCACCTACCATACGAGAGCTTTGCTTCCATGTGTTTGGCCAATGCTTCCACTATACTATGTGCTGTTGGAACAGGTTCATCTCCAAGTAACCCCAACCTGAAAGGCAGATAAAAACAGGTAATGCTAAGAACAATAAGACTTTTGCCCAGTGAAGTGGAGTTTGTTCAACAGATGTAAAGGGCAAAAGATAAAGCACTTGAACTGTTTTTTTTAATTCTATCCATATCTCAACAAGTATCATTACAGCCACCCTGAAAATTATATTTTCATAGATATGGGTAGGCCATGTAACCTGAACTTACACAAATTTCTGAGACATTTTCTTATTAAAAATTCACACTCTAGAATAGAATAGAGTAGAATTCTTTATTGGCCATGTGTGATTGGACACACAAGGAATTTGTCTTGGTGCAAATGCTCTCAGTGTACATAAAAGAAGAGATGCATTTGTCAAGAGTCAAGAATCACAAGGTACAACACTTAATAATAGTCATAGGGTACAATACGCAATCAAATCATACTAGGAAACAGTCAATATAAATTGTAAGGATACAAGCAACAAAGTTACAGTCATACAGTCACAAGTGGGAGGGGATGGGCGATAAGGAGTGATGAGAAGATTAATAGTAATAGTAGTGCAGACTTTGTAAATAGTTGGACAGTGTTGAGGGAATTATTTCTTTAGCAGAGTGATGGCATTCGGGGAAAAACTGTCCTTGTGTCTAGTTGTTCGGGTGTGAAGTGCTCTATAGTGTCATTTTGAGGATAGGAGTTGAAAAAGTTTATGTCCAGATGTGAGGGGTCTGTAAATATTTTCACAGCCCTCTTTTTTACTCGTGCAGTATACAGGTCCTCAATGGAAGGCAGGTTGGTAGTAATTGTTTTTTCTGCAGTCCTAATTACTCTCTGGAGTCTCCTGTCTGTCTTGTTGGGTTGTAGAACCAAACCAGACGTTTATAGAGGTACATATAACAGACTCAATAATTCCTCTGTAGAACTGTATCAGCAGCTCCTTGGGCAGTTTGAGCTTTCTGAGTTGGTGCAGAAAGAACATTCTTTGTTGTGCTTTTTTGATGACATTTTTGACGTTAGGTGTCCATTTTAGGTCTTGTGATATGATAGAACCTAGAAATTTGAAGGCCTCTACTGTTGGTACTGTGTTGTCTAGTATTGTAAGAGGTGGTAGTATGGGAGGGTTTCTCCTAAAGTCTACCACCATTTCTACAGTTTTGAGTGTGTTCAGTTCCAGATTGTTCCGGTTACACCATGAGGCAAGTTGTACAACCGCCTGTGTGTATGTGGATTCGTTGTTTTCTTGAATGAGACCGATCACTGTTGTATCATCAGCAAACCTCAGTATTTTAACAGATGGATCCAGAGGTGGAATTCAGCAGGTTCTGACCAGTTCTGGAGAACCAGTAGTGGAAATTTTGAGTAGTTCAGAAACCAGGAAATACCACCTCTGACTGGAGATTTTACAGTATCCTTCCCCTGCCATGCCCAACAAGCCACGCCCACAGAACCGGTAGTAAAAATATTTGAATCTCACCACTGGATGGATTGTTTGAGGTCATTGGTATATAGGGAGAAGAGAAGTGGAGAAAGCACACAGCCTTGGGGGGGCCCTGTGCTAATTTTACAGGTATCAGATGTGCTTAGCTTCACCAGCTGCTTCCTGTCTGTTAGGAAGCTTATGATCCACTTAGAAGTGTGCTCAGGTACTGCTAGCTGGTTTAGTTTAGTTAGAAGACTGTCTGGAATGAGGGTACTGAATGCTGAACTGAAGTCTACAAAGAGGACCCTTGCGTAGGTATTTGGAGATTCAAGGTGTTGTAGGATGTAGGGCTACGTCAAACTAGGAAAAGAAGCCGCAAAATCTATATCCTGTTAAGTACATGCAGGATTGACAAAGATATATAAATTTCACATTCTGCACAATGACTGAGAAGCAAAATTACAGGTAGTCTTCAACTTACAACTATTTGTTTAGTGAGCACTGAAGTTACAACAGCACTGAAAAAAGTGACTGACCACATGAGCATCCCCATGGTCATGTGATCCAAACTCAGACACATGGCAACTCATATATTGGTCCCAGGGTTAAATGATCACCATTTGTAATGTTCCCAGCCAGCTTCTGACAAGCAAAGTCAATGGGGGAAGCCAGATTCACATAAAGACTACATGATTCACTTAACAACAAGTTCATAAAATGGGACAAAAACTCACTCAACAACTGCCCTGCTTAGCAACAGAAAGTTTGGGCTCAATTGTGATCTTAGGTCAAGGACTACTTGAATGATATTAAACCTGTCCCCAAACTCCGAATGCCCCCCATATATTTACGAAGTGTACACCAATTTGACACTGTGACATAAATGACAGATGAACAGCTGTACAAAAGCATTTCTCTCAAGGAATTTCAGGTTGCTACCAATGATTTTAGACTCCTTGTGTACATTTGCTGTGCAGAAAAAGGACTCTATGAAGAAATAGTATAAATAAGACAGGGAATTCTTATGTTTCCTTTTCTGAGGGGAGAATTCTTTATCCTAATGATTAAGCGTGAAGTCTAGGAATACTTTTGTGCCTTGGTACAAGTGATGGTCTTGGGGGGGGGCAGATGGTTCTGTTGATATCAGGCCTAAAAAGATGAATGACTCATGTTGATTCTTCCAAGATGACTTGCTGTTGTTTTTTTTTCACATTTATAGACATAATCCTGCCAGACTGAGGCAGGGTTGGGCTTCAAACATTCCAGCAACTGGTTCTCTGCCCGTTTGCTGGGTGGGCATGGCCATGGTGGGCGTGGCCTAGTCGGCCTCCTGCACTATTGGGGGTGTGTTTTCACCTTCCCCAGTTTCCAGAGGCTTTGTTCAAGCCTCCGGGAGGGCGAAAATGGCCTCCACGGGCTTGAAGCCTTCTGAGCCTGGAAAAGGGCCCTCCAGGAGGCCCATTTTTCATCCTCCCTGGGCTCCAGAGGCTTTCTTCGAGCCTCCAGGAGGGCAAAAATGGGCTCCCCGGGCTCCGGAGGCCCACTGGAGGCCAGAAACATTTCCGGCCCTCTGGAGTCTCTGGGAGGCCAGTTTTTTGCCCTCCCCAAACCTCCACACAGGCCCCGTACTTATCTGGCACCCAAAACGGAGAGACTCCTGGGACGGGAAGGGAAGGGGTGGGCAGGGCCAGCCAGGGGTGGGATTTACCAGTTCACTGAACTGGCCATTAAAAATGATAAAATTAGCTACTGGTTTTCCCGAACCGGGGCAAATCAGTAGCACCCCGCCCCTGGACTGAGGACTCTAGTATCTACATCTCCAATTTACTCTGTCAACTATAATGGTGGGGCTGTCTTCACCCCCTTTCTCACTCACATAAAATCAAGGCTGAGTTGCCTCTGCAATGCGCCCCTCCCGCCTACCTTCCCTCACACATACCATTTTGTGACTTCAGTAATGCATTCTATGTTGTGCTTATTCACCAAAATCAGAATATTGCTGATATTTTTAGCTTGAGGCTTGTCTTTTGGTCTCTCTATAATTAACCTCACTAATAAGGTTACTTTTGTTCTAAACATTATTTCACTTGGCTTATAGTTACTTGAGGGCTGGCAGCTAAAAAAAGAACACATTAACCTCTAACTGTAATCTTGCAAGCAAATCCAAGTACTGATTTATTCACTGAGCTAAACAAACATGACTGATACATATTTTAAAGAAAAACAAAATAGAAGTCCAGTATATGAAATTATCTGAATGCTAGAAGTGGAGAAAAAAAGAGGAAATCCTAAAATTTCTATCGTACCATTCCACTGCTTCCAACTGTTTTTTGTTCTCATTCAACTGTTTGCAGACAGCCTGTTGGAGTTCATCATATTTGACAGAAGGCTGAAGTCCCAGTAACTTACACATTAGCTCTTTCTAAACACAAAGAAAGATAAATGATTGGCATTCTGAAAAATGGGTAACATATCAAGATTTGTTAATACAGGAAAATTGAGAATTTGAAATCATGAGAACTGGCCATAGAACAGGGTGGCTACCTCTGACCTGTAGACTCCCAGAATTCTTGAGCCAGCATGTTGGCTTAGGAATTCTGGGAGCTGAAGTCCACAGGTTATAAAGGGGCCATAGTTACCCACCCCTGCCATAGAAGGATTTGTTTTTCAATGGTTTTCATCTGCACAACTAGGAAAAAGTTGAATATAGATAAAAAGCTACCAGGTATAGAACATGATGAACATATAATTGCTAAAATGTATAATTGACTGATTTGAAATAGAAGATCAATGAGTTAAAGTGTGCATGATAACATGAGCTAAGAACATATCACAACAAACAGATAGGTCAATGGGAAAGAATGTGGTTAACAGAAATGAAATTTATACTGTCTTATAATTTAAGAGAGATTTTTTTAATAAAATGATATACTGTAGGTATATATCACTAAAGAGATTTTCTGACACATCACTAACTTGTTTGAAATGTCAAGAACATGAAGGGGCATTTTACCATATTTGATAGACTTGTGAAAAAGTCTTTTTAAAAAACTTGGGTACAAATACATATGCAGAGAATCTTAAAAATTAATATCCAGCTAAAACCTTTTCCTAATAGGATTTAAGGACAGACAAACAGAAGAGACTGAAGAGAAATAAAAGAGAAATGCAACAAGGCTATTATATGCATAAAGATGGAAAAATCCACAATGGAAGATTGGATCAGGAAGATGGCAGAATGTGCAGAAATGGCTAAATTGACTTATTTGACTAGGGAAAGAGCAATATAACTTACTTTTATAAAAGACTAGAAACCTTTTATTAAGTTTTTTCTGAAAATAGATAACAATGAACTGGTGATTTTTTTATTTTTGTGTAATTTTAACTTTGTAAAAAAAATCTTCAATAAAAATCATAAAAGTCCAGTAGACACCAAGGATTGGGCCTTTTGAATGATGGCCTCTCTACCCAGAGTCCCTGACAGAAAATGATTTTACAGGTTTGCTCTTATTTACACTAATTTAAAACAATACATTTTGTAAACTTATTAAATTTACAGGAACTAATTGATTATCATACCAACCTCAATTCTATTTCTCTCATTTGGAACGGGTATACTTACCCATTTTGCAGGAGGTGTAGTTGCACTAAGCATAGGGCATGGTTCTGGATTTATTAGTCCCAACTTCACAAAACCTTCTATAGCTTTACAGTAACCCTGGAAAGGACAAATGGAAAGGATTAGGAAATGACACAAATCTTCAGAACTGCTAACCTTAGAAGCATGCAAGGAGCTCATGACAATATTGACTCCATTCACTTTGCTTGTCAGAAGCCAGTTGGGAAGGTCACAAATGGTAATTGGATGGCCCTGGGACACTGCAACCAGTTACATGCCAATCATCAAGAGCCTGAATTTCGATTACATGACCATGGGGAAGCTGCAACAGTCATAATTGTGAGGACCACCCATAAGTCACTTTTTTCAGTGCGGTTGTAATTTTGAACAGTCACTAAACGAATGGTTGCAAGTTGTAGATTATCTATGCATGAAGCAGGGGCTATTTTAAAAAGCCTCCCAGAATTAAAAACCAGAGAACAATTAATCATCTTTTAATAGGTACGGTACATACTTCAGCTCTCTAACCCAGGCATGCATTACAAACCACAATGATGCAAAAACGATGAGATATGCATTATGATATCACAACACAAAAGCCCCATCTTTCATCCTTTTGTTCCATATCCCATGCAAATACATAATCCACGTGGTTTGAGTCATGACATCCATTTTCTCATCCCAAGCTCCTGTGGGTGCCCATGCTCTCTCTATGATCAATCACACATCTATGAAGCCAAATGTACCTACCGTGTACCTTAAAGTTCCTCTCAAAAGAGTGTGAGCTGATTGAATACCGTAGGGTTCAGCATATTTTGTACTGTCCCTGTTTGGAAAACCTTCCAAATTTAATCCTGGGAAAAAATCCATGACAGTAACAGAATCAAGCAAAGCTCCTCCGGCTGGAATATTAATAATCTAAGGATTATGAAAAATAACAATCATGTAAGTGTATTATATTTGAGGACAAGGCCCACCAAACCTTTAAGCTCCTCTTTACAAATGCCTGTCTCCCACAATTATGAACATTGAGCATCTCTCCCAAATCTTATTTATGGCCACTCTCTTTCGGGTCCCTACTTGGTCCTCTGTTCTTTCACAAGACCTTCAGTGTGCTACATGACAGACATAACCTGTCTGTCATGTAGCACACTGGTTCAAGGTGCTGGTTTTAACATTCAAAGTCCTGCATGGCATGGGTCCAGGATATTTATGAGAACGACTCCTCCCAGCATCAAGTACCAACCGCCCTGTACGGGCGCACAGACAGGGTCTCCTCAGGGTGCCGTCTGCGACTCAATGTCACTTGGCAGGAACCCGGGGGAGGGCCTATTCTGTGGCGGCCCCCGCTCTATGGAATCTTCTTCTGCTGGAGCTCCAGTTGGCTCCCGATCTCCGCACCTTCCGCCACGAGTTAAAAACCTGGCTGTTTTTACAATCTGGGCTATGTTGACTCTTGGGGTTTTGCTTTTAACTTGGGGGTTTTAATTGCTTATTGACATAACTTGTTTAATATAATTTTTAAGTAATTTATTGTTGTACTGTATTTTAGTTGTGAGCCTTGAGTCCTTTGGGAGAGGGGGCGGCATATAAGTCGAATTAATAAATAATAAATAAATAATAACCTGCATTCCCTTTAACAGAAACTTTCTTAAGGCAAGTTTAGACATTGCCTCAAATCTTACTGATTCATGCCCTAAAAGTCTAGGTTACTAACATAATCTCATGTTTAAGTCTTTTGAAGTAACAAAAGTTATTATTATGCCAAATTGTTTGTTCCTCTTCAAATTTGTCCCAATGTGTGTGGCTGAATTCAAAGCAGATTTAATTCAGAATTAGGAGAAAGTGGGTGCCCCCCTTCCTCGCTGGCAACTGGTCAATGTTTTGTTTTTCTTTAAAACAATCTCCATGCCAATTATAGCAACAGGAAGACTCTTCTTGCTTTCTTATTGTTTATCAAATTTATCTCTCTCATACAGCGATTTCTTCCTTGATCACCTAACCACATAACAGTGACCATTGTATTGTCCATTGATTCTTCTAAAAAGTAGGAACAAGACAATTTAGTTAATAGAACAGGTGATTGACAGCTAAGGCTAGATTTCCTTTAGCCATAGGTGACATGGGAAAGACAACTTTGGGAAGGGGTAGTGATATGAAAATGGCCATGCTTGGATTGGCTCAATTATATCTGCCCCTGCCTAACTTAAAATGAAAATATTTCACTACCATACATGGTGGTCTTCTAAGAAACCCCAGGAATTTTGGCATAAGATCCAGATGTGGTTAGAGGAGATGATTGGACAGAAAATAGATTATAAACTGGAATTATGTTTACCTGGAATTATGACAAAGATATAGTAAGAGGAGATTTATCTAATAGTACACATTATCACAGCAGCAAGAATGCCTTTTGCCCAAAAATGGAAAGATAAATTCCCGACGAAGGTGAGGTGATAAAAAAAGATTTTGATTTGTGCTGAAATTGATAGATTGACTCTGGAATTAAAAAAATAAGGACGAAACAGAATACTATAAGATATGGAATAAATTTTATCAATGGTGGAAAAAGAAAGGAAGGACCCAGAATAGAAAGTAGGATTTGTAGAATGGGTAATTACGGATAGAAACAAATTGTACAAATGTATAAATGTATATAAATATGTATAACTTGTATATAACATGTATAACAAGAAGAAATGTCAGGACTATCACACCACGTCCAATGTTTTAATAATTTAATGAACAAAATATGTTTTGAAAAAAGAAAACGTTCCATTAAGAACTAACTTTGTTCACTTCAGAAGAGTTTTCAAAACTCCTCAGCCTGATATACCTATTAGTCATCTTTTCATTTCAACATATATATGTATACACATGGAAACCAGAGTGGTCAAAATCACCAAGCTAGAAACCAGGAATTCTGGTCCTGCCTTAGGTATGAAGCCAGCTGGGTGACTTTGGGCCAGTCACTTTCTTCCAGTCCCAGGAGAAAGGCAGTGGCAGATCACTTGTGAAAATGTTACGAGAAAGGCATTGACTTGAAAGCACTCACACACGCAAACAAATGTATATGCTTATAGAGAGAAATTACGTCACCTCTCCATCTTTTAAATAGGTTGCAGATTTAACTGTGTTTAGTAGGACTCCCTGTGGACTCCAGCTAAATTTATATCTCAGGGGGTTGTCAGAATATTCAGGAGCAGGCAAGCCTCCGCAGAAGGAAGTGTAGGAGATCACCTGGAGTTGATGAAAATAAAGTTCTCAATTTAAATTCAGTTAGTTTATCCCATTGAGATTCCTGAATTTATTTAACACAGTCCAACTCTATATTTCGGATTAATCTAGCTTTGCAGCATGTCTACATCTAAGGCATTTACACAATTTTCTTTAGAAATTCATTCATTTAACTTTTATAATGTCTAGTAACAAAAAGAGAATTAAAAATTAAGTCAGGGTCTTCTATTCATATCAACCCTGCACATTCTAAGCACAAACAAATCACAAAGTGAGTTCAACTAAGGGCCTTGGGGGCTCAGGCTGTTAAATGCCTGCATTCAAGTTCCAGCTGCCTACAATTACTGTAGGCTCAAATCTCACCAGGCTCAAGGTTGACTCAGCCTTCCATCCTCTCGGGGTAGGTAGATTGAGGATCCAAGATTGTTGGGGGCAATAAGATGACCTTGTAAAAATGCCGCTTAGTAATAAGCAGGCATATACAATGGAATGAAGGCTATTGCTGAGCACACTGGGTTGTATCCCCAAAAATTGTAAGCCGCCCTGAGTCTTCGGAGAAGGGCGGCATGTAAATGTAATTAAAAAAAAAAGCTGCAACCCCATAGCTATCGATGAGCTTCAGAAAAAGAAATGGGTAGGCATGAACGGGATTCTAATATACACCCTATGAAAATGATGGGATGTATTATAAAATATAGATTCAAGGTGCTGGTACTTACCTATAAAGCCCTACATGGCTTAGGGCCAGGGTACTTGCAGGAACGTTTCCTGCCAGCATCGAATACCCATCGCCCGGTGCGCACCCACAGACAGGGCCTCCTTGGGGCACCATCAGCCAAACAATGTCAGCTGGCGGTCCCTAGGGGGAGGGCCTTCTCTGTGGGGCCACTTATGGAACCAGCTTCCCCTGGAGCTACGATTGGCCCCCGACCTCCGTTCCTTCCACCGCGGCCTAAAGACATGGTTATTCGAACAAACCGGCCTGGACTGAGGGGGCGGGGTCTTAGTTTTAAACGTCATGTGATGGGGTTTTAAATACTTTATTTGGTCGAATCAGGTTTAATAATTTTTTAATTCCTTTTAACTTTTGTATTGTGTTTTTTTTATGTGAGCCGCCCTGAGTCCCTAGGGAGATAGGGCGGCATATAAGACCAAACAAACAAACAAACAAACAAATAAACAAACAAATAAATAAATAAATATTAAAATTACAGCAGCTGCATATTATTGGTTTCGGCGGGAATCTGCTCCTCAGACGAGGGACTTTACTCAGGTGAAATTCAAAATTAAAGGTTCATCAGAATTTGTCTTTTCCATTTTGTCTTTGCGTGTGGTCGAACCTGCTGCTTCATAGAAAAAGCGAAGGAAAGAGGGGAGCGTTCCATTTTTTCTAAGGAGGAAGAAGAGGATAAAAACAAAACCGGGGACAAGGAGTGATGACGTGGATTCTTTTTTCAGTCGAGCTTACCTCAGCCCCCACTTCTTTTGCTTTATCGATACAGTCCATTGCCAACATATGATCAAGGCCAGGATCCAAACCGACTTCGCTGATAATGGCAATGCCAGCTGCCTCTGCACTGTAATACAAGGAAAGCTGTCAGGTGAAAGGCAACAGCAAGGTATCTTTACAAACTACAGCACGGGTGTCAAACTCACGGTGTCATCTTGCCGTCATGTGATGTATTGCAACGTTTTTCCCCTTTGCACAGCTGGGGTGGGCACGGCCTGCGCATGACACATCCGGTCTGCAGGCCGCCAGTTTGACACCGCTAGCCCTTGACCTAAAACCTTTCGTTTAGTGACCATCTGAGGGTACAACAGCACTGAAGAAATGACTTGGAACCATTGTTCACACTTGCCACCATTGCAGCATCCACATGATCAAGTTGCTTGGCAACTGGTTCATATTATGATGGTTGCCGTGTCCCTGGGTCATGTGATCACCTTTTGCAACCTTCTGACAAGCAAAGTCAACGAGAAGACCAGATTCACTTAACAACCATGTTGCTAATTTAACAACTGCAGTGATTCCCTTAACAACTGTGGCAAGAGGGATCCTAAAAGGGGCACTTAGCAACAGAAATTTTGGGTTCAATTGTGGTCACAAGTCAAGGACTACCTATATTCCACTGTTAATTGAACTCAGTAGCTCCCAAACCATCCTCTAAGGCTTTTCAACCTTGCAATTGTTAAGAAGTGTGGATTTTAACATCCAGAACTGAAACCCACCCTGGCTGAGCAATCTGGGTGTTGAAGTCCATATGTCTTAAAGAGGCCAAGGTTGAAAATCACTGCTCCAGCAAGTGGGTACATACAATTAATTGTATTTCAAGTTGTTTTCAAATATCGCTGCAATGAGTTGAACGGGCCACACTTGATTCCTTCAATGAGTAAGCTACACTGGTATACATGTGCTTTCTACATATAAGCAATTATCTGGAAAACCAAGCTTTTAACTTAAATGACTTTTCTTCAAACAAGGATAGCAACTTTTGACTCCAGGTCATAGCTAGTCTTTGATCTTTCTCTCTCTTTCTTTCTTTCTTTCTTTCTTTCTTTCTTTCTTTCTGTCCGTCCTTCCTTCCTTCCTTCCTTCCTTCCTTCCTTCCTTCCTTCCTTCCTCCCTTCCCTTCCCTTCCCTTCCCTTCCCTTCCCCCTTCCCTTCCCTTCTGGTGTACATACCTCCCTGTTATAACTGCCAAAATCATTGGCATGGCTTCTGAATGAGGTGGGAAAATTGAAAAAAATAATACTATCACATGTGCCATTACATGTTTAATAGCTTATGAAACAAAGCAGAAACTTGGGGGGGGGGAGTTTAATGGCTGGGAAGCCCAGCATATTAGGGGCATGACATCATCCTGCCTGCTTTGTTTCATCCTGTTAGAAACAGCTAAGTGTTGCCACCAAAAGACTGTTTATATTTCTTAAGCAAGATAATCCAGCCATGGTTTGCAAAGGATTTTGGGGAAAAAACCTTGAGGCCAGTTATCCATTCTTGCTGGAGGAAGTGACATCTGAAGGAGAAGTGAGGACTCAGCAGCAGGGCAGAGTTGTCACAAACCTTGCCTCATTTGTACGCTTGTCACAAGATGGGAGCAAAGTTATGACTTAGCCATGCTGGATCTTGATATTCTGATTTAAATGGCGAATTTCTGTGCCTGGAGATAATGCACATTTAAGTCATTTACCTGACTTATACTTACATTCAGCTTTAAGAATGATGCTGAGAAATCTGCAGAGGATGCTAAGTGCTCAAACATGGTGGGTCGTACCTTTTCTGTAGCTCTTTCATTTCAGGCGTCAGGTAGCTTGCGGTCACCAAATTCACCCTGCTGTCAATGCATTTCTTAGCAACCAGAGGATGGAATGAATATGGCAACAAACTAAAACAAGAGGGGAGAAAAGTGAGGGCAAAGGTCAACAGTAGAAAATGCCAATTCTTTTCTATGCTGTCAAAACAGGCAGAAAACCCGGGCCGATGTTGTCTCATTTCTAAAGAGAAAGGTAGCCATAATTACCGATTTCTATAAAATCAGTTTAATTGGAAAGGTCATTCTCTGACTTTTAAAATAAGGTTACAAAGCGAAAAGAAAAATAACTTTTTTTCAAGCACGCTCACATCCACAAATAGGATTCAGTATCAAGGTTTAAGGAGGAGATATTTGTCAGATGTTTAAAAATAAATTTTCTGAGAAATGGACTAACTTGTTTGTCTCTAAATATGAACTGCTCTAATTTATTTTTCAAATGTTATCCAGCAGCATTTTTGCAACAACATATAAAAGTTGCTAGATGAAATTTTGAGAGGACTAGGCCACATGCTACATATGTAATGGTCCAGGTTCAACTCTGGAATCTCTCATTAACATTTGCAGCTAGAAGATCTATGCCTGTCCCTCCTTCTGTTTAATCATTATGGGACATCATTAGTTGTCAGTGCTAACTCAAATGGCCCAATACTTAATTAAAGGTGAGGCAATTAATGCATTTAATTCTTGCTAGATGAGCTTTCTTGTGTGTGTGTGCATGTTTTCACTGATACTCACATACCCACATGCTTGCACGGATACTCACACACCCACACATTGAAAAACACGCTTCTTTAATTCTACATAGTCCACTGAAATCAGAATTATGGACTTGTTTAGTTACTACAACAAATTTGAAATTGAATAAATTGGGTTTAAAATAGTAAAAGGCAGAGTTGTTAGCAGAACGTAATATAGTGTAGGGGCATTGGGATTTTTAATTATTCATAAGATGCTTCAGCTTTTGTATTTATTTTGTCTCTTTTTATTATATCTTTGTTGTTTTATATTGGTTTTTATTGTCTCCACCCAGTTATTTGCTTCATATGTACAGCCACGCAGAACACTTTTAATACATAAATAAAATAAATAAATAGTATCAGTGAGTGAACATGAGCCAGTTACTATCCTTCTCTCACACAGATGTTGTTAAGAATAAAATGGAGGGAGGGAGGAAGTTTACATCTCATTTTTTTCTCAAACTGTGCTGTTCCAGATTATGATCTTCCATCAAACCCCATAGAAAACACCAAGTTGGGGGAAATTAGCATATATAATCCTCAGTTCTTTGGGAAAAAATAGCTGAACCAGAAAATATACTGTATGTTTCAACTAGCTTGGAGCATGTCCTTAGTAAAAAAACAAAAACAAGTTTTAAATAATAATAGAAAAGGCAACATCTATATAAGACCAAATGTATTAACATATAATCTTTTGTGAATTTCACTATATTTCATCAGGGTATACTTATGAGAGATATGAATATATACATTTAGACTTTATTTTTGTGATCATTTTACCATTATAATTCATTTTTATTGTTTAATGCTAATGTTACCTAATGATAGGCTTGGAGGTAAACACCTAAAAGGTTTCAATAAATAAAATTCCAACCTGGGTGACCGCTAGGAATCAGATGCTTAAATTATCAAGCCTTATTCTGGAACAGTTTGTTTCACTTTCTGAAATTGATGACCCAATACTGACCTAATAACAAGATTATGCTTCTTCACCAGTGATGATAATCTCTCATCTTCTGTGATGTTCATAATGATGGGAGCGACGTTATTGTATTTCTTGGACAAATGCTCAAGCTGACTCTTCATGATAGAGGCTGTTGGAGAGTGCAAATGATAGATGAAAAAGACTGGCTCCCACAGAAATTTTTAACCTGTATATTATCTTGGATTTGACAAGTATGCTGCCTCTCAAAACCAGAACCAGAACCGTAGCTTAGCGTTAGCAGGATGAGATCAGGAAAACCTTGTTCTCATGCACTCCTCCTCCACTGAAACAATGTCAGAAAGTTTCACATCCTTATCGGATTAGGCATAGCTTGCTGAACCATCCAGAAAAGAAGGGGATTATCTGTGAGATATAAAGTCCAACTGGTCATGTAAACCAATAATGGGATTTTTTTTAGTACCTTAGCCACCACAAGTTGGCAAAATTATCTTTCTTAGGCAATAAAATAAGTGTGATAAACCTCCGTGATTTGCAATGGTTTCTGAAGCAGCCATTATGAAGGGGCTGTTATGAACCATTATGAAGCAATGGTTTCTGGGAGACAGCATTTTGAGATGAAAGGAGAATGAGGTATCAAATGGATTAGAGCAATAAAACTTCAACAAACAAGGCTTATTGCTTGAAAAATGTTATCTGTAGAATCGTGACCAAAAAGTGAATGTTCTCTAAACCCATGTTGTGGTACATAGTGGCAAGAACAGGAGGAGGAGTTCTGATCAATATTTAGCTAAAACTAAGCTAATCCATGCAGGCAAAGCAGTACCTGTTCTAGGACAAAGGCTCACCGGAGAAACTGTTTGAAGGGGAAAGAAATCAAGAGTATCAACAAATGAAATAATGAAATGATGGCTTAGTCATTCTAAGCCATTCAGGTCAACTACTCCCACATTCTCCACCAGCAGAGATTTAATGTGGGTGACACCGTAGGCAGCCAGGTGCATTTTAACTCAATGTGCTAGCAAGTGCCATAAGACTCTGTATCTTCCACTAAATGAAGCAAAACAAAAACCCCACCCCACCTACAATTTTATCATGGATGGAGAGATTGTGACAACATCACCAAACAAAATTTAAAAAATTAAAGAGTAATCACAGTAAGAAGAGCTGGCCCAAGATTCCATCCAAATCTCAATTCTGCAATTAAAAAAATAATAATACAGAGATGCTAATGCCAGTATTGGAAAAGTTAATTCCAAAGAAACACAGCATATTTCAGGGCAAAGATCTAGCAGTACATTACAAACATCAATGCACAGAGGTATGTCAGGTTAATTTCCATCTTAGGGTAAGTATTTCAGTTGTGTTTTTTTTTATTTATAAATATCTATAAACCTCAGTCATAGAAGCAACTCGAGGCAGCTTCCATATTAGGATTTTTAAAAGCCCACCACATAATAATAAAAAACAGGCACTGAGGAAGAGCAAAGCAACTATTCACATATGCAGGCCTGAAGATGTACAGAACCCCATGGCACCGAAACACAGACTTGCCTTCTGCTTTTACCCATTCCTTGATGTAATTCCAAAATTAATAAATGTAGTTGTTTTCATAAGATGTTTTCATGGTAGGATGCCTCTGTAAGGGCGATGCCCTTCTGCAAGTAGAATCTACATTCATTCCACCCAATGGCCTGCACAGGTAGTCCTTGAGTTACAACCATTTGTTTAGTGATCATTCAAAGGGCACTGAAAACGTGACTTATGACTAGCCCTTGCACTTGTAAGAGCCACAGTGGAACAGTGGTTAGAATGCAGTACTGCAGGCTACTTCTGCTGACTGACTGCAATTTGGCAGTTCGAATCTCACCCAGCTCAAGGTTTGCTCAGCCTTCCAACCTTCCGAGGTCGGTAAAATGAGGACCCAGATTGTTGGAGGCAATATGCTGACTCTGTAAACCAGTTAGAGAGGGCTGTAAAAGCACTGTGAAGCGGTATATAAGTCTATGTGCTAATGCAACCATTGCAGTATCTCCATGATCAGGCAAAAGAACAATTTTGGCACTTGGCAACCAGCATGAAGTTATATTGGCTACAGTGTCCCAGCGTCACGAGATCACCATTTGCAACTTTCCCAGTTGTCTTGCAGCAAGCAAAGTCAATGGGGGGAGCCAGAACAACTGCCTGACTCACTTAACAACCGTGACAAAAAAAAAAGATTGTAAAATTGGGTGTGCCTCTTAACAACTGACTTGCTGAACAATGGAAATTCTGGTCCCAATTGTGGTCATAGCGTAAGGACTACCTGTATCCCAGCCAAGAACTAACAGAAGGAACAAAGAAACAATCTTCTCACATAAATGCTGAGGTTTAGGGTTATAACCTTACTTACAAACCTGCTGTTATTTCAACATTGGGGTCTCTTGTAAGATATTCTATGACAGGCTCAGAAACATATCCAGATCCAAGTATTAAAACCTTCTTCTTCTTATCCATGGTCAGGGATTGCATATATTCCCTACAATTTATATACAATTAAAAGTGAATATCAGTAAAATAAGCATGAAAATTGTTAACATTATAAATTAGCTTTTAAAACTTTTGATTACTAGGGTTTTGTTCCTTCAGAGCTCATTTAACTTCAGCCCATACAAAAACATTTTCAATATTGCATTTGATTGTGAAAAATGGTCAGTTTAATAATGCACGAATGTATGCCTCTACCCCATGCCCCTATTTTTATGCCTCTACTAACACTAGCAGTAGGTTTATGCTTACAAAGTTACAGTGAAATCAATATATATTTCTGCTGCCATCATAATATCAACACATATTATTAAATACAGCCCAAGAAATTATAGCCATTGCTCTATTGATCAGTGAGACTTGTTTAAATATAGATGAAAGAATCATTTAGCTAGCCAGTCTGAATTCATTCACAAAAGGAGGGATAATAATAAATAAACAATAGGGTTCAATCCCACAACTTTACTACATCATCCCAAACTACATCAGGACAACTCATCTTGCGACAACCCAAAATTTACAGAGACTACAAAGGCAGCATTAAATGTATTGTCTGAGGCCAGAAGTATACAATGAAAGACCCAGGGCTGCATGATATTGGTGGAAATCTTTCCAAAAGAACTCTTAAGTGACATCCAAACTTTAAAAAATGCTGCACAACCCTGCTCTAGACGCTTCTATAATCAATGCAAAACTAGAGGTTATCTCCCCTTATACAACATGGAAGCCCCTCCCTCTCTCTGGGTGGGGTAATGACAGAAACACTTCAAAAGAGAAATAGAATCATTTTAAGAGATTAAAACAAGCCTCAACTATCACAATCTCTAACAGGTTCTCTGTCCTAAATTGCTAAAATGGTAACATGTTTTTCCTGAATTGTGTGATGGGAAACACACAGAAATACAGCCTAAATCTTTTTTTTTAATTACACTTATATGCCGCCCTTCTCCGAAGACTCAGGGCGGCTTACAATTTTTGGGATACAACCCAATGTGCTCAGCAATAGCCTTCATTCCATTGTATATGCCTGCTTATTACTAAGCGGCATTTTTACAAGGTCAGCTAATTGCCCCCAACAATCTTGGGTCCTCAATTTACCTACCCCGAGAGGATGGAAGGCTGAGTCAACCTTGAGCCTGGTGGGATTCGAGCCTGCACTAATTGCAGGCAGGTGGAACTTAAGTGCTAGGCATTTAACAGCCTGCACCACCAAGGCTCTTGAATCTTAAATCTTAAAACATGTTTGATATACATTTTAAAACAAGGAAGAATCCAAATCCCTCCAAAAACCCAAGGGGGAAAAGATGAAAAATTTCATCTATTTTCATCATTACTACTCCTGCTGTGATTCTTGGCATCTTGATGAATGTTAAATATAGACTCCAAATGTGCAATAAAGGTGGGAACCAACATTGTGTTTTCCAAAGCTAACGGGGAATCAATGTAACCCTTTCAGAATTTATGTTACATAAGGCCACTTCATTATTTTTTTAATCATATCAGAAGCATCACAATTAAAATAACACATAGTATACAACCGTGATGGCGAACCTATGGCACGTGTGCGGGAAGTGGCATGCACAGCCATTTTTGCCAGCACACGAGAGATTGCCCGGAAGAGCCCCACTGTGCATGCGCGCACGCCTCCCAACAGCAACTGATTGTTGGGTATCTGCCACACATGTGTGGGAGAAGACATGTGCGCGGGAAATGTGTGTGCATGTGCAGGGGGAGGGACACGTACACATGCGCAGAGGCACATGGGGGGTCACACACGCATGTGCAGGGGCAGGGGGGTCACGCACGCATTGCATCATGGGCATACACTTTTGGCACGTGACGTGGAAAAGGATAGCCATCACTGGTATACAACATAAAATTTAAAATATAAAATACAAGATTAAAATATGTACAAGTTAAACAGATCTTGCCCAGAAACTAGCAACATTAATTGCTTTCTACTGTACTGCCATAAAGTCTTCAAGTGTGCGTTGATCAGGGCACAAAAGACATACATACGTGTGTGTGTGTGTGTGTGTGTGTGTGTGGTCTGCATGTCCCCAAAATAACAAAGTGCAAAAACCACTTTATTATATCAACTGAATTCTGCACTAAATTGAATTGCTTTCAAATGAATCCTTCAAATCAGTGTCAATGTCCTTGGTGGTGAGCCTTGGTGGTGCAGGCTGTTAAACGCCTAGCACTTAGTTCCAGCTGCCTGTAATTATTGCAGGCTCGAATCCCACCAGGCTCAAGGTTGACTCAGCCTTCCATCCTCTCGGGGTAGGTAAACTGAGGACCCAAGATTGTTGGGGGCAATAAGCTGACTTTGTAAAAATGCCGCTTAGTAAAAATGCCGCATATACTTTGTAAAAATGCTGCATATACAATGGAATGAAGGCTATTGCTGAGCGCATTGGGTTGCGCTCCAAAGATTGTAAGCTGCCCTGAGTCTCCGGAGAAGGGCAGCATATAAATATGAATTTTTTCAAAAATGTCACCTTCAAGTGAATCTTCATATACCACACATTTCGGTGGCTGTAGTCCAAGTTGATCAGATTTAAAAGTAAACTTTGGACATTTTTCCAAAGAATCACAAATATCTAATCATTAGTGGTATCACTAATATGAATGGTCCATATTTGTTCCTTTTGTTTTTGCATGACTTTATATCAGGGGTCCCCAAACTTGGCAACTTTAAGACTTGAAGCTATGCTGGCTGGAGAATTCTGGGAGTTGAAGTCCACAAGTCTTAAAGTTGCCAAGTTTGGAGACCCCTGCTTTACACAGACATGTTGTGATTGCTATGTTAACCCCATAAAGCAAAACATTCATATTAGCATGCACACATAGCATTACACCTGAGATGAATATATTCTGAAGAGAGGAAAAAAGTACTCTGTGTATTACCTGTTCTCCCTCAGTTTCTGGATATATTTATACTTATCAGTCAGTGAACCATTGGATGTAATCACTGCCTAGAAAAGTATAAGAAAGACATCATTACTCTTTTTACATTTGACCTTGGCATGCCAGATTTCCTTTTTAAAGTGTGTGGAAGACAGACAATTGATCTGTAAGACTTACATCTCTAACTACAGGTGAGTAATTCTGGCTTTCCAGGGGCTCTGAAGCATCAGAGAGGAGCTGTAGAGAGCAAGGTTTTCTGTTAGAATACTTGCTTTCACATAGACACACACCCTCAGATATGTAATTATGTTGGACAGATAAAGAGAACCTTGGAAAAAATTATTAAAAACACAGGAACTGTCAAGACAGAAACTCAGATGAAAAGACTGGCTGCATAAGTAGCCATATTATTTTAAAAATGAGAAATTTTCAGGAACGTTAATTGGCAATTAAAACTTTTCTAGGATTAAACTTCTCCACATTTTCACTTAATATTAACACCACTGAGGTGAAAAGGATACAAGCATGATATATTTTTATACCACAGACTATATTATATATATACAATTTTCTAAAGAGGAAATCAAGAGCCAGTTCCAACTTTTTATTCACAGGATGCCTGATCTGCAACACATACAAAAGCTGAAAGGCAGGAAGAAAAGGACAAAATACAAAAAAAAAAGCCAAATCTACAAGACATGTCTTTTTCTACATTCCCTAATCACAAGTTTTATCTAGAAGGCAAGAGAACTATGATTCTTAGAAAGTAATATAAAAGATTATTCTTTTTGTTCTTGAGTAAGATTTGGAAAAGAACTACATTTAACACATATAAGTTTTCATATTACAACAGAAAAGAACAATTCGGGAAACTATAAGAAACCAGCTTAACAACTGAATTTTACAGAAGCACTGTTTAAAATAGGGATAGGCAAACTGATATCACACCAACGACTGTGAATGTTGTAGTCCTAATATATTTGAGTAATTCCTTATAGCAAAGGAATAACTTGCACCGGAAGCACCATAAAATACTTCTGATGTGCTATGAAGACACTTGAAGTCCATTTCTAGCCAACAGAATAGCAAAGTCTTATATGAGATTATCCCAAATTCAGTCACCGGTGTCTCCATTTTAAAATGTATTCAGAATCCAAACTGATTAAAATTTGATATTTAACATATATTTATCTTTAGTAGCTATTTTGAACCATCCTATCCTCAAAACAGTCAATAATGCTGCTATATATTTAGTTCATTGTTTTCATGTCACACAATTAGTGATTAAAGATATAGAATTGCAGGCTAGTCTCTAGAAAACCACTGCAATAGACATGTCCCTGCCAGATAACATTTGTCAGACACAAATCTTTCCTAACCTCTATTTATATGTTAGAAAATGGTTTTATTGGGTGAATCAATAAAGATAAAAATAAAATCAGGTTAACCATAGTTCCCAGAGGCCTCCATAGGACTGGAGGCTTTTGTCAAGTGTCAAAAGCATTGCTGCACTTTTGTGATGTAAGCGTGTCACACCATTCAAAAGAGCCAATAAAAAAGCTAAGAAGGAAACAAAAAGACCACATTCCACTCCAGCAACCAAAACTCAGATAAGCAGGAATTAACAGCAGACAAAATCTAGCAAAAAACCCACCCAATATCCTAATTAAAAACTACCAAGGAAAAAACCACATTCCTATCAACTCTGGTAGGGTAAGCTACTACATATATAAATAGGGAGCAAACTACCTCTCATGATGTTACCTATTCAGGTAATAAAAAGCAAACAACCAAGTTCAGAGAGCACCAAGGACTCTACAAGTAGAGTTATTACTTTACCCAACTCTACCCAAAATATATTTTCTGTGCAAATTAAAGCTGTATTAAATTTTGTAACCACTGTATTGGAGGTTTTCTTCTGTCTACTTTTTCACTGGTTTTACCATAACTATTTAAAGCCTATTTGTTTTTTTCAATCCAATAATATCCACTTTCCACTTTAAATATCACAAATGTAATGATATCATGATACCACGTAGCCAATCAGATTGGGCCATGTACAATATTATCCATTGCAATTTTTTTAAAAAATGTTTCACTAGCCACCTTTTGAAGAACTGCCCAAATTAGCATAGATGAAACGTATCCAGAAAAGAACTATCATAATTTAGGTAGGAAGACAACTTTAATGAAATGGATCCTAGATAATATACTATATGTATGCAACGTTCATCTCCTACATTTTTATCCCCAGATGAAGAATTTCTCTCAAACAATGTGAGCAGAGGAAGAAAGAAAGCTGTCCAACAATATTTGAAAATATTAAACCACCTGAAAAGATTAAACTTTAGCAAGATGAAAAAAAAAGAGTATCTAGAAATCACTTCATGAAAGCCTGATACATTTTACAGCAGATTTCTTTTAGTTAGAGTAGATCAATGGGTGCATCCTCTACTTACCATTTCTTCAATATAGGGGAACAGCATGTCTCCAAAACATTCTGTTGACTCTATTGGAAGCTGAGCTGGTAGGTTATCAATAGAACACATCAAAATCCCAAGTCCCTCTACACTGGAAGAGAGAGACATTTCATTCCATGTAATGAACAGTCAAAAAGATGCCATGAATGAAATTGGGGAAGAGAAGAACTGTCTCTTAAGATGGAGGATGCCACCTAGCAGATACGGTTTAGGGCAGGGGTATCAAACTCGATTTCATTGAGGGCCATATCAGTGTTTGACCTTGGAGGGCTGTGGCCAGCTCAATATCACTCGTGTTGGGGGGTGCCTGTGGTGGTCCAAGCACTCTGCCAAAGAAAACGAGCTCCCAAGCTCTGTTTTCGGCTGTGACGACCTCCTGCAAACCCCTGCCAGCAAAAACGGAGCTTGAGAGGGTCAGCTGTGGCCCTCCTGACCTCCTTTTATGCAGGCAGAGAGGCACCATGGGTCGTCTCTTCACTGTTTCCAGGGTGGCTCCGTGGGCCAGATCTGGTAGGCTTTCACTTCATGAAAGCCTGATACATTTTACAGCAGATCTAAGCACCCTGTGGACCGGATCCAGCCCACGGGCCTTGAGTCTGACACCCCTGTTTAGGGAATGCTAGGGAACGTAACCTACTTCCCAAATCTGGCTTGGATCTTAAAGTAAATAGTACACAGAGTAAGATTTTCACTTCTCTTCCAAAAAGTCTGATTAATTTTTGCACACTGTTTAAGAGAACCCTTGCCCTGCCAGAATGGTTTGAGAAAGGGCTCATTTACAAATAACTGCCAAGAAATGGTAGTTAAGACAGAAAACTTTTATTTCCAGAAATTCCTTAAACTAAATTATTTTGGCATCCCTTATGCTTGATAACATTTATCCTAGTTAAGTAAATGATTGCAAAACCATATTAAAAAACCAAAAAAGCCCTGAATCCTCAATTCAAAAGCAAGCCAGTACAAATTTAAAAATAAAATCTCTTACCTGTCATGAATAATATGCTGGTCAGCATCATACATACAGAATGGACTATCAATTGTTGTACATTCTGTCATAAATTCTATAGATCCTTCAGTGTCTGCTGAGATGTCACATATTGCAACAAGTCTAGAATTGATTAAAACAAATAATAATCCATTGACAAAAATATCCCTCAGAATAATGAATGAAATGTCATTATGGATAGATTTAAGTGGAAAAATGCTATCTTCATAAATTATGAGAATTGTATTTCTGAATATCCAGCCTCTAACCATGTTCTAATTGGACAATGACCCAAATTAGTGAAAGTTCTAGAGCTTCCTTTGTCTCTCTGTGTGTTCAACATTACTTATACCGTATATACCGTATATGATTTAACTACATTCATCTCAGCAAGACTGTCATTAATTATAAAAAACAATAAAACTGGAAACTTGAGAAGCATTACCATTCCAAGGTACAATTTTATTAAAAAGGAATGAAAGCAGTGGGAAGAATACTAACACAATACTAGTTACCAGGTAAGGATTAGACATATACTTATAGTAGAATGAATATTTTTCGTATTTATTTTGGTATTCTTAAAGATATGTTTAAAATCAAGACTGCCGAATGTGACATGCCTAAAATTAATGAAATCATAATGTAATAACCATACACAGTAGGTCATATAAGGCAGAGATAGATAACTGTTGTCATCCAAATATTTTGGATTCATTTTTACCAGTATCAACCACCATGGCTACTGGCAAAAGACTGTACAGTATAAATCCAAACTATCTGAAGTCACCAGGTTACCTACACAAGATAGAGAAGTGCAGCTGAATCCATATGCATACCTGAACTCTGTAGAGAGAAAAATCACTATTATTAGCAATAACAGAAAAGTTACTGCATTGGTAAGAATAGACTAGAAGGATACCAATTTAGTCAACTATGTCTTCGGTACAGACTTATTATGTAATTCCAGGATCTTTCCCAGAAAACCCTGATAACTGGAATTAAATGCGTCCCTTTTTAGAATTGATACAGTCTATTCAAACTCAAATTATTGGTCTATAAATCTTGACATAATTTGAAAACATGCTTTTTTTTTTAATTCACATTTATATGCCGCCCTTCTCCGGAGACTCAAGGCAGCTTACAATCTTTGGAGCACAACCCAATGCGCTCAGCAATAGCCTTCCTTCCATTGTATATGCCTGCTTATTCCTAAGCGGCATTTTCACAAAGTCAGCTTATTGCCCCCAACAATCTTGGGTCCTCAATTTACCTACCCCGAGAGGATGGAAGGCTGAGTCAACCTTGAGCCTGGTGGGATTCGAGCCTGCAGTAATTGCAGGCAGCTGGAGCTAAGTGCTAGGTGTTTAACAGCCTGCACCACCAAGGCTCTTGAACTTCCTAACAGTGAGGACAATTAACCAGGGGAAGGATTTTATAAGGATTTTAACCAGGGTTAGGATTCTACCGGTTCTATAGAGCCGGTTGTTATGATTCTGCGCAGTTTGGAGAACTGGCAAATTGTGCCTCTGGCTTGCCCTGCCCCTCTCTGCCTGCCCCTCTCCTCCCTCCCAGTCAGTCCTTATCGTGCATGCACGACATTGCACACATGCCCAACATCACTTACTGCATTCTCCCCTTGCCCAGTCACTCCTTAAGGTATTCCCTTTTTTGTTTTTCTCTCCCGATGATCAGCTATGTCGGCATCCCCCTCACTATCTTACTACTTTGCCCAGGCTTCCCTGAGGCCCAGGAGGTAAAAAGGGGTGTGGGGAGATGTGGGGGTGCTGCACGGGGCCCCCCATACTCCATTTTTTGTCTTCCTGGGCCCCAGGGAAGCTTCCTGGGAGCAAAACCACCCCCCAGAAGGCTTCCCTCAGGCCCAGGAGGCAAAAAAACAGGGGGGTGTGCTGCTGCAAAAAAAGCCACGCCCACCCAGTCACATGGCCATGCCCACCTAGCAATGCCCACCTAGCAACGCCCACAGAACCGATAGTTAAAAAACTTGAATCCCACCCCTGATTTTAATATGTTCAGATTGGCAAGGAATCCCTCAATGTTATATATTAACAGGCAAAGGAATTTTCATCCAAATGATCTGCAGTTTTTAAACTATCCCGCTTGCCCTAACAAGTTTTAAATGGTATTTGCCCTGTATTTGTTGCCTTTTAATATTCTTCTTAGAAATTGGGAAAGCTATTTTATTAGTATGTGTCTTTATTAGACAGGAAAGAGATAGTTAACTAGCAACAAGATAAATTACTTGTCACCTATCACTCTATCTGCCAGCCTAGCCTGTATGACTAATAATGGGAATGATGAAGATAGTAGCTGAAGATCATTTTGGCATCTGGCTATTTTGGATATATTAGGGCCAGTTCTCCAATCATCATCTGTCCTGCAACCTACAGCATCAGCTCTCATCATGTTCTAAAATGCTCAGCATCTTCTGGAGTAATGTTAAAGTGGCATAGGGAATCACAAAAGGAAAGGGGGGATTTTTTTTATTACATTTATATGCCACCCTTCTCCGGAGACTCAGGGCGGCTTACAATTTTTGGGATGCAACCCAGTGTGCTCAGCAATAGCCTTCATTCCATTGTATATGCCTGCTTATTACTAAGCGGCATTTTTACAAGGTCAGCTAATTGCCCCCAACAATCTTGGGTCCTCAATTTACCTACCCCGAGAGGATGGAAGGCTGAGTCAACCTTGAGCCTGGTGGGATTCGAGCCTACAGCAGTTGTAGGCAGTTGTAGGCAGCTGGAACTTAAGTGCAGGCAATTAACAGCCTGAGCCACCAAGGCCCTTAAAGAACATTGCTTTTCCAATGTTTTTCCAGCTTTTTTTCCAGTGCCAGTCAAGCTCCACAGGTTCTGTCTAGTTCATCCATTCCACTGTGATACTGAGCTGATCATGTCACGGTTAAAACGTCTTACTTGTGTGGCAATTCAGGGCAGCCCTCTGTAGCAGCGGGAGAAGGCTGGAGAGGAGCCAAAAGCTTTTGTGCATCCTGTCTGCTTAGCAAGCGTGGGGTGTTCTGCTCCCAGTAGATTCCATTTATCACGCAGGTAGCATAGGGTGCAATCTGTAAATGAAACAGTATCTTACTTATTCCCTGTGATGTCAATTACATGAGTTAAATTCATTACCTTGAATGGCTGTTTCCATCAACTCGCGCTTATTCTGACATCAAAAGATTTGGGTGCAAAACAGGCTGCCCTGATAACAGGTGATCAAGAGGGACTTCCTTTTACAGTGCTGAATACTTGAGGAGAGATTGTACACCTCTGGGAAAATTATCCTTTCCCTATCCCACCGAGCAGGAGTCTTAAGTGTACTTCCTTTGGTGGTCATTGGGGGAGAATTTTGGTGATAGCAACTTGGTTCTTTCTAAAGCTGACACTTTTAATCATTGAGGGTTACATGCAAATATGGGTTTTCCAGAAGTAGGTCTAGGTAATCATGAGCTGAAGAACCCAAAAGAAAAAAGGGGGGGAGCTTTGTTCAGGTAGGATACCTTGCCAAGAATTGCCAGCACTAGCATGAATTTCAGACAAGTGTTTGATGACTAGAGGGCAGGAGTTCACAATCTATGGTGAATTTCAAAGGAGCTCCTAACCTGGGAAAGATCAGAAGTCCTACTTACATCATTGTTAAACTGTGATGTATAGAGTTCTGGATGCTTGTCATATTCTACTGGGTCATATACCCCATCAGTTTTCCTCACAAGATGTTGATGTCGACTTAGCACTGTTCCATATACTTTTCTAAGGTCTGTGATGAAACAGGCAGTAGATCAGACAGAGATACTGGATACTGCAAATGTATAATGTACATATGATTGATTTAGCAGTACCTCCAGTTCTAGAGACCTCCTTCAATTCATGGGGTTCCACAAACTCACAAGGCAGAGCATTGAACATTTCCTGGGCACCCTACAGATAAAAATATAAGATTTTAGAAATAATGCAAGGCAATGGGAAATAATATTTATACTAGAGACCTCTGCATACTATACTTTATAGCAGGGGTCCCCAAACTTGGCAACTTTAAGTTGCCAAGTTGAAGTCCACAAGTCTTAAAGTTGCCAAGTTGAAGTCCACAAGTCTTAAAGTTGCCAAGTTTGGGAACCTCTGCTTTTAGAGTCAATATGCTGAGCCGATAATGGTATGATACTCAAATTGGCCAAGGAAAATGCCATTCAAGTCCTACCTGATTTTAGATCACCAGTCCCTCCTTCTCAATCCTTGATCTCATTTCTTGCTCCCTGTCGACCCTACTACTGAATCCAAAGCTCATCTAAGGTAGATATTACAGACAGGGACACTGGGCCACAAGAGCATGTTTCCCCATGCTACTTCAAACTCTGACTTTAAGGGGCAAAATATCTGCTTTCAGCCTAGGAATCCTGTGGGGAGATCTGAGAAAGTCTCTAAAATCCTGTAGATTCTACCAATGACTTTACACGATTCCAATGTGAGATATAGTTAGTTTTAATATGACTAAACTTTTGTAGCCATTTTCATCTACCTTTGGGAAAAAAAAGAGGTAGCTAAGGAGAAAAAGGTGTGTTGTGAAAGCTTTATAATGAGATGGGTGGCATATAAATTTAATACAAAGTAAAATACAGCTACTTTCTTTCCACAAAACATTGAAAAACCTTACTGACTAATATCAACTTTTTAAATTAAATTTCCTCTTGGATTCCTAATGTACCTTACTGACTATTGTAGGAGTACTTATACTTTTCTGGGCCATAAAGCTGTGAGTGTATTAGTTTTTTAAAACATCGTGTGTGTGTGTGTGTGTGTGTGTATGTGTGTGTGTGAGAGAGAGAGAGAGGGAGGGAGGGAGGGAGGGAGGGAGGGAGGGAGGGAGAGAGACGATTTGCACTACAGTCTTTTGTAAAACTCCTCCAGTTCTCATGAACTGTGGTTCCATAGAAAACACAGTGAAAACCACTAGCATATTTGACTATCAGGACAACTTACAACAATAAGAGAAATTCAGTGACATCTGGTCCTGGGGCCAAGAGAAAAAGGTAGGAGCAAAGCATCAGGCATGAAAACCAGGAGCTTCCCACTTTGATATCAAGGCAGTGCCTTGTTCTACCTGCCACCTGGGGCAATCACATTACCGCACTGAGTATTGATAAAGTAGATAAGCATTATGTACTTCTAAAAGCTATTTATTACCCTGATATAGATAGTAGCTTATAGTTTCAGTGAGAAAATGTATTAATGTGGCATATTTCAAATGTGTCATACCTTAGAGACATTGCCAGTTCCTGTAAACACAAATGTGAGGGGCCCAATAGATTTTGGCATCAATCCTAAGGAAATTTCATAGCCAGCATCTCGAACTGCTTGAACAGCCTGGCTGCTATTTCTATAATTATGGGCCATACCAATATGCTGAAACCAAAGACAAAACACTGTTGTCAGTACCACTTTCAGAAAGGTTAAAAATGCCTGTAATCCAACATTTGGCTGGTAGCTTGGTACATAGTCTTACCATGAATGGAGTATGATGTCCCAAAGCAAGAAAACGTAATCCCATTCCATGTAAAATATTGATCATGCCTGGATTAGAATTGCAATTTATACAGTTATTAATCAAATGAGGCCATCATGTTGCCAAAGCAAAAAAAAATCAATTGAAACACAGAATGGAATTGAAATAGCTTATATATCAAAAATATATCATCATCCTTTCCAAAATGGGTCAGTTCTGAAGGTTTAGAAGTACAAATCCCTTCCTACCTTTATCAAATAAATTACTAGGAACAAGGGAACTCTAGACTACAGTGTTTGAAGGATTCCCAATTGGAGAAAGTTGCTATCTATTCTTATCTAAAAATGAGCCAGACTAGATCCTACATATAAATGCAATCTCCTATTCAAATAAATACTGGATAAGATAATCTATTACTTATCCTACTGATTAGATAATGTGGCCCGTCCACCTCTGAGTGAGGCATTGCATTCTAGTTTTTGTTTTAATGGGAACAGGCAGGATGAGAATCTACCAGGCAGATCACAAATGAAACTCCCAAATGAAACTGAGCTATACAAATAGCCTGACTTGTGATAAGGTAGAGTGCAATATATTGCCCAAACTGAAGCCGTTCTAAATCAAGGGTGTCAAATTCAAGGCCCGGGAGATGCATAGATCTGGCATCAAAGGACCCGCCTGAGTGCCTCTGCTAGTGAAAATGGCAGTCAAGGGGGCTGCGGACAGCTCCCCATGTCCTGTTTTCGGCTGCGACAGCCTTCTGCAGCCCTCTGACAGTGGAAACAGAGATCGGGGGCCTCTGCCCCCAGCTCCATTTTCGCTGGCAGACGGCTGCAGGAGGCCATCCAGGCTGAAAATGGGCCACGGGAGGGGGGCACACATGCTGCCCTCCTGGCTCCATTTTTGCTGGCAGAGGGCTATCAAAACAACCTAAAAACAAAACAAGAGGAGAAATGTTTCCCCTTTTGCATTTGAGCATGCAAGAAGGGACAGGAAAGGAGAAAGGGATAGAGGAAAGACAAAGAAAAAGAAGGGAAGATGGGAAGAGGGCAAGGAAGGAAAAATAAGGAAAGAGGGGAAGGAATAAGAAAGGAGAATGAAGAGGGAAGGAAAAAGAAGGAAGGGAAGGAAGGAAGGAAGGAAGGAAGGAAGGAAGGAAGGAAGGAGGGAGGAGGAGGAGGGAGGAGGGAGGAAGGAAGGAAGGAAGGAAGGAAGGAAGGAAGGAAGGAAGGAAGGAAGGAAGGAAGGAAGATTATAATGAGTGAGGAAGGGTCTCAGAGAAGTCCTGCCTTAGCACTTGGCCACCACAGGTGCCCCCAACACAAGCCCCATGTCATGCCCACCATGGCCATCCCCGGCAATGCCCCCCTAATCCTAACCCTAACCCTCAGTGAAATCAAGTTTGACACCCCTGTTCTAAATAAATGAACTAAAATGAACAAAACAGAAACAGCACTTTATCTACACTATCATTTCATAGTTAGCCCAAATACTCTTCTTGAAAAATAAGTGCACAATATTAATATTCAATCCAGATACCTGCAACTCCAGCCCACTTTCCAAAGGCTACAACTCGCACTCCTCTGTGATCCACCATTTTCTCATAATCTATCAATCGAATATTCTAAAAACATAAAAGCAGAGAGCATGTGTCAAGTCACAGAAGCCAGGAAGCACATTGCTTCTCACATTAGTCTCCATGATCCAGATACAGGTACATTTAACAGAAGTGAATATGGTTTCAGTTTTTATATCAGGTTTGGGTGCCTCACAAATCTTATGCATATATCGCTGGAACAAATGGGATTGAAGCAAGTATCAAAGATTAAGCCAGCCTTAATACCTTTCATTTCAGAAATAGCAGCATAAGAGAAATGTGCCTTTGTTTTACTCACGACTTCAAAATATTATGTAGCCTTTAAAAAAAATCATTAATATGAATTCAAAATCAGCTTTGTCCCCTGAGGGTATTTCTTAGTATTAGTGACTATTTTGTTTCAATACAATCTTTATTTTTTTTAAATTTTCATTTGACTTACCCTTCCCTTATTCCACTTGCATTTCTCTAAATTACCTAAACTACAATTTCAGCCTCTCCAATCCTTTGCCGAACTTAAAAATTAATGGATTACTGTGTGAATGGAGAAAAGTTCATGAAAGATATGGATGGGAACAGAAGGCAAAGCCAGTTAAAGATAAACATATTTTAAGTGTAGTAAGAAATTAAATCAAGCGTTTGATGCATGTGTAATGAAATGTAAGCCAGGCTGATGGGAATGTAGCCTGCTTAGATTAATATAGTCTAAAAACGCTAACCGTAGATTGGAAGTGTGTGTATTTTTCTACTCCCTTTTGCCTTTAAAACTCCTAACACACATTATAGATAATTGTCATTGTACAGAAAGCTAATTGCATGCTTGACAAGTATTCTCACACTGCTTCTTTTGCATTTCATAATGGTATTATAATATAATAGTTCTCTGTAAGTGCAGTATTACCTTGCTTAGGATCTCATCCAGCAAAGACATATTTGCCTCTTGAGCTTTGATAGTATGAGAGAAAAATGCATAGTTCTTGTTGGGAATTAGCTTATCTTCTGGGGGCCTCTTCACACCCACAATCAGGCAAGCCTGGGAAATATCTTCTTGTATAATGCCTCCCGCTTTAATATAGTCCTGCCAATGATCATTAAAAGGTTACTGACAGAGCCGAAATGAACAAAAGCAGAAAATGTAGATAGGTGTTTTCTAGAGCCAATTCTGAACGAGTATAATTTATATCTATGCTGGTCAAGAGAAATGTGCAGCTCTTCAGGTGTGATTTTGAAGAGCTACTTTAGAAGACAGGAAAGGCCGAATACAGGCAGTCCTCGGCTTACAACTACAATTGGAACCAGAATTTCTGATGCTAAAGAAAGGCAGTTGTTAGGTGTGTTGTGCCCAATTTTATCACCTGAATGGTTGTTTAAGCAACTCACTGTGGTTTTTTTTTTTAATTCATATTTATATGCTGCCCTTCTCCGAAGACTCAGGGCGGCTTACAATTTTTGGAGCGCAACCCAATGCGCTCAGCAATAGCCTTCATTCCATTGTATATGCCTGCTTATTACTAAGCGGCATTTTTACAAAGTCAGCTTATTGCCCCAAACAATCTTGGGTCCTCAATTTACCTACCCCGAGAGGATGGAAGGCTGAGTCAACCTTGAGCCTGGTGGGATTCGAGCCTGCAATAATTACAGGCAGCTGGAGCTAAGTGCTAGGCTATTAACAGCCTGCACCACCAAGGTTAAGTGAACCATGCAGCAGTCATTAAGCATGGGCATTGGTGTCATTTTTTTTCAGTGCCACTGTAACTCTGAACGGCCACTAAACTAGTGTCTGTAAGTCGAGGAACACCAATACAGAGCCTGCCACTCATTAAGGCAGTCACATCTGTTTCCAGGATCACATAGCTACAGCAGAAGCCTCCCCATGGAGTGGTTCTACAGTGCTGTAGAGGAAGAAAAACCCTTTTGATTTTCAGGTAGACCAGAGGTGTCAAACTGGATTTCTTCAAAAGCCAGATCAGCACTGTAGTTGTCCACCCTGGGCCAGGTGGTGGGGAGAGACAGGACGGACGCCTCCTGCAGCACCCTGCCAGCCAAAACAGGGTGCAGGAGAGTCGCCTGATGGCCCCCTGCATCCCATTTTGGCCAGTAGAATGCTGCAGGAGGCCATGCAGGCAGAAAACGGGGCGTGGCACCCCTGCACACCGTTTTGACTGCCAGAGGCACCACAGGTCAGTCCTTTGTTATTTCCAGGCTGGCCCCGGGGGCCAAATTTAAGCACCCCAGGGGCTGGATCTGGCCCACGAGCCTTGAGTTTGACACACCTGAGTTAGATCATATTCATCAGCCCAGAGCTACAATATAATTACTTGCACGTTAAAAGAAGGCCAGATGTCACCTCATAAAATATTTCTATTGCCCTTTTAGGGTTGCCAACAGAAAGGGAGGGGGGAGCAGTGCAGCCGCTTGCAAACCAAAACTGCATTCCATAAATGTTTTCAAAGATGGTAACTAGGTGACTGAAGTTTCTGCCATGCAAAATTCTAACCGGAGAGCATGATTGATGACTCTGGGCTATGGATCTGTCCCATTGGAGAATATGAATTATGATGCACCCAGGGAGTGGGGGGAAACCAGGGTCAAGGGTGACAATGAATTATGTATCTCAGAGTCGGCTACACCCAGGCAGTGCTGGACAGTTTAACTCCCAATAAACCCTTTATAAGTTTTGGAAGTTTGGCTCGAGACTCATGATTTGAATGGGGGTAACTGCCAGAATCCTGGCACCAGAAGCTTCTGAACAAGATTTTTCAATGTGAAATTCGTCCTTCTTCACCTCTGCTGCTCTCGCCTATCTCTAATTCTTCTTATCATTCTATTGTTACATTCTACCTTCTGAGCCTCACTTTTGAAGTTTACTGACACCTCAGGCATCCTTTTTCCAAAGTCTCTGCCTCTTCCCTCTTTCTTTTCTGAAAGCCTCCAGCTGCTTTACTCCTGAGTAACAGCATTTCAGCCCATCCATGCAGGATTTCACTAGCTTTCCACAAAATCTCTCTCTATAGTATAGACAGCTTTTGTGATTTATTAAGAGCCTTGGTGGCTCAGGCTATTAATTGCCTGCACTTAAGTCCCAGCTGCCTACAACTGCTGTAGGCTCGAATCCCACCAGGCTCAAGGTTGACTCAGCCTTCCATCCTCTCGGGGTAGGTAAATTGAGGACCCAAGATTGTTTGGGGCAATAAGCTGACTTTGTAAAAATGCCGCTTAGTAATAAGCAGGCATATACAATGGAAGGAAGGCTATTGCTGAGCACACTGGGTTGTATCCCAAAAATTGTAAGCCGCCCTGAGTCTTCGGAGAAGGGCGGCATATAAATGTAATTAAAAAAAAAATTGCCCATGCATTTCCTGTAATGCTTCTGTTCAAAAGAGCTAAACAAAATACTACACACAAATGCCACCACGGCCCAAACATACCTTTTCATGGATGGCCCTGCGATTGGATGGTTGCACCAGAACTTTGTACCCCAGGTTGGTCAACATCTTGACATGGCGTGGTGCTAGTGGGGCTCTTCTTTCCCAGGCATTGACATCCTCTCTCCTGATTGCCAGGACAGACTTATGATAATGCTGCCATCTTGAAAGGTGCCTCTCAAACCGGTCCCCCGTGTGTTTGAACGCTCGCAGCATGATTAAAAACCTTGCCACAGCAAAGATGCAGCAACTAACAAAAGCAGCATTAAAAAAAATTTTTTTTGAAGCAATGTTTTAATGGAACAAGAGGGAAAGAAATCTTGATCCCTTAGAAATCTGCTGTAAAATTTAGGCAGCTAATAAACCGTAATTGCACATTGCCATTATTATTACTATTACTGCTATTAATATTACCCATAGTCAAGCAACACTGAACCCATTTCTATTGTTCAAATGGCTCTTCTTGACTAAACAAGATTGTAACAGAACTTTGCAGGTAACATATAGAAAAAAGGAGAAATGCCATAAATATACATGTGCAATTCAAAACAAACAAAAGGTGCTCCAAGAACTCAAAAAACAGATCCAAACCAATCAATCTAACCTTCCCCTAGAATTCACATGGTTCATGGTTCTGAATAAAAGTTCCTGCCAAGTACATTGATCAAAATTATAATAATCCACAATTCCAATTCTATTTAATTTTTTAATTCATTGATTTAATTTATATGATCTACACACACACACACACACACAGAGAGAGAGAGAGAGAGATCACTGTTAACAGTGACTCTGGGCAGCTTACATCATAAGATAATACAAAAAAATTAAAAATTAAGAAAAATTAAATAGTCTAAAAAGCCACAGGATAGGCAAACACAGGGATGGGGATCTTTTCTGTAGCCCATCAGCCACTCCCAGCCTTGAGCATTCCTACTGGGGCTCCAAGTCAGCCTACACAGCCAGATTTAATTCTCTTCCATAAGGACCACAGACCAATTTGAGGGGGGGGAGGTGCTGTGCTTTCCAATCTTTTTTTTTTTAAATCTTGATGACCACCTGTGTATTTGCGGTTTTCTTGGCAAGGTTTTTCAGACATGGTTTGCCATGGTTTGCAATGTTCCAATGTTTGAGAGGCTGCCACAGAGAGGAAAGGGTCAAGCTATTTTCCAAAGCACATGTAGGCCAGACAAGGAATAATGGGTGGAAACTGAACAAGGATAGATTTAACCTGGAAATAAGGAGAAACTTTCTGACAGTGAGAGCAATCAACCAATGGAACAGAAGTTGCCCTCGGAAGTTGTGGGAGCGTCGTCACTTGAGACTTTCAAGAAGAGATTGGACTCCCATCTGTCAGAAAGTGTGTAGAGTCTCCTGCTTGGGTGTGGGGGCTGGGCTAGATGACCTACAAGGTCCCTTCCAACTCTGTTAATCTGTACTCTACTTCACAGGGCTGGGAATGAGTGACTGACCCAAGGTTGCACAGCTGGTTTTTGTGCCAAATGTGGGAGCAGCAAGTCTCCTCAAATGTCAAGTCTGGTGCTTTCACTGCTACACCAAACTGTGCAAATGGGTACAAGCACCAAACAATGCAACTTTAAATTTATCTTAAATATTTACCTTATGATTAAGAAATAATATTACACTCAATGAAATAATGTTTTGACGTATATTTATCTGACCTCATCTAACACTAGTTTTAAAGGCTTTTTTTAAAGGCTTAGTTATTTCCTCAGGGAAAATATTCCAAATTCCATCACAAAAAGCTTTCTCCACACCTGACATTTGCATTGTGTTTGACATCAAAAGTGCCTGGAGAAGATCAATATCTATGTTCATAAGTAGGTTCACAAGAGAAAAAGTGGAATTTCTCATATCAGGTTTACCCTGGCTATCTGAGGTCATTTGGGCTTTAAAGCAATAATTGGAACTAGTTCAGTTATACTCAGGAACACATAGGACACAATAAGGTAGTTCTGAGCCAGTATGATAAAATCAAGTTCCAGTTACTATCCTAGCTAGAAGCAACAATTTCTGGGGTTTCAGAAATTTGTTTATTTATTTATCAAATTTGGATATCACCTTCTTCCTCTTTCCCAGAGAAACTCTCAAATTGCACACTGATTTATGCCAGTGTGGAGTTGAGATAATGGTTTTAGATGTATTTGGACTATACCTTACAAAAATTTTATAGCGTTGCTGTGAGATATTCTTACCCAAGCACAGGGATACATTTTTGAAACACTTAAAACTCTGTGAAACAGAAGGTAGCAAAGGATTGTTCTCTGCTACTCCAGCGGGAAAGATAAGAAATAATCTATAGAACAATAGAACTCTGTTTGTGACTAACAAAAGAGAAAGAAGTTTTACTTCCTGTTGTTGGGAGTTCTCAAACCCTCAAAGTTTTTTTTTTAAAATAAGTTTTATTCAGTTTTCCACATTTTAACATCTCTTTTTAGTGAACAGCATGATTACAGGTTTCATATATACATACAAATATGACTATAGTTACGTATTCAATTTTTGTATCCAGTTTCTTATCTTAGCAATGCTTTAATACATTTTCCATTTTATTGTATTATTCCAGCTACTTATCTCATTATTTAATTCACTTATATTAACTTCATAATCATTATATTTTAGTATTTTTAACTGTCACATTTGTATATTTCATCTTAAATTCTAATTTAAAAAAACACTTCTAAAAATTGGTTTCTCTCCTGAAATATCAATGTAAGTGTGCCATCTCTAAGTTACATATTCATTAATTTTCACCTCTTTTAAATCCCATTAAATATTTAACATTATTACCTAAACCATTAAACTTAATAATCCCTTTAAAACTACATAGCATATATAAATCAGATTCTGCATGGTTTTCCCCCCTTTTTAATTTCATTAAATTTTTCAAAAGAGAAGGACATATTAATCTACTCATTCAAACAGTAAAACAATCCTAAACCCTAAGGTTAATTCCATTTCAGCTCTCCTCCTATATCATTTCATTTATTTCAGTATATTTAATACACATATTCCATTAATTATTCCATTCATATTTAAACCAAAAAGAAAGCCAACATTCCAATCCTAAAAATATTTCAATATATTTAAAAAGCTTATTCCATTATTTATTACAATTATCTCTATGCATAAAGAAGAACATTAGATTCCATTATCAAAAAAAATATTTCTGTTTTCCATCTTATCAATCTATATGTCCCTATCACGACTATAAATTTATTTATATTACTCCTTAATACCTTGCAGAATCCCCTTTCTAAATATTAATCACCCATTATCTCTGTGTCTAATTAAGCATTTTTTCCCATTTTTTTTATAACTCCCATATTTTGTTGTTCCTAAATCCTGTTTCTTGCCCACTCTTTCCCCTTGTCTTTTCTCCTTTATTCTTTCACTCCAGTTTCAAAGTTTTTAACCCACAATTTCAAACACCCACTATACCTCCAAAGTTAGAGTGCCCTTGTAATTCAATTATTTACATGGCCACTGCAATTTTAGAATTTATACATGTACTAGCATGCATGCATATAAGTAACAAGAAATCTTAGCCTTAAAAAAAACTTCCACAAATAATTTTGTAATTGTTTACACTGTAGCAATTTAAACACTGTAGCAAAGATATTCATACTGGCTGCCAACAGCAACATTGTTTCAGTTTAGTTGCCACTTCTAAAATCAATATAAAGTTATAGAACACCTTGTGTATTACAGTTACCAAAATGAGTAATGTGGGATAAGAAGGCACATATTCTTTTGAATTGTTAACTGACTTAAATATAGGAAAGTGAATAAATGAACAGTTTTCATGCTTAAAAAAATGCAAACTGGGATTCCATAAGGATGTCATTCACTTTTTTAAAAAAATCTAAACTTCAAATACACATTAATAGGATCTAAGCAGATCAGAAGACCTATTTTTGACTCACAAATAGGTAGCTTAAGAAAAATAACTGTCTAGAGTAACCTCACAGCCAGATAGGCAGCAAATAAATTTAACAAATAAATAAAATAAAATAAATATCAATCCAGTGTATGGCTGCTGAAATGGAATCATTCAGAAGGGAACCAATAATAAAAAAAAGACAACTGAATTTCCTTATGTGATTTTATGACTTCAAACTTGAAGCACTGCTTATCATTGTGATCACCACAACTGAAAAAAGGATGTTCTGGAGTAGTGATTATCGAAGTGTGGTGTGGGGGAACCATGAGCCTTTACAAAGAAAGTCTAAAGTTTAGGGGACTTTTTAGCTTGCAGCAAAACCATAGAAGAAGAAACATGATAAGGATTTATAAATCATCACGGTATGAAAAATTCCTCCCAATGTTACAACTCAGGATACCCAGTAAAATTAAATATGGGAAATTCAGGATGGAATCATGCTGGCAAGTTCTTTGAAATTCTGCAAAATACATAAATATACTTATGAATGAATGAGTTTGTTGATGTAAAAAGATATGTTGATGGTCACCAGTTAAGTTGGCCTTTAAAAGGCTCTAGAAAAAATAACATAGGATCACCTACCAATGAGAATTCATCTTAATAAGTTATTTACTTATTTTTCTTATACTGCTACTCATGGAAGTGAACCAATATTAGAAATACCCTGAATTTTTATAACCAACACAATAAAATCAAAGTCTATAAATACAATTACAACTAAGCATCCAACACACCTATTTATTTTCTCTGAGATCACAGGGAGCATTTACTGAACAATAATTGCTAAGAAATGGCAATGGAAAATCACTGTCTCTTCTACGTTTCCAAATTGTGCTATTGATCTGATCTTTACGGTATGGAAATAGAAAATCATTAACTGATACAGAAACAACCCCAGAAAAGTTGCACAAGTAGCATTTAATAACATAGCCAAACTTTTTATCTAAGCAAGAGTAAGAAGACAGAACTAATCCAGAAGCCAATTAACATAATATTGTGTTGGGTGGGGATAGGATGGGGTGATAACCGCAAAACTTTCTGCTCTTCTAAATCATGAATGCTGTTTTCTATACAATTTTCTATGCAATTTCTTTAGCAGCATTTTCAGAGGTAATTTGCCACTGCCTTCTTTCTGGCAGAGTTGAGGGAGAAGGAGTGGCCCATAGTCAGCCAACTATCTTTGTGCCTAAGCAGGGCTAGGAATCACTGGTTTCCGCCTGAGTTCTTTTATTCTCTTCACCAAACTGCCTCTCCAAAAGGGGCTGCTATGCTATATGTTAAATATGATGACATAAATTGCCTCTGGAAGTCTCTAATCTCTAAAGCAAAATCTTTCACTGCCCCAATACTATTGAACATTCATATTGCAAGAATTTCTTTAGTAGGACTGATCTGGGACTCCTTGGCCTCTTAAATTTTATATTTCACTTTATGATTCTAGTGCAGAGATCCCCAAACTTGGCAACTTTAAGATTTGTGGGCTTCAACTCCCAGAATTCTCCAGCCAGCTTGCTTTAAGGGACTTCAATTCCCAGAATTCTCCAGCCAGCTTCCTTTAAGGGACTTCCACTCCCAGAATTCTCCAGCCAGCTTGCTTTAAGGGACTTCAACTCCCAGAATTCTCCAGCCAGCTTGCTTTAAGGGACTTCAACTCCCAGAATTCTCCAGCTAGCTTAGTTTAAGACTTGTGGACTTCAACTCCCAGAATTCTCCAGCCAGCTTGCTTTAAGGGACTTCAACTCCCAGAATTCTCCAGCCAGCTTGCTTTAAGGGACTTCAACTCCCAGAATTCTCCAGCCAGCTTAGGGACTTCAACTCCCAGAATTCTCCAGCCAGCTTGCTGGAGAATTCTGGGAGTTGAAGTCCACAAGTCTTAAAGTCGCTAAGTTTGGGGAGCCCTGTACTAGTGGCTAAAGAACCTTTTGAACCCACCGCTTTCTCTGCTTCTCTTCCCTGCCTCTTGTTTCTAGCCCTGAACGCCTGGGGGGTTTTCACGCTGAAGGGAAGCAAAAACCCGAAAGTTCTTCTTTTGCTCCTCTCTGATACCCAGCCAGGAAGCTTCTCCCAACGTGACGGACTCTTACACATATTGGAACCCAACTCCACGACTGCCGACTGGGAGTGTGCCCAAAGCCACTTGGGAAAGGCAACGCGACCTCTCTCCCCAAAGCCACGGCGGGTGCGGGAGCAACGGGAAAGAGGGAAGAGCTCAGGGGGCTACGAAGCTCCCACTAAATGCCAGGAACAATGAGGAGAAGTTGACAGGAGGTGCAGGTTGAGTGTAGACATCGCAGGCGGAGGAGGAGGACTCGCTCCCACCTCCCTTCCTTGCTAACCTGGCGCGCCGCTCCCGCTGCCCCCGCGCTCCCCGCGAGGCCTGCTGCAAGGGGGCTCGGCACGGAGACGGAGAGCAGGTTCTGCATGAGCGCGCCAGGGCTCTGGGAGACTCCTAGGCCCGACTCGCCCAACGCATCCCCCGGCGTGACCAGGCGCTGCTTTCCCCCGCCCAGCCTTGCACGGGACGGCCTACCTCAGGGGCAGAGAGTGGCGCCGAGACCTGCCGCAGTTCCCGAAGAGGGCTCGACTTGCACCCGGCCGAGCAGGCGCCAGAGCCAGCCAAGCGCCGCTATTTACAGAGCGGGGTGGCGCGGCGGGGAGAGGGAACGCGAAGGATGCCTCCCTCCCCGGCAGCCAATCCCCTGCCGCTTCATGGGTGCGAGCCTTCCCCTTCCGCCAGGCGCGGCCGCCCGGCAGAGCCCTCGCCTCCCCTCCGCCCGGCGCGCCCCGTTGGGCGGCTGCCCCGGGCATCCTTCGGGGAGTCGCGCTGCTCCATGCAGAAGAGTTGCAAGGCCAGAAGGGCGCCTTAAACTTTGCTGGGATGTTGCGCGTGAAGGGGAGATCCTTTGAGAAAGAAAAGAAAAAAGGGAAGGGAAGGAAGGAAAGAGAGAGAGAGAGAGAGAAAGAGGGAGGGAGGGAAGAAAAGAGAAAGAAAGAAAGAAAGAGAGAGAGAGAGAAAGAAAGAAAGAGAGAGAAAGAAAGAAAGAAAGAAAGAAAGAGGGAGGGAAGAAAGAGAAAGAAAGAAAAGAAAAAGAAAGAAAGAGGGAGGGAGGGAAGAAAGAGAAAGAGAGGGAGGGAGGGAAGAAAGATGAAAGAAAGAAAGAAAAAGAAAGAAAGAGGGAGGGAGGGAAGAAAGAAAAGAAAGAGAAAGGAGGGAGGGAAGGAGGAGGAAGAAGAAAGGAGGGAGGGAGGGAAAGTTGTTGTTGAAAGGAGGAAGAAAGGAAAGAAAGAAGGAAGAAAGAGAGGAAGGGAAGAAAGAGAAAGAAAGAAAGGAAAGAGAAAAAGAGGGAGGGAGAGAAGAAAGAAAGGAAAAGGGAGGGAGGGAAGAAAGAAAGGGAGGGAGGGAAGAAAGGAAAGAAGGAAGAAAGAAAGGGGGAGGGAGGGAGAGAGGGAAGGAAGAAAAAAGAAAGGGAGGGAGGGAAAGAGAAGAGAGGGAGGGAAGAAAGAAAGGAAAGAAAGAAGGAAGGAAGGAAGAGAAAGAAAGAAAGAGAAAGGGTGCATGCTCACATCTGCATTTTAGTTTCAAAAATTGTTTGCTGATTTCTCCATCCCTGCAAACTAAGGCAGGCAGCGTCAGCCAACTCTTCACCAGACCTGATAAGGTTTACTTTGCCCGACTGCCCTTTAGAGGCCCAGCTGATGGATGGAGGCCTTTACAGCCAGCCTTGAAATGGCAGAAAACTATCCTGGCATGAAATCTGTTCCCAGGGCCAAGACTTAGCGTGCCTCTAGTGCCTCTGGCCACAGTTGCTTCAAGGAAAAGAAGACAAGGGTGCCAACAGTTGGAACATTTAATTGGTGTTTAGATCCATTAAAAAATGTGTGTTGCTAAATTGAAGAGTGAAAAGTTCATTCCACTTGATTGCTGGGATGACATGGGCAAACAATACAGACAGCCACTTGTCTCAAATGGTATGGATCTGTTGCTTGAACAGGGGGCTGGACTACATGACCTCCAGGGTCCCTTCCAGCTCTATTCTCTATAGTGGCATAAAATATTGCCACTATAACTCAACCCACATCCAAACGTCTCCCGATGATGAAATGGACTTCGGTCAGAATGTCACCTAACTTCCCACAGTTATTGTAAAGACAACACAGATGAGGGAGGTGCAACACATGGGACAGTTGCTTGGGATATAAACGTGGTAAGTAAAACTGAATGCAAAATAACTAACTTAACTTCTACCCCAGTTTACCAGGTTAGATAGTCCCCAACCCGCAGGGTACAGCCCACTATTGGGCCGTGAACGGTGTGGGCCTTAGAAACGGTGGGTGAATGTGCGTGTGCGTGCATTCCCACTTGCACGAGCAGTGGGCGAACGTGTGCAGGCTCCATTTGTGTGAGTGGTGAACACAGGTGCCCACCGCTTGCGCAAATGGAGCTGCATGTGCACACTTGCCAGCTGCTCATGCAAAACTCTCCCCTCTTCAACTCCCCCACCAAGCTGGTCTGCAAAGCTGGAAAGGTTGGGGAACTCCTGAGATAGAGTGAGTGCCCTTCCTTTTGCACCTTATGGGAGCCAAGAAGCCAGCCCCGCCCGAAGGAACACTCTGCCCCCTGAAGTTCTGCAGGCTTTCCATCCTAGCCTTCTGAAAGGCACCGAAGATCTAGTTTTTCCCTTAAGCGTGAGATAAAGTTAGAGAACGTGGGAGATTGTGAGGTCAAGTCCTGCCGTAGCCATGAAATCCAGCTGGGTGACTCACTCTCTATTCTGACCAAGGCTTCCTGACACAGTAACAATCACACGCTGTTCCCAAAAACCTTTTTTTTTATTTCAATGGCTGTGAATTATATGCCTTCACAGCCCGTAATGAGTCCCAAACAGTTTATGAATAGTCCAACAGAAGTCTGCCACAGTCCTTCGGGATAAGGCTGATAAGTACCCACCTTTATCTCCCTTGAAATGCTGCCAACAACTAAATTGCCAATTAGCTGTACAAGGCCAAACGGAGCACAAAGTCAACACGGAGCTTCAGAGTTTAAACCGACCAGAAGAAACAAAGTTGCTTCCTGCAAAGGCTCATGTCCTTTGGCTCCTCCTTTATGTCTTATGGGAGGGGCCAATCATCTCCAAGCTTACTCCTGAGTCACCTCTTTTGTCTTAACTCTTCTTGCCTTCTGGCAGCTCTGCGTAAACGCGCACTAGGAACAGGCTCCCCCAATTCCTCTGCCTCGCTGCTGCCAGATTCTGGAGGCTCCGGAGTCAGCACATAACTCTCAGATGGCCCTGGCCCCATCTCTGTGTTGGATGCAGATCCCTCGTCTGAACCCTCCCCAGACTCCTGGACTGGCCCATGTTCCTCCCCACTGTCCGACTCTGTTGCCAGCTCCGTATGCCGCCAGTGGACCACAACACTCAGCACAACCTACCTCACAGGGTTATTGTGGGGAAAATAGGAAGGTATTTTGGACATGTTCACCACCTCGAGTTCTTTGTAAAAAAATAAAGACAGAATACAAATTTAAAAAATAAGATGCGAAGAATTCTACAAATCAGAAGCTTGACTTGGCAACATACTTTTGCTCTTATCTGTTTGGACTTGTTCTTTTAATGTGGTTTTAATGTTTTAATTTTTGACTTGAAAGCCAGTCAGAGTTTGTTATATGATGGGCAACTATTTAAATGTCTTAAACAAATAAACTGGGCCAGCTAATGAAAATGAAAGAATATTGAGGCTATGATAAATATCTACCACATCTGAGAAGCTTTAGATTCAAACCCTGAAGAAGATAATGGGAAGAAACTTTATCCACACTGTTTTAGTCTTTTGGAAGGCCATCAAAATGTGGCTCTGGAACAGAGTAATTGGGCCTATGAAGGATTGTTGCAGCACCTTAGGAAGATGCTTGCACTGGTGTTTAGTTTTAGTTGTGGCTTTTATGGTTTATATTGTTGTTGTTTTCTATGAGCTACTCAAAGTTGTACTCTTAAGATGGGCAGTCATGCAAAATTTTAAAATAGATAAATAAAATCATAAGAGGGATTTTTCCATGCAACCTCCATCTCTGTAGCCATCCTGTCTTCCTTTCATCCTCCACACCTCATTAAAAGCCAAATCCTACATTGGTCAAACTCCTCCATGCATCTGAAGAAGTGACCTTCAGCTCACAAAAGCTTATAACTTGTAATAAAATGCATTAATTGAAGTGGCCTCCAGACGCCTGATTTTCGGTACCATAAACTAACATAGCTCTCCTCCTACAATAATTTAAGACATAATTAATTGAAGTCCCTGTGTAAACTGCCTGTATGATTCTGCCAAACAAAGATGTTTGTGAGAGTATGAAAGTGCAAGATCCAACTTTCATAGTTTCAAAAGAATCCTGGTAATAGAAAAAATATAATCTATTTGCAAATCAGCTTTCTGTTTGTAAGACAGAACGATATATAAAAATCATTCACTGAGAACATTTTAACCTTTCAGCACTTGACAAAATACATTATCCATGGAGCATTGGAATCATTTTTAGTGTTGTAGTTAAGGATGAATAAAATTTATTTAATGCATTTCTATTCAATGTAAAAGAAATACTCCATATTACCACTAGTATAGAAATATGATATGCTGTTCTGTACTAAAATTTTAACAGAATTGTTAAGAGAATTCTACACAAGAAGTAAGTTTTATCTGCTGTGACCAGTGATATCAGTGACAAGTTGATAACCCACCACTGTAAATTATTGCTATCTGAAATGTCAGATTTGCTGTAACTCTTAGCTATTTACACATTTATCTTTAACAAAATAATTATGAATTCAGGGGCTTCCATTGAGTGGATTAAAGCTCCATTAATCTTATTGTCAAGGAACTTATTTCTTGGCTCTTTCTAAACAACAGCATTAAGGATGGTGCTTACAAGACTGAAGTATTTTAAGGTCACATCAATCTCTGCTCCCTATTTGAGATTAAAAAGGAGACACGGAAGTGACCTAGAGAACATTATTTATTTATTTATTTATTTATTTATTTATTTATTTATTTATCTATTTATTTATTATTAATTCGACTTGTATGCCTCCCCCTCTCCAAAAGGACTCGGGGCGGCTCACAGATAAAAACAACACAATAAATTAAATTAGCTAAAATGGAATTAAATTGCAACAAGCCAAATTAAAACTAAGAAACCTGTAATAAATAAAACACCCATGAAAACATGAATACCTTAAGGCAGGGTTGTCAAAGTCAAGGCCTGCGGGCTGGACCTGGGCCATGGGGCTGGCCTGGAAACAGCAAAGGATGGGCCCCGCGGTGCTTCTGCCAGTGAAAACTCAGCCTGGGGGGCTGCGCACGGCTCCGTTTTCACTGGCAGAGGGCTAGCAAAACAACCTCGAAACAAAACAAAACGAGAAATGTTTCCCTGTTGCATTTCAGCATGCAAGAAGGAACAGGAAAGGAAAAAGGGGAAGAGGAAAGACAAAAAGGAAAGATGGGAAGAGAGCAAGGAAGGAAAAATAAGGAAAGAGGGGAAGGAAGAAGAAAGAATAAACAGGGAAGAAAAAGAAGAAGAAAAGAAAGAATATTATAATGAGAGTGAGGGAGGGTCTCAGGAAAGTCCTGCCTTAGCACTTGGTCAACACAGGTGCCCCTGACATGAGTGACGTGGAGCTGGCCACACCCACCATGGCCATGCCTCCCAGGTTACGCCCCCCTGGCCCTCTGAGGTCAAACACAACCCTGATGTGGCCCTCAAGGAAATCGGGTTTGACACCCCTGCCTTAAGGAATCTCCAAAAAGCTATCCACAGGGGGTAATGATGGGGATTGCAATGTTGTGACTGAGGCATCATTATTTTTTGGGATATGTTAAAACCATCGAAGACGAGCTTCAACCCCGCATTCCCAATTGCCTTCTTTAATTCTTTTAGCATCTGTATTCTGTAGATGCTCCTGGTCCAAAACAACTGTGGCTTGCAGTCCTCCATCTTTTTTTTTCCATTTTCCATCACAATTGAATCAGTAAAAAAATAGCCCAGTGGTTAGAATGCAGTATTGCAGGTTAATTCTGCTGACTGCCAATTGCCAGCAGTTCGGCAGTTCAAATCTCATCAGGCTCAAGGTTGACTCAGCCTTCCATCCTTCCGAGGTCGGTAAAATGAGACCCAGATTGTTGGGCGCAATATGCTGACCCTGTAAAACTGCTTAGAGAGGGCTGTAAAGCAGTATATAAGTCTAAGTGCTATTGCTATTATCTGGAGAGAGAAAAAGAGGGTTGCAAAAAGTCTTATTCACCCAAATCTTTTCTTTCGTTCTGATTTCCACCACTTGTTTCATGTCAAATGTCTTCTTTTCAAGGACTCAGAAGAAGATAATTGCTTATCATCTGAATTTTGTTGCTATGGAAGTATTCATTATGTTAAATAGGCAAGGCATACAGGGAAGCCTTATTTCATTTCATATAATATGAGCTTTTTAATCTTGCCATTTCCATTAGATTACTGATGTGGTGCTATAATTTGCAGTAAACGTTCACCCACTGATCAGCTATGTTAAGGACTTGAAATAACTTCTTAGAAAGAGAACCTAATTCTCCAAGCAAAGTAATGTGACAAACAATTATAGCAACACAGAATAAGACTATTGCAACTCCAAGAAAAAAATGCAGTTTTTGTAACATATTTTTTAAAAAAGAGGACATAATTTGTTTTTAGGCCTAAAGTAACCCGGGGCTAAAAGCAACATATAATTTGCTAAGAAAACAAGATGATCTGAGAGACACAGCTGAACTGAGTCACTGAAGCATAGTAAGATTTCTCCTATTTATCTTTTGCTCAGTCTCCTAAGTGCAATAAACAGCTTGAAATAATATGCATGGGAAAAGGAGAGGCCACAGGTAGCTCCCTGCCCAGAGCCTGCGTAAAAGGTAATCAGCAATCTACTGCAGAAATGTATATAACCTAGAGGAGAACTGAGAGCCACACCTGTCCTTGAGGTGACATGTTGGGGCAAACTCCAAAAGACGGAAGGAACCAGAAGAAAAATTGATTTGGTATGGTACAATTTGATTATTTCCCATATATTACGCATTAGTAGCAATTTGTGCCGGAGCTCTGGAATTGAACTCAAGGATTTTAGAAAGCTACATGTCTCTTTAAAGTCTCAGGTTATCAACAGCAATCTACTGGATAAAACTAGATTGCTAGATTTCTTCCAGGAGATTAGGAAGGGGGCTTTTTGCTTATAAATGTTTAAACAGTAACAAAAAATGGATTTTTGCCTTTTTTTTGAAATGTCTAATCATTGTCATAACTCACAAATAAGGTTGTACTTATATATCCAACATGTTTTGGCAGTCTTCTCTTACCTGGTGCCCATGTGTCCATCATCCACAAACAGAACATCTAATTCTCTGCTGGCTGAGATCAATAGACACTGAAATATATTATCAGGGACCATTAACCATTCAGACCAAGATACAATACTATGAGAACATTTGAACATGCATGTGGATTCCTCTGGCAGGTTGAGGAAAGAGGTGCAGTGACAATCCTTTCTTTCCTTAATCTTTCAGACACAGTGCAAATTACGTCACCGGTATCAATTTACATCCTGTACATAGCGATTCATTAGTATACAAATGATGCAAATTGACACCAAGGTGTAAATCACTACAGAGTTTGTAAAATTAAGGTAAAATGAATTGTTGGACACTTTCATATGCAGTTAACTTGTCTGTTACTTTAGTACATGGATATTTGATACTCTGCATGAGATCCATTAAGTGAGGGCACAATAAATCAAGGTTTCATTGCGATCATTTATGTGGGCTGCAAATGAAGGTAATTCTCAACTTGCAATCAGTCACTTGGAGATGATTTGAAGTTACAACACACCTCCCCAAAAAGCTACTTATGACCTGCTTTCAAAGTTCTGACATTAGGGGCATTCTCCCCATGGGTTACATGGCCGCATTTTGGGTGCTTGGCAACTGACCACGCATTTATAGCTTTTGCAGTGCCACGCATAACCTCAATTTATGACTTTGCTAGAAATCAGCATTTACTTCATTTCTGGCAAAAACCACCCCATAACAAACATTATGTTTGCTTAACAACCACAATATTCAGTTAAACAGCTCTGGTGTTCATTTTACGACCACCACAAAGTCACAAAATTGGATCCGGTCACATTGTGATCCTCTTTATGACCAACTTACAACCAATTCCAAGGACTCAAGGACTCCCTGAATATGAGTGACCACCAGATAACAGGAAAAAGTTGCTGCAGATCCTAACTGTAACCTTTTCCATGACTACATTCCAGTTTTTAGCTCAGTTTGTCTTCTCCAGTACCCTCATAAAAGGTAACGGATTGACGCTCCATTAGACCATGTCCATAACCTGAGCATTGTACAAATATTTTGTTAAATTAATCCCATGTTAGTCATCCATGAAAGCTGAATAGCACAGAATACTGTAAAAGGAGGATGTTTCCACCCGCCAATTCACAAACCTTTTTCTTTATAAGTCTTCCACAAGCAGTTCTAGGGGTGTCCACAGAGTAGGGTGAAAAAACAAATCAATATGGTGGCCACAATGTCATAATCAAAACTACCAGTTTTCTATGTTGCGCAATACACATTAAAGAAAGATGGAGTTTGGATTGCATTATTGTGGCTGCCATTTTTTACTTTTGGTACTGTATCCTGTGGGCATGCTGAAATCCACCCTAAGCAGTGAGAATGGACCCTGTTACCTCGGATCAATAAAACTTCCTTTTTCTAGGGCATTTAACTAAGCGACTTTCTGGTGTACCTTTTCAGTTTAATCAATTAATGTTACAAAGCCTTCCTGTGCAGAAGAAAAGATCCCTCAGTTTTGCAAGGAGATTCAGTAACACTGCATCCTTCCTTTTCTTCCCTTTAATTTTTTTCAAGTGGGCACCTTGTTAGTGGACGACCAATAAGCGGCTGTAACTCACGATGCTGCTTCTTGGTATAGCAAAGACAAACAGAAATTTGTAACTCTTTGCTCCTATCTAATGGTTGTGCAGGTTTTTTAACCATCAAATGTATGTTTGTATGTTTGGATTTTTTTCTTTTTTAAATATCATTTTATTTTATTATATAAAATACCAAAAAAAGAAAGAAAAAAAATAGGAAATTAAGGGCGGGAAAGGGAACAAGGAAAAAGGGGTGTGAAATACCAGGGGGAAGAAAAAAAGAAAGAGAAGGGGGCATTGACTTCCAATTTTTCTTAGCACAGTACAAGGTAAACACATTCGAGCCTAAACTTTTTGCTTTAATATGTAACTAGCCATTTCTATAGCACCAAATCTTTCTAATCAACAAAACCAAAATCAAAATTTCATTTTTTTTTCTGCACAAGCACAAATTCCAGAAGTGATATCCAAATAAGAACATATTTTCCTCTTTAAATAATCAGTTTAACCTGCTTTATCTTCTTTGCTATGGAAACGTGTATTTCTATTTCTATTTATGTTTGTATTTTTTCTTTATTAATTTCTTCTTGAGTTATATGGCTGTGCCTTGTAATCCTTTATTGTTTATACTGGGATAGCTTTGCTTTTAAAAGGTTTTGAGCTTGCTTATTTTTATTTTTATTGCATATGGATATGTTTAGACAACTGATATATAATCTTAGTTTTATAATCTTAATGATTTGAGTACCAATGATGAGAGGAAAACCATATGGAAAACTCTAACTCTTTGTTTCTCTGCCTGGATTTTCACAGGCCAAATATGGTAACTGTATTTTATGAGAAGGAACAAGAGATTAGCTTTAAATTACTCTTTATTTTTTTCTAGTATTTAATAAGATAATTATTACATTTATTTAGAATATGGATCTCCCATTGTTAGCATAGGAAGCGTGGAAGATAGGAGAATATTTATAAATTGCAATACTGTAATTTTAAATAGTATTAGTAAATCTGATTAGTAAGTAGATAAACTGTACAGTACTCATATTTCAATTTAAAAGTATAATAGACGTCCACTAGAGGACGCCACATTTTGCTCTTTAAAAACCACTATTTTCAATAGGGAAACTGCAAAGTTACAATCTTGGGCAACCTAAATTAGCAAGCAGCTAATTCTTCATATGAAACACCTGCAAAAGAATCCAGTGGAGTTTTTTTTTTTCAAAATTAGATATATAAACACATAATTCAACATTCTGTCTGTTGACTATTACAGTACTTGGAACCAGAGCTTAATGAGAATTAACAGAAAATTAAGGAAACATACTTGGTATTTATTAATTTTTGAATTCAAATAGATTCAAGTGATTAATTCAGAAGCTTGCAAAGATCCAATAAAATATCTAAGCAGAATATTAGGCATGAAATAAAAACCCAGCTAAGTTTGTGGCAAACTAATCAGAAGCAGGAAATGAAGATTTATTTTAGCAAATAATTAAAGCCACAAAAAACATGAAATATCATAGTTCTGATAAGGAATTTCTGAGCATAAAATTTCAGAAAAAAACATCTAGATAAATCCATGTGGTTTTCTTGTCAAGGTTTTTGAGACGTGGTTTGACGTTGCCTCCTTCCTGGGGTTGAAGGAAAGTGACTGGCCCTGGATCATCCAGCTGGCTTTGTTTTTAAAGTGGGACAAGAACTTACAGTCTCCCCGTTTTTAGCCTAATGCCTAAGAATTCAAATAATAGAAATTTTGGGTTTGTGTGATCAAGTATTGTTAGAATTCTTGGTTTTAACAAAAAGCTTAGGAAAAATAATCAAACCCAAATCACTGATTTTGGAAAGCCCATTTCTAATAAACAAAGAGGAATAATAAGCAAGATACCCAGAGAAAGGCAAAATGTTGTAGCTAGCTGGGACTTCTTGAAAAGGAAATTAAGGATAGGATGGTCTCAAACAATATCACTGAAGAAGAAAATTAGCCATCTAAAGATGCCAGTGTGGTTGAATAGGCAAGTTACAAAGGAGTTGAGACTTTAAAAAAGGATGTTTACTGGAAATGGAAGGAGGTGCTAATGACCAAGGAAAACTACAAAGCTTCACTCCGAAATGCAAGAATGAGGTTAGAAAAGCTTAGGCAGAAAATGAGCTAAGACTATCAAGGCAGGCAAAATCCAGAGAGAAGCTTTCTTCATATATGTCAACAAGTAGACAAAAAAAAAAGATGATGGCTCATTGCTCATTCCAATTGGATAAATCTAAAACCAAGAGAAAGAAGAGGAACTCAACTCGTCTGCCTCTTCATCAAAGGAAATGATGGTTTTAGTAACAAAGTCTGGAAACAAATACAAGGGGGAATGGGGTGCAGATCAAGATGAATATAAGAAAAGATGCTCTACTAGGCTATGACAAAATAAAGTCTAGAATATTAGGAAACTATCTGAACACCTGTCTGAACCTCTACTGATTATCTTTGAAGAATCCTGGAGAAATTGGGGAAGTACCAATAAAAGAAAATATTTGTACTCAGCGCTGAAATGTGCTAAGACTGATCACTGTTAGCACTGATGATACTACCTAGTTTGGATAATGAAATGTCTGAAAGAAAAAAAAAACCAAGCTCAGAGACCACCAAGAACCCCTAAATTAGGGAAGGCCAAAGGACTGGAAAGGAGAAATATGGTCCCTGCCTTCAAGAAAAGAGGGAATCCCAATAATTACCAGCCTAGCATCAATACATGGAAAGATATCAGAGAAGATATTAAGGCCCTTGGAAGCATTTTGAAGAAAAGATTGTGACTGCAAGCAGTCGACATGGCTTTGTCAAAAAAAAAAAAAAGAATGGCCATGTGAGACAAATCTTGTGATCTCCTTTGACAAGGTAAAAATTGTGATGGACCTTGGGAACTCTGGGGCTACCATCTACTTCAGTTTCAGCAAGGATGACATATTTCCATATTGTTATGTATGCAGGTTTGAATGTCATTGGTTAAGTTTGAACTGTTCTTGTAAAATGTCAGAAATGATTGGTTTAAAAAGTGCGGGAAAACCCTGCACTCTGATTGGCTGGCAACTGCGGCTGCTGGCTATAAGTAGCAGCTGCAGACCAGCCAAATTGGGTCTGTTATGAGCTGTAATCACTAATAAACTCTTCACTGAAGCACTCCGCGTCTGACTCTTCATGCAAATCTAACACTGGCGATGAAGGTGGGATCCTTCCGAAGAGAAGACAACGGAGAAGAAGCTGAGAAAGATGGCTGTGCTGAACACCCCCAGCCCGTTCGATCCGATGGCAGAAGACTGGGACTCATATGCAGATCGTTTCCAAATGTATTTGGAGGAAACGATCTCGCCAACATTTCCGAAGCGGAAGAGGGCGGTCTTTCTCACCCACTGCGGTCCGGCCGTTTTCAAGATGGCCAAGGCATTGGCGGGAGCTGCAGACGTGAAGGTAATGGACTGGCCCGACTTAGAAAAGTTATTAAGAGCCCATTATGCGGCAGAAGTATCGTGCCTCATTAAGAGACAATTCTACCGTCGGGATCAAGGGGAAAGCGAAAACGTTAATGACTTCGTGGCAAGTTTAAGGGACATTGGGGGTGCATGTGAATTTATCAACTTAGAAGAGGCCATGCGCGATCAATTTGTTCTAGGCCTAAAAGACAAGGTTTTGCAGAGCAAATTATTAATGAAACCTAAGATCACGCTTAAGGAGGCCATAGAAGAAGCTTCTTCAGCAGAAGCTACCAAGTCCTCAGCAGCAGCCATAAAGAAAATTAACAAGGCCGCAAGCCATCCTGATGTGGAAAAATCCACAACAACCCATTGCGAGCAATTAGATTCTGATATAGACAGTAGCGAGGTGGAGGAAGGAATTTATAGACTCAGAATGGAGAAGAAAAGGAAAGACCTTGGAAGAAAGAGGCAAGACTTTTATTGCAGAGGTTGTGGGGGGGGAACCCCCACACTGAATGCAAGTTTTTTGATACCATCTGTCTCTGTTGTGAAAAAAGAGGTCACCTAGCAAGAGTCTGCAAATCATCCAGAACTCCACCAAGCAGAAAGAAGTTTCCTGACAAAGATTTCAAGCCTAACAACTTCAGTGAGAAAATGGGGTGCAATACAGAAGCAAATGGGAAGAATGAAACTCATCAAACAGTCACCATTGGTCATTCTTCACCCTTAAGAAGCAGAAAAGTACATGTGAAGGTACTCATTGAAGGAAGGCCTTGCCAAATGGAAGTGGACTCAGGCTCCTATTTATCTATGGTGTCATGGGACACTATTCACAGGCTACTTCCCAACATTCAGAAGAAACATTTCCAGAAGCAAGCACTGACTCTTAAAGACTACCAAGGGAACAAGATTCCAGTAGTTGGAACAAGAGAATTCAACGTGAAGTTCAAAGGCCACACCAAACGTTTGCCCCTGACCATCGTGGACAAGGATCACCCAAGCTTGCTGGGACTTGAGTGGTTCAATCCACTAGGCATCGAGGTGACTGGCATCAATCACGTGAGCAACACTGAATGGGAGGAGGCCTTGAAGTCTGAGTTTCCAGAGGTCTTCAGCGAAGGATTGGGCAAGTATATGGGGACCCCTATCACTTTCAACCTAGATCCCAAGGTGCCCCAATTCGCTTAAAGCCCAGAAGGGTCCCATTTGCCTTAAAGGAAAAATTGATGCACAATTAGATAAACTAATAGCTCAAGGAGTTTTAGAGCCCACTGACCACTCCAGATGGGAGACACCCATAGTCACACCAGTCAAGACTGATGGGTCAGTGAGAATCTGTGGGGACTATAAGGGGACACTGAACCATGCACTTCAACAGAGCGCATATCCAGTTCCAGTGGTGCATCATTTATTACATTCACTTGGCAGGGGTACAGTCTTTGCCAAATTGGATCTGGCCCAGGCATATCAACAACTAACAGTTGATGATGCCACTGCAGAGGCCCAAACCATTGTGACTCATAGAGGTGCCTTCAAATGTAAAAGGTTACAGTTTGGAGTAAGCGTGGCACCAGGCATCTTCCAAAGCCTTATGGAAAGGATGCTCCAAGGACTGCCAGGGGTAGTGCCTTACTTTGATGATGTGTTAATCTCTGCTGAAAATGACACTCAATTACAAGAGAAGTCCTTACCAGATTCAAGAAAGGGGGGTTAAAAGTCAAGGAAGAAAAATGCACTCTTAGAACTGACAAGGTTGAGTTCTTGGGCTATATGATTGACAAGCATGGCATCCACCCTACAGATGCCAAGGTTCAAGCAATCAAAGAAGCCCCTAGACCAAAATGCAAAACAGATTTGCAAGCCTTCCTTGGACTTATTAACTTTTACCATATGTTCCTACCTCAGAAGGCAACCATTGCAGAACCATTACACAGATTGCTTGACAAAAAGTCTGTTTGGGTCTGGGGCAGGAAAGAACAATCAGCATTTAACAGTATTAAAAGACTAATCACGTCTGATGCTGTACTCATACAGTTCTCTGAGAATTTACCTGTTGTACTGACTTGTGATGCATCCCCTTTTGGAGTGGGGGGGTTGAGCCACAGGCTTCCCAGCGGGAGGGAAGCCCCTATTGCATTTTACTCTTGCACTTTGACCAAAGCAGAGAGGAATTACAGCCAATTGGACAAGGAAGCATTGGCAATTGTTGCAGCTATCAAGAAATTTCATGAGTATTTATATGGGAGAACATTTACCATTGTCACAGATCACAAACCTTTGTTAGGCATTGTGGCAGGAGACAAACCTACACCCATTATCCTGTCACCAAGAATGCTGAGGTGGACTGAATTTCTTGCTGCTTATTCATACAACCTTATCCACAAGCCTGGCAAGGACATTGGACATGCTGATGCCTTGAGTCATTGCCCACTTCCTTGTCACAAGGAGGACTTTGAACCTGAGGCACACACCTTTTTCCTAGAAACTGTTGCCAAGCTTCCAGTACATGCTGCTGAAATTGCCAGAGAGACTGCCAAAGACACTTTATTGGCTCCTATTATAGGCTGGATTAAGAAAGGTTGGCCTCTTCAAGATCTACCTCACCTTGCCCAACCTTTTAAATCCAGGCAAACTGAATTATCTGTATTAAGAGGATGTATTTTGTGGGGTAACAGGGTGGTTATTCCTGCAAAACTGCAAAGGAAGGTTTTGGAAATGCTACATGAGGGTCATCCTGGTATTGTAAGGATGAAGGGATTGGCCAGGAGTTATGTATGGTGGCCAGGTATTGACAAAATGGTTGAAAACTGGGTTGCATCTTGTCCCAACTGTCAGGTAGTCAGGCCTGCCCCACCTCTCGCCCCAAACAGGAATGGGAATGTCCTAGGGGCCCATGGTCTAGCATTCACATTGATTTTGCTGGCCCTACCAGAGGGCACACCTTCCTTATTATAGTAGATGCATATTCCAAATGGCTAGAGGTCAATCCCTATGGCATCCACCACAACTGATGCTGTCATCAAGCAGCTTAAAAGCTTTTGTAACCCACGGGTTACCTGATGTTCTTGTCTCTGACAATGGCCCTCAATTTACATCCAACCTTTTGAATCCTATCTAGCACAACTGGGTATCAGACATGCCCTGACTGCCCCTGGGCACCCTTCGCTAACGGCCGGGCTGAACAAATGGTACGTTTTACCAAGGAAAAGCTTCAGCAATTGGGTCCTGGGGACATCACTGAGAAAGTTGAAAAACTTCTTAGTGTTCAGCACATCACTCCTAACCCATCAACTAACTTATCCCCAGCAGAGTTGTTGATGGGTAGGAAACTTAGGTCTCCCCTTGACCGCCTTCATCCCACTTATGCACCCAACGCACCACTAGATTCCACTAGCAAAGTTCGCGTTCAGTGTGGGTGATTCTGTTTATGCTAAGAACCTTATGGGTGAACCTTCATGGATTCCTGCTGAAACAACTCAAATCACAGGCCCTCATTCTTACAGGGTACAAACAGAGGATGGAGTCCTCTGGAGCAGGCACATTGATCAGCTTAGATCCAGGTTACCTCAGGAACATCGCAATTGTTCCTCTCTAGTTCCCATACCTAATGCTTTTTCTAGGGAGGAGGGGGAGGAACATGAGGATAATCAGCAAACAAGAATCAACCCCATGTGTAACGAGCCATTATGACAGGAACCATCCCAAAACCTGTCACAATGCCAAAATCCATCCTTACAAGTGGAAGATTGCACATCACTACCTGACTTGGGTGCTGACATTGGGCTGGAGATGGGTTGGGAGGAGAGACCAGATTCTAACAATCAAACAGGGTCTTCTTTCACAGGAAGTCCAACTAGGGAAATGTCAACGGACACATTTCCCCTCTCACTGGGTGAGAACATTAACACTTCTGAACCACAAAGGTCTCAACGTACACGTAAGAGCCCCACCTATTTAAAAGAATACATTAGATAGGTTGGGGTTTGAGTATGGACTGAACCTAATGGGGAGGGGTGTTATGTATGCAGGTTTGAATGTCATTGGTTAAGTTTGAACTGTTCTTGTAAAATGTCAGAAATGATTGGTTTAAAAAGTGTGGGAAAACCCTGCACTCTGATTGGCTGGCAACTGTGGCTGTTGGCTATAAGTAGCAGCCACAGCCCAGCCAAGTCGGGTCTGTTATGAGCTGTAGTCACTAATAAACTCTTCACTGAAGCACTCCGCGTCTGACTCTTCATGCAAATCTAACACATATATTATCAATGACAAGTTCTTAAAGTGCAATTTGAACTGTCCGTCTAACCACACTCAAACATGCTTAATTGCAGAGTGAATTGCAGAGCAGAAACTGCAGGGGGTCATCCCCCAGGGATCTGCCTTGTATCCATTATTATTCAACTTTTTGCTAATGACCTGGATGACAGAATTGATGAGCTGCCTATCAGAGGTGTGGATGATGACAAATTGGTCCAGCCAACACCCAGGATAACAGAATGAGTTGAAATATGGACATGTTATAAAGCTAGACTGAGAAGAACAGTCCTTTCATAACTATCTATATACTATATAGATAGTTATATAGCTATATAGCTCTAGCTATCTATATCTATATCTATCTATATAGGTCTTGGTGTATTCGGGTCTTGTCCCGTGTAAGGTTGAGAATACCTTGGCAACGTTTCGACGAAATCTCATCCGTCATCTTCAGGCTGGTGTCTTCAGCTTCGTTCTCCTTCTCCCAGGAGAATTCTCAATCCTACATGGGACAAGACCCGAATACACCAAGACCTACATATATATATGTTCTAATGGTGAACAGGACCACATGACCTGGAGCTCCAGAGAAGGATGATCACATGCTTCAACGTGAGATCAAGAAAAAAGGGCTGAGGTGCTGAGAGTGCCTGGGTTTTATACCCTCTGTTGAGCCCCACCTTAGTGTTTCCTGTTGCTGTATAAGAAATGTATCCCATTGGCTGTCAGACTCCCAGGGGTGGGGGTCTTAGCTAACTTTGTAGACTTTGTCTGGATCACATGGCTTCACCTGAGTGCTGGCTAATGCAATCTTCCCAGATGCCATGTAGTGAAATGGGTAATCCTATCATGTCCTGAGGGCCATGTTTTAATCCCATCACCCTGGAGCTGAAGGGGGGGCAGGGAGCTGCAAGAAGCTGCTTTGTCTTTAAAACATGTTTCTCCTTTTCTCATCCAGGGAAATATAATATTCTGCCTTTTTAATATTTACTAGAATATTTCATTCTTCTAGGAGAGCGGTGGATGCTAACTTCCAACAGATGCAATAAAGAATGACATTAACCAAAATGCACAAATAAACAATGCATTTTAGGTTTGCAAAAAGTTTTTCTTTCTTACAGAAGACCCCAAACTGGGAATATTATTGCTTGTGTTTTTTTTTTCCTTCCAATTTTCCAGATTAACCAAAACCAGGGGTGGGCTGCTGCCACTTCAGATCGGCTCGCCCGTACCGGTATTTATGCTCCCCGGGTGAGCCTGCCCACTGCCCAGGTGCTATCCCATCCTATATATCTCATGTTTTTGTTTGTTCACCCCGCCCTTGCAGTGCAGCTGCTTGCTCACCCGATCTACTTACCCCTGGCTGCGGCACGCTGGAATTCCCCTGGTTCTTGCAGCCACACAAATGGCACACGTGCACTCACATTTTCAGTTCTGCACTAGGCGAACTGGCTGTTAAAGTATGTGCAGCCCATCTGGGACCAGAACTATGACAATTGGGGAAATTGAGGAGTGGGGTAACCAGACCATGGAGCTCCGTTATGTTATTATTGGGATTAGATTCCTGCTCTCCCATGATTCCTCCTTAGAAAGTTTTGAAATTGGTCAGCACTCTAGAGCAGGGGTTTCCACCCTTGGCAATTTTAAGCTTTAAGCAAAGCTGGCTGAGTAACTCTGGGAGTTGAAGTCTACAAGTCTTAAAGTTGCCAAGGTTGGAGGCCCCTGCTCTAGAGTAGCTTTTATAAATTTCCAAAACTATCAACCGCTCTAGTTACACTTTCCCACACTGGAAAAAAGGTTGCTGGTTCCTTCAGGAGCTGCCTTTAAACATCTCTGGCTTCTCCCGTCTGACTGAGGAGTTTATAATGCCTGCAAGGACTTGGCAAAGTGCCCCTTTCATTTTAAGCAGAAGCCTCGCCAATATCCTTCCACTATGGCCTGCACACCAGGCCTGCTACTCTGCCTAGAGATGGCCAACTGTGCCAAATTGAATAGTGCTTATTCTGTGCAGGGAGCTCCAACTGGACCTGGCCTCTTACAGTCAGGCTCATTTTGATGTGTGAGCTAATCCAATCTGAATTCAGATTCCCCAGAATGGGCACCTAGCACGTTATGAGATGAAGCTTCTTTTCTTTACCATCAGGAAATTAAACCATTCACATTGCTAATCGCACAAAATCAGTTCGCAATTGTAACTTGCACAAAAACCCCAATTCATGCCCATCTGAGGCAATGTACATGTGGAGAATTAGCCTACGCAGACACTATTTTCATTAAAAGCCTGATCTTCTGCCAATCTGTATAAAATCCATTTTCTCCGTCTTTCTTTTCTTATCAACATACTAGCCTTCACAATTACCTAACAATTCAAGCAAAAGCATTTTTATTTCACTCCCACATTATTTTGGCATCAATATTATCTGCATGACTGTTTATAAAAATTAGCTTAGTGGGGCACACATCTTTATTCTTATGGATGCTCCGGTAAAAAAAGAGAAGTATTTTTATCCATATAACTTTTAACTTGTTCTGAATATCTTGCAGGAAGATCCTTCAGAAGTTATGTTACTATTGCATTTATTAATTGGATGATTTAGGGTTTAATGAACCAAGGACCACCCTCAATCCAGAGGTAGACCTCCAATAGGGGACAAGGGGCTCCAATTCCTTGTTCCAGTAGTGATTTAATCCAGATTCTTTCTCTCCTCGCCTCTCAAAAAAATTAATTGCTATTTGCATCAATGAAAAGTTCGAAGAAGGTATGTGAAATGGTAAAGGCAAAAATAAGTTCACCGAAAGCACATTTTTTATCATCAGAAAGACACTGTCATTTTATGTATTATCTTACAATGTACCATTGTTGTCTTCAGTACAAGAAAATAAAATTAGTCATATTTTTAACTTAATTTAAAAGAAAGCAAGGGAAAGAAATGCAGTTCTGAATTCCACTGGTGGTCTTTGATGATAGGTTCCTGGGAGGCCTCAATAGCTCTTAGACTTGTATACCGCTTCAAGTGCTTTACAGCCCTTTCTAAGCAGTTTACAGAGTCAACATATTGCTCCCAACAATCTGGGTTCTCATTTGACATACTTTAGAAAGATGGAAGCTGAGTCAACCTTGAGCCTGGTAAGATTTGATCTGCCAAATTGCAGTCGGCTGGCAGTCAGCAGAAGAGCTATCTATCTGCAATCTGCTAGCTGAGTCTGCACTGAAAAATAGAAGCTTCAGTCCTAAGGAAGGTTCGGCTCTTCAGAGTTAAAAATCTAAAGATTAGCTAGAAAGCAAGAAATCCAACAATTTCCTGCTTTTTAGCTAATCTAAATCTTCCGAATCTTCCGGCACAGCAGAACAGCTGATGGTCTGTGGTAGCCACTGAGTTTCCCTGGATGACACTAGAAGCTGGCAGCACACTGCAGCCTGGTGGAGGGGGCCTCTTTTGCTATCCCATGAGCTCATCCTCTATTCATCCTGTATCTGTTGGGTTGGAAAGTCCCTGATTTTCCAGGTATACAGGTGATCTCATTTACTAACATCACCACTAGTCTTATGGATTGGTTGGGAGGTTGCACCAATGTGGTTGAGGGGTTTCACCCATGTGGGATCTATTCTCCAATCCAAATGCTGTATCTATGCTACTCTTCCCTGCTTGTAAAAATGGTATAAAAAGAATAAACACTGCCCAGGCAGTCAGACATCTTTGGGCACTGAAATGACTGGTTATTGAATCCCTACAATGGTCGAGGGAAAAAAAGGAAAAATAGCAACTTAGCAGGCAAGTTTGCCAGGTGAGTGGGCGGGGAGGGTTCCCGCGGGCCATGTGGGTGGCACAGCCTTGTGTTCCTGCGCAGCCTGGATTAATTGCTTTGAGGGGTGTTCTGGGGGTGGCATTTCTCTGTGGACCACCAAAATTTTCTCACGGACCACCAGTGGGCCACGACCCACCGGTTGGCAACCACTGCTCTAGAACACCTAAAAACATATTTACTAGGACCCATATTTCAAAACCACCATTGCCTTCTTGGATCATACTGAAGCCCTTGTGGGCCATCTCTTCATTTCTTTGTATGGCTAATGTACGCTGGGAAACTAACATAGTGAAAAGATTAGCATGCCACATTCAACCTAAAAAGAGCCTTGGTGGTGCAGGTTGTTAAACGCCTAGCACTTAATTCCAGCTGCCTGTAATTACTGCAGGCTCGAATCCCACCAGGCTCAAGGTTGACTCAGCCCTCCATCCTCTCGGGGTAGGTAAACTGAGGACCCAAGATTGTTGGGGGCAATAAGCTGACTTTGTAAAAATGCCGCTTAGTAATAAGCAGGCATATACAATGGAATGAAGGCTATTGCTGAGCACATTGGGTTGTGTCCCAAAAATTGTAAGCCGCCCTGAGTCTTCGGAGAAGGGCGGCATATAAACGTAATTTAAAAAAAACTCCTTTATTGTTCATTAACAACCTTGGGGCAAACAACATACAGCTCTCAATCTACCCTTCCTTACGTATTTGCTGCAACGCAAACAATAGCTTTGTCAGAAGGACAATTTACAAGGAAGAAAGAGTTCTTTGTTCCAGAATGTTTACAATAAAAGATTCTCATTTTGAAATTCACATTAGTCACGGAGATCAAGTTTGGAATATTCAATAAATTAACATTCGAGGAACTGTAGGTTTCTATCCCTTCACATTTGGTGATAATAGCCTTCATTGTTATCGCTCTGTTATACTTTTGGGATAAAAATAATTTCCTACAGATCTCCCATTCGTCAGATGTTCCACAGGCTCCCCCAACTCTGCCAAAGAATGAGAATATAGTTCTATTCTTAAAACACTTGTACTGTTTGTCCTACTGTTTTGGATAGTCCCAATAACTACCTGCCTTCATGGTCTGAGAGAACTAAGAAAGTGATATCTAATCAGATTACAATTGTAGACGAATGGTGGTCTTCAACAGCTGTTGCAATATTTTCATAAACATTGCTTTTTTTTTTAAGTAGGACATCCATGAAATCAAACACTGCCCCATCACAGCAATATATATTTGTGCAATGGAAAAGACAGAAGGGAAAATAATATGTAGATGAAAATATTTTAGTGTATTCATCTCATAATCCCATAAGTCCCTTCCTCTGTGGTCTTCACTTACCCCTTTTCCTATAATATTTATTTAAAGAATAAGAATAAGGAACACTAATAGAGAGTTTCAATGAAGTGGACGCCTCTCTTATCTAATTCACAGAAGGTGGATCCAGTTAACTAGCCCAGGCAACCAACACAGCTCCCATGAGATGTATCACTTTAACCCTGCCCTGCTTCTGCAGGAAGAAGCTTTCACAACCAATAAGTCTCAACACAGCAATCTGACCCTTGACATATATATTGTATATCACCATTCTCTCACCTCAACCAATCCTCTTGACTTACTAAACTAATGCAGGAATACAAACTCACAACAACGTTAATGAGACAGCATAAGATCAGTAATCATAATGGTGACAACGATAATGATAACAATGATATACTGGAGATGGCAGCATCCAGAGAAAGCAGAAGAGAAAGAACTGAAGATAAAATACAAGACCTGCAGATAGAAATAGAATGACTGTGGCAAAAGAAAGCAAAGGAGTACCAATAGGTGCTTTGGGTGCAATCGCAAAACAGCTGAAGCACCACTTGAATGCCACTGACATTGACAAATTCACTATTAGTCAATTGCAAAAAGCAGCTTTATTCAGATAGTTTATATCCTGGAATAAACCAGCATAGTTTTTTTTCATAGTTACTGGAGCATTAGGAGCCATAACTATAGAATTTGAATAAAGCTTGAATTACTCCTAAACCACCAACATTTGCTGAGCATTCATTAGAAAAAAATATATATAGCAGTAATAATAATGATGATGATGATGATGAAAGATTTAAAAATTTAAACCTATTGCTCCAAGTCTAGAAGAGGAGAAGGTGAAGGAATAATTCATTACTACAGATCAGGTGTAGACTATTTGTTCCAGTGCTACATAACAATTATCTTGAACAAACCCCACAATTCTTTATCTTTTGATAAATTCAGATAGTCAAGAAGGAAATGCTAATCCTTAATATCCAATGAGCAAAACAGTAATTATACCTTGTTGATTTGAGCCCCAAATGTGGATATAATAAAACAAACTACAGAAGTTAATGTTCTAACAACTAAACTGCAACTCCAACAGTAACATGATTTTAAAATACCAACATTGCATCTATAAACCAATATTGCACAAATATATCTTGCAGAATTAAGTCCTACAGAAAAAGTTCCCAGTATTTGCCAGGATCTGAATGAAATACTTGACCCAAAGAGGAAGTGAATTCTGATTCTTAATTCATTCAATGCTAAAATAATGTTAAACTGATATGGAAAATTAATTTTAAATTTTCCAGCAAAATAAAGTATTTGGTATCTTATAAATTATCTTAATTTGCTTAAGTAATGTGGTGGAATAAAAATATAATGATCGTTTAAAATGTAATTCAGATTCAGAGTTAATCTTAATCAGATTTATTAAACCCCCAAATTCAAAGGAATTGTAAATGATCAACCTTTTTTTACTGCAATCAAAATAGGAATTAGTGTAAATTTAGCAAACAAGAAAGATACTTGAGTTTCTTTCTTAACACCTTGATATTTATATTTTCCAGTATTTTTGCAGTAATTCAATGAGATCTGTTTTATGCCAATTCATAGAATAAGGAGGCAATATATTAATTTAATCAGATTAGAAACCATCCAGGTATAGTAGAATATTATATATCCCTTTAATATTTTAACATTTTCTCTATATAATGCTATGGGTAAGAGATTTCAAAATTACTTTTTAAAAGAGTAAGCAGCTTAGCTATGAATAAGCAGCCCCAGGTTCAGTGAAGGCCAATTCTCAGTTGAGTACACTTATAATCTGAAGTAAAGAGAAATGGAATAAACAGTCAGTTGGATTTCAGATGAAACAAAACACAGAATTAAAAAACTGAAGTATATTTAGAAGGAACCCTGAGTCATAAGGATTCTTCAAAGTAACCTCTAGGAAATTGTACTGTGTCCAGTTCTGACTCTTTATCATAAATATTTCTCTGGGAAGTTTAAGAAAAATCTGGTAGCACTTTTTCCAAATAATCCTTTCTTTTATTAAAGGGCAGAAACTTGTATTTGTTATAATTATAATTATCATTATTGTTTACTTATATTCAGAAAAGTGGCAGGCAAGCATTGGGTAAAAATGTAGAAAAACAGAATTAGTTCAGAATTCCCCCATTTAATTATTGAACAGATCTCTGTACTTTCCCACTACTAAATCAGGGGTAATCAGGAAAGCTGCAAATTTAATACTTAGAACAATTTTTCTCAGGGTCACTGTGTGATGTGAAGACCGCTAACACAATTTAAGAATGGTTGTCATTCATAAACTGGTGCAGCCTGCAACGGCCAACTCTGCAGAACCTGCATGTATATAGGGATGAACTCTCAGAAAAGCAAAAAATAAAATAAAATAAAATGTAATGCTATGTTGGCCCAAACATTTCTTCAATTTTTATACTTCGGCACAACCAGGGATCTCTTTAATGCAGAACAGGAATCACTAAAGAAGTCTAGTCAGGTGATGGTTTCACTGGACATTTACTGTCTTCAGACATCACCCTAAAATGTGATTTGCTTAATCTTAGATTGATCAGGGTGAACTGGAAGTAATGCAACAGTCGTAGGCTACAGTGTAATTAAAAACACGGAAAAGAGTCCTTTTCGTTATATTTGTTTTAATGAGTTGAAATTGAAATAAAATCTATCTAGGTTTTTGCACTGACTCTTTCTCGTTGGGCAATCTAATATTCACTGGGCTTCTCCATCTTTGATCCATAAAAGGAGTGGATCTCTAGGTAGTTAATGAGAAGAGAGTCTAACCCAGCACCAATATTTATTAGCGTGAAAATATCAGTGGACAAGAGAAAATAAAAAGTAATGTCTTCCAAGCTAGAAGGAAAACACTCTGACATTGCTTTAGTGATGGGTCTGATTCCCAAAATTAATTTGCACACACAAAATGTATGGGCTTTGGAGAACGAGAGTTGCCTCAATAAAGAAATTTGAGAAATACAGTGAAGGGACTACAGAGACTAAGGCTGTGTATGGAATTCAGCTATATTCTGCATGGACTGTGGAACTCAATAAGGAGAATTTCCAGATTTAAGGGCAGAAATTTTAAACAGGATTAAGCCCACTTTACCGAAGCTTCTAAGCCAGTTTGTTTTCTCTAGCTGAAAACAATATTGGATCTGTTCTGTGTAATAGGTATTACTTATAATAATTGCACTGCTTTCAGAAAACGAATGTATAGCAATCAGCATGTATGAGGGCTACCTTCCTTCTTCAGCCCAGAAACGAAGGGCCACCAAATTCAATAGGAGAAACAGGGAAAAGGGAAGAGGAGAGGGAGGAAGAGGAAGAAGAGGAAGAGGAAGAGGAAGAAGAAGAAGAAGAAGAAGAAGAAGAAGAAGAAGAAGAAGAAGAAGAAGAAGAAGAAGAAGAAGAAGAAGAGATGATTCCATTCTTCTGTGGATTTTTTTTTCAGATTTTGCAGCATTAGGTGGGGAGGACACCTGGAACATAGCCCTGATGAGTGACTTTTTGACTAGAATTCCACAGGGCTGGGAGGGGCAGGGGAGCCCTTCCAGGTGGTCTCTGGGACGGAGGGAGCCAGTCATTTTGCCTTTTGCCTTCCCAAGCAAACCAACGCCCGCTGTAGTGTGATGAAAATCACAAATCCCACTGAAGGAAGAATTTCTGTTTCTTCCCATCACCTCTCCCCGTATGTAAGTGGAAGTCTCATTGCTTTTAAAAAAAATAAAGCCTTTTTTTCTTCTTCCTCAAAGAAAATAGAAACAAACCAAATCCAGTTATAGGCATCGTTACTGAGAAACCATTTCCCCCAGTGATAAACAGATGGGCATCTTTCAAATGATCGCTTGCAGCAGTGGAGAATTGGTGGTTTGTTTCCCCAGCTCAACATCTGAGGATAGAGGCTGTGCTGAAGTCCAGGGGAATCCAGGATGCAACAGATTGTCCACAAAGGCCACCCCTGCAGAGGGAGACAAACCCAGGGAGTGAAAACTGTAACCCAGGCATTTCAGCAGATGCACAATAGTACCCTCAGATGGGGGGAGGGGAGAGGAACCCTGGAACCAAGCAAGGTCTCCTTTGAGGTTCCTTTCCTCCTTGCTCCATTGGATGCCTGGAAAAGCTACACCTGTTGAACTAAAGCAAACCAGTCTGTGCCAGGTTGCAAATAACTGTAATGGAGATGAATAAGGGTAGGCAGTATTGGCTGATTGGTTTCAATGGGACTCTGGGCAGTTTGCAAACTCGATCAATAAATATCAGAGTTGTACAATAAAACGTCTGTGGTGCATCTGTAAGATAAGCCAACAAATCAAAATAAGAATGACCTTTGTTTGTAACCAGCTACCTTCTGTTTAGCTTGGTCAGTTTCTGAAGCTATTCCCCTGTTGATAGTTTGAATTTCAGTATTATAACGCTGAACAATCTAAATACATACGGTAATACATAAACTCTCATAGAATACTGGGTTGAGCAGAACCCCTGGTTGAGTACCGATGGGAGTCCCGCTATCTCTGAAACAGATGAAAATGTGGAAGCTTTATGCATGGTGTGGAATAATATATTTCTCCTCTTTCTCTCTCTTCATCCTAGAAGCACAAACAAATATGTACGTAATTGCTTGGGTGAGAGATGAAAACAGTCACAGCAGAATTGCCAAAGTTTATTTACTGAGCTTCACTACTTCACTAAAGCAGGAAGGTGAGTCTAGAATAGTAATAATTGGATTTCTTCCACCTGGCTTGCCTGCAAGCTGGCAAAGCTTTGGAGCATGAAAAATATGGCAAATATGATGTCAGCAAATGAGACGCAGTTTGTTTTTTTTAACAGATTAACAGAGTTGGAAGGGACCTTGTAGATCTTCTCCAGTTCAACCCTTCCCCAAGCAGGAGACCCTACACCATTTCTGACAAATGGCAGTCCAATCTCTTCTTGAAGGTCTCAAGTGATGATGCTCCCACAACTTCTGAGGGCAAGCTGTTCCATTGGTTGTCACTGTCAGAAAGTTTCTCCTTATTTCTAGATTGAATCTCTCCTTGATCAGTTTCCATTCCTTGTCTGGCCTTCGGGTGCCTTAGAAAATAGTTTGACCCCCTTCCTCCTCTCTGTGGCAGCCCCTCAAATATTGGAAGACTGCTATCCTGTCTCCCCTGGTCCTTCACTTCCCTAGTTCATTCCCAGTTCCTGTAACCGTTCCTCATATGTTTTAGTCTCCAGTGCCCAGTATTTGCTGAAATTCCTTCTAATGCACAACCAATAAAAACAGAACGCCTTATCTCAGCTACTATTCTGAGAGCAAAAAACCTAAAATGTGGGAGACTGTTGTGCAGGCAAATGCAAATCTTGCCCACAAATAAGAGCCACAATCCTCCATATGAAGACAAATCTTAAGGACTGGTGTCTTTATTGCTACTTTTGCCATCAACCGTGGCAAATCTCGTTATTCCAAATGCGATTTCCCCCCCTCCCCCATTCTACCTCTTGATTTGAGGGAACAATAAGGCTTCCTGGCTAGTTTTGGGGTTCCCTACTTCTATCTCTTAGGAATGGGACAGACGAACAGGGGCCTCACTTTGGTCTTCAGCAGCTTTGCTTCCTTGCATTTCATTGGATCCCAGCCCTGCTTAACAAGGGGGATTCCAATAAAGGATAACATTTGTAGTTCACACGTTGTGGTGTTTCATTACCCAACTTCATTAACCTCACGAGTGTATGGATGTTGTTACCTAGTCAGGGTAATGAAACGTCTGCAAGACAACCACCCAGGACCTCTATCTCAAAGGGAATTCCTGCCGGCCAGACCAGTTGCTCTGCAGCTAATTCGTTTGTTTCTTTTACAGCGCGGTCTCACAGACGCCGGGTTGCGGGTGCGAAGCCTTTTCTCAGCGAGTAGCTCAGGACTGGAAACCTTTTGGCTCGTTCCCCTAGTCTCCTGAATGGATGGACCGCCGTTGGCGCAGGGGAGGAAAAGGGGAAAAGCGAAAGCACTTGGTCGTTTCCCACTCCTGATTTCTCCAACTGGAGGGCGGCGGGGGACAGGAGGGGAGGGAGGAAATTTCAGAGAGGAGTAAGCAGGGAGGTACTACGCCTCGGAGCGCAGTTCTGCTGCTGGTCCTATGTGTCCTGCCACTATTGAAGAGTAGAGTAACCCCACTTGCTCGCCGTGGCCGTGCGCCTCATGCGAACGCAGCCCTCTAAAGCTGCGATTGATCCGATCGTTACGCGCTTGCTAGCGGGTTAAGGCCCCAGCCTCACACGGTTCCAACGGCCTGGGGCTGTGGGCAGAGCCGCCAGGGGACCCGCAGCCTCCAGATTGGGTATAATGTCCGTTTTCCAAAGCATGTGAGAAGGGACGGTCCAAAAGGCAGTGCTTTCTACCTGCCCGGCTTCGTTTCGTCGGGTGAAAAGAATTGGCTGCGTTAGTTTAACAAGCCCTTCTGGAAAGAAAGCAGCGTTTCAGGGCTCGGAGAGAGCCGAAGCAGACGGGACAGGAGCTCTGCCGGCGTGCGGGGGGCGGGGGGAGGCACCCAGAGGTCCTCGAGTCCTCACTGCGTCTCTAGAGCCGCGAGATCAAATCCCGCGACTTCAACGGCGTTCAACTTTCGGGGCTGGGCCCGCGGGATTAGATCCGCTTTCTTTGCACACCAGATCCAAGCCAAGCGCCTTTGGGGGACTTAAGGAGAACACAAGCACACTTACACACGCGCTTCCCAGTTACTTCGGACTACATGGCCCATTTTCCCCGGCTAGGGGGTTCGCAATAAGCCGACACCTCGGGAGGGCAAAAGATCGGGAAGCTCACCGGAGGCTTTTCTCATTCTGGAGCCATTGCAGCCCGTGGCGCGTAAGAGAAAGCGCGTCTTTTAAGGGCCCCGAAAACTCTCCTCTCTCGGCACTGAGAACCGCTGTGAAGAATATCGGAAGCCGGTTCTTTCTTTCTTTCTTTCTTTCTTTCTTTCTTTCTTTCTTT